>NQII01004307.1:81624-137600 GCA_002778355.1 Clitarchus hookeri | reverse complement strand
CAAACCTCGGCGCCTCGCTGGATTGTCAGCCAATTAAACGTGACAGCTGTGGTAGAAACCTCGACCGGGCAATCAGCTTTCTCTTTCCGCGATTATGTTCGCGAACCACAGAAACGGGCCTAATGATTTCCAACGGCTCGCTTCGCCAGACTTTCGTTATTATTTTTTTCTGCTACGCCCCACCGCCCTGGAGGATGTGTCGATTTTTAATCATCACGAGCTGGGGGGCAAAAAAAATTATGTACCTGCTCGTGAATGCCTGTTCGCATGCACTGCTCTGGGTCAAAGGCCTCTGCTGCAGGAAATTTGCTTTTTTCTCTGATGGCCATTGACGACTCTCTGTGATTATTTTACGTCCGTACCACGACGCGATGTGAAAGGTCGGCGGAGGAGGGGGGCGTGGTTACCCGCGGATCGCGTTTGCCGCGCGTCTCGCGGGATGAAGGGTGGCTCGAGGACGTGTTGCGTCACCACTGCTGGCCTCAAAAGTCCTTCGTGATCCTTTGAAAAAAAAGGTAACCTCAGGTGTGAGGTGAACGAGGCCGAGTGAGGTGAGCACAACCCCGGCTCCTACCCTACACTCGTGCTGTTCGTCTCCGCGTCGCCCGAGCTAATTTGGACGTTGACAGGGAAGGGTGATTACAGAGAAGTAGGACGACCGTTATGGCCATCCCTTTCATGACTTTCAACCCTTACTCCAGCACTCGTTAGGACAGCTTACTTTGTAGCTGCTGTACATTGCCGTGTAGGGCCCAACCTGTGGTCTTTTTAACTCACCTTCTCGGTACGAAAAGCAGACCGTGAAACTGCAGCGGTTCTCACAACTTCATATTATGATTAGAGGCACATGAATGTCTTTTAGCAGGAGCCTGGACTTCTCAATCCTCTACATACGGCTGTTTCCATGATACAGGGTTGTTTTAATGCAATTTGGTTGCATGTCATACGATAACATTATTCATCCATGCTTATTACTACTGTTCTAAACAGGGCATGTCGAAGCCACTGTGGTCCAATCTTGAAAGGAATATTGAAGTATACATGCATAAAGTCTAGCCTTCCAGGTAAATAGTTCACGTTTTACTGGAACATTCAATGTAATGGTCATATCGTTAAACCCTCTATAAAGGCAATTTGCAAGGATACGGCGCTGCGTTATGGAGGCGTAGAAAACGCGAATATCACTTACACACACAGAACATAAAAATTAAATAAGTGACGGCCTATTTATATTGTTTTATTTGTACTACAATTTATCTGTTGTCAAAGGAAAACCTGTTTACACAAACGTTACACGTACAAACATTTTTATATCAGATGACACCCAATGTTAGATAATATAAATATAGATACAACAAAAATTAAATTTTATTTTATTAAATAAATAACTTAACTCATATGTAAATTCGTCCACTCGAGATTCGTCTGCAGACACATTACATGGTTTAAAATAAAATTAAATACTCCAAGACAACTATATAAAAAAAAATTCTAAAGGTGTAAAATGTATTTTCCAGTACTCACCAATAGATTATTAACCCAGTGCGGTATATTTATGCTCTTTAATTAGTTAATTACATAAGAACCTAAAATTAATTTCAGAATTTTTCGGAATTTCCCTCCTAATGAGGTGAAATGTATTTTTAAAAAAACGTTTTCGAGGAATCCTTCAATAGCTCACTAATCCAATAAAAATAATTGTGGGTTTTGCTTGTAATAGTTGGCTATATATCAATATGTAAAAACGAATTTCAGGAATTTTAGAAATTCGAAGCCCAAAGAAGATGTAAAGGAATGTAATGTGTTTTGGATGCTATAATACCTACATAACATATTTTCTATGCTGTAAATTTTTGCCGGCATTTCTTATAAAAAACTTACGAAAAGATAAATTTATGAGTACGAAGGAAACCTATATCTCACTGGGAAAAAGAAATAATTTTCTTTTACATTAGCAGACGAATTTGTCAGAAGTGAGCAGAATGAATAATTAAATATCTCATTCTCATTAATTGCTCAGTCAGTGACATACGTCGTGCTGTTTTTTCCTTTTTGGGATTCTACTGTTTACTCGTGTAAAAATTAAATTTCTTACCACGGTTAATAAGTCCATATGTCATTTTTGATGCAGGGAGAATTTGGCTATATGCCAGTTTTGTGTTGCAACATTTAATTGGTTTCTTGCAAACATAACTGTCTGGACGAAAAACTTGCGAATCGTAGAACTGTCACGTGTTATGGCCATTGCATGGACGTTCATTTATATTAGGTTTTCCAACTAATCATAGCTTTTGTTTACGATAAAAATAATTGTATTTACTTGAATGAATTCCAGTAGCGGTAATACTAGAAATACTCAGAAAACAATAACCATTTTATCTAATATTTAGCTTATAATTGTAAAGTGAATCAACAAAACGTTTTAAAAAATATTGCCGCATAATATGTCACGAAGAATTTGCAACGTAAAAAATTACATCATTAGCTACAATTGTTAGAAATGAGTTTAACTCTGTGAACACCATTGTAAATATGGATGATACAGTCCATTACCTTTTAGAGTTCATTAACAGCATCTACCCTCCTGGCCTATCGTCGCACAAGCTTATCCTCGAGTTTGATGCTGTATAAATTTACCGCCAAAACGCTACAATAACTGTGGGCTCCAAGTGAAAGCTTAGCAGGAAGTTGTAATTGAGGCGACTTTCTTCGCCTGGTATGTACGGGAGTGTATATTAGTGTCCATAACGTGAATGTCACTCATTTCATCCAAGTACACTTTGGAATTGAAGAGACTGCAATTCCCCCTCAAGGTATGCTTCGCTATGACTTACGTGAGGCCGAGTGACAGTGGTAAAGGTGACAGGAAGAGATATGTGGGAGGACTGCTTGTCACATGGGCAGCTCTACGTGACATGTGCCGGAGTAGGCTCACCTAGCAAGTAGTAATCCTGGCATCGGAGGGCAGAACCACTTGTGCTGTACAAACAGTTCCTTCGGTAAACCAACTCAGCAGCTGCTTCGCGTAGTACAGGCGGGCGAAGCAGCCTACAGCAAGCTAGTACTAGTTATACTTTCACGTTTGACAATTATGCTGAGTTTCTGCATCATTCTACAAAATACGAAACTTGCCATTGACATGGACAAAATGCCGGCTGCCCGACACTTGCAATTAATTATTTGGCGTAAAACCAGGACAAATATTTTTATGAGAAATGTCTATGCGGGACAGTTTCAGACGCAGTGGAAAGGGTTTTACACGTGAAATGCTTCTAGGCGTGTTTCGGTTACCTTGAACTATATCTCTTTCAAACAAAAACGCTTTGTTGATGAGAGAAGAACCTTACTACGAGACAACACGTACGAGTCAATTAATAAGAATGACAGCTTTTGCGTGCTTGTTGGGTCTATAAATATTATTTAACCCACAATTTTCCGCGTAGTAAGATTTCTACAAAAAGTTATTTGTAGAAATGTGGCCCGGGAAAAGATGGGCATTGTTTTATTATATCGTGACAGTTATCTGAGACACACCTAAAATCATGTAAAACTCTATCCTTCACTAAGCAGGTGCCGCACCAGGCACCGTGATAAGGACAATGTACGTGCACGCGAAGTAGGTATTTCCTACGCCTTCATGAAATGACAAAATGGAATATTTAGAAATACAAAAATGTTACTAAAGCAGTATTTATTTGCCATAATATGTCTAAAGTGTATTTGGTTCACTGGCCACTATTTCAAACATTTCACTTTAAATACGACTCCAGTGCATGGAACTGTTCCTAATTATCTGTCATATTCACGGTGAATACTCCAGTCACGGACTACGTTGCAATATAGGATGTGGCAAGAATTTTTGTTCACGGTTTGGATAAAAAAAAAATATTCAGTCAACTTTGAACCTGCTATAATAAAATGTATTCAAAAAAAGCAACAAATTTCCTCAGAGTGTAATTTACCCGGGAAGTTAAGTTAATTTCGGGATACCAAAATGTAACTGGAAAGATATATTAAAACTAAATTAATGTATTTAGTAATCGAGTGCAAATATCGTTAGGAAAATGTCATATATCTTACTTAAATAGTGAGAGTGGTCTTTGTAACATTTAAAAAAAACGCGATATTAATTTTTTTTGAGTTACTGGTGATCTGACGCTGAAATAGTGGACTCTCAGTTCATGATACACCACTGTATCAAACATTAGATACGGAACCGGAAAGAAA
This sequence comes from Clitarchus hookeri, assembly GCA_002778355.1. Taxonomy (NCBI): domain Eukaryota; kingdom Metazoa; phylum Arthropoda; class Insecta; order Phasmatodea; family Phasmatidae; genus Clitarchus; species Clitarchus hookeri. Next base: position 133,373 of record NQII01004307.1, on the reverse strand, counting down.
CAATGGATCCATTTTTATAACGTAAGCTAAATTGCGTTTAATAATGCGCCAAGAAAATCTACAAAAATAAAAAAATTATCGTTTTACGTACCAGGCCATCGCGTTAAGTCAATTCTTGAGAGAAAAGTTTCGAAATATACTCTGGTTTTAAGAAAGAAAAAAAAAGGCTTCATAGAAACGTTATAGAAAGTGTCGTGAAAACAGGTCTATAAAATACAGGTCAGCCAGGAAGAATACGCCCTTTAAAAAAGCATGGTAAATATTCCCCATTAAGTAGCGTTTGCTGCCACTTGGTGGTTTCGGGGAATTAAAATTTGCCGTAGAAAGCAAAACATTTTTCTCTCATTTTGGAATACGGAATTTCATATCGCAAAATAAAACATCCCTACTTCACAAAAATTTAGCTCTCCGGCTTTGGTTCATTTTTACTGATTAAAAACATTACACTTGTTTTGCTTTAACTGGCGTACTTTTTAAAGGAAATTGTTTTGCAACCACCACAAAGCCTTAAGGTGGCAGGCTGCCTGGGTAGGCCGCCTGGGTGGGCCGCCTGGGTAAGCCGCCTGGGTTAGCCGCCTGGGTAGGCCGCCTGGGCAGGCCGCCTGTGTAGGCCGCCTGGGCAGGCCGCCTGGGCAGGCCGCCTGGGTAAGCCGCCGAACGGTGTGCAAGCTCCAGCAGAAGACGTTTTATTATAAAACCGTCCAATGTGTCTGAGTGAGGTCTGCTCGCGAATAGCATTTAAGAAACGTTCCGCGTCTGTGTACGTTTTTCAATTTCTCCATTTCTCTCTCAAGCATGATTTTGTGATAGTGAAAATGGCTCACCTGGTGTATTTATTGTCATTTTTAGGTATGAACATTCCGGTACGGAACATTAAAAAATGAATATGGACGTGCATCAAACCGTTGTTTTTATTATTACGTCATAAAATGGTAGTATCTCCGCTCAAAGTCTCACAGAGGAGCGTTGTTGACGGCAAGACTGCACGCCCAGTTCAGTGCTTTGCGCGTAGAGGCGATGAGAGNAAGTCTCACAGAGGAGCGTTGTTGACGGCAAGACTGCACGCCCAGTTCAGTGCTTTGCGCGTAGAGGCGATGAGAGAGTTGATGTGCATATCTCGGTCGCCCCTAGCGCTCCCACGCCTTGGGCCTCACACGTGCAAAATACAGGAAATCGCNAGTTGATGTGCATATCTCGGTCGCCCCTAGCGCTCCCACGCCTTGGGCCTCACACGTGCAAAATACAGGAAATCGCATATGCATGTATCTGCGTGTGTATATACACGTATAAACATATATACAAATATGTGTGTTGTATCTGCTATCACAATATGTTTCCAGTGCATAATTCTAGAAGTATTGAATACAACGTTTTTATATAGTCTCATATCTCTCCTTTGTCGTAATTTAAGATTTCTCGCAATACATGTTATTTACAGACCTTTTTTACTCAGCTCGGAGTTAAACGTTTTTAAGCATGTAGCATATAACCGCGGTATCCTTGAAACACGTTTCGTTTTTATGCACCTCTTACATTAATTATAATATTGGTTTTAATCAGTTATCAATCTACAAAACAAAAATAATAAATTATTCCCGTTGCCGGTGTTATAGTACGCTCAATTTATGTTGTCAATTTAACGTATTGCTCGTCTCTACTGGAATTCATAATTTTCACCGACTGTAAACTTTGCTGATGTCTGATTTATTCCGTTTTATTTATTTGCACAGAGCAAAGGAAATCAGCACTAAAAGGCACGTGTTCAGCTCATCGAAATACGTCACTATTATTTTAGCATGTTTGCCGTTAGCTGTTAGGGGACAGAGAAATTATTTTCGCATTTCGTCAAACGACTAGAACACTTCTGAACACCGTTTTTCACGTGCGTTTTCATCAAATTTGACAGCACACTGTCTCCTGTCACGGCAACATATTCAAAATAGCTTTTGCAATTTATGCATTTGCGTATCATGTTGAACATTCACCTTGCAGTAGATGTTTACGTGTAAGTTTAGTTATTTTATAAGTGAAAAACACGCCCGACCATCAGAGAGAACAGTCGAAACTATCCCTAGAAATTACAGGTTGGTGTATAATTATAGTCTGAACAATTAGTTTTGTTCACATATACTGCTACAAGATGCCCGAGGAGCATATCCAAGTTTGTGAGGGATGGATTTCTTTATAAAAATAAAAAAACTAAATTTGATTTAAATTTATTCACGCGGCTATTATTTTCAGCATTAATCTATCTATGACCCCTATTACTATTTTTATTTCTTAGTGCTCACAATATTTAATGTCTATTTTTACTCTAATTAACGTCCTTCTTAATGTCTCAGTTTAGTTATAGTCAAATAACTCATACTCATCATTAACACACTTTCAGTCTGCCTTTTTACACTACTTTAAGAAGAGCGCACCAATTGTTTTTAAAGGCATTTTCATATTACTTAATACCTATATGTCTACACTTATTTCCTTCACATACTGTTGGAATTTAGACATGTGGCGCATTTTTTTGCATAATTTGGCGTACAGTGTTTATAAAATATTATCTATCTTCTCTAGAAGACTTTGAAAACAGAGTAGGGTGCTTTTTTATAAACTGCTCAAAACAAGTTTTGCATCAAACGAAAAGTCATGAATGACCCAACTTTATTACACGGAACGCATTTATAAAATAATGCTTACGCAATTTTCTAGCATTTTTGTCAGAATTTATGTGTCCCACTTGATTTTAGCACACTTTTGGTGCACTGTATCTGTGACAGACGAATGCCAGCTTGTTTTCATTCAGCGCTGTGGAGACTGGTAGTGAGAGCTTGACTGCAGAAGTAATCGGATCATGTCACGGCACACAATTAAACCTACGATTGCTGTAACTGTGGGAGTGTCACAAAGTGGTGTGTTTAGGATCTGGAGGCAATACATAGACACTAGTACTTTTAATGATCGACCACGATCTCGTCGCCCGAAGGCAATAACACCTGCTCAGGACAGCTATGTGAGAATTAATGCATCCCGGAAATATACCTCAACAGCAAANGCCCGAAGGCAATAACACCTGCTCAGGACAGCTATGTGAGAATTAATGCATCCCGGAAATATACCTCAACAGCAAAAGAGATACGAGATTGTCTTCGAGCAGCTCTCTGACCAGACCGTGCACAATCATCTTCGAGAGGTAGGCCTACGTNAAAGAGATACGAGATTGTCTTCGAGCAGCTCTCTGACCAGACCGTGCACAATCATCTTCGAGAGGTAGGCCTACGTTCTAGGAGACCCACGATACGCCCTTATCACAATAGACAACATCGTTAGAACCGCTTACAATGGGCACGGAATCATTAAGAGTGGACAGCTGAAGAATGGTTCCATTATCTGTTCACTGATGAGACTAGTATTTGTTTTAGGCCAGATTCCAGAAGGTTGAGGGTGTGGAGAAGACGAGATGCACAGGCAAGGCGTCGTGTTGTGCATGAAGTCCATGCATACCGAGGTGGAGGAATTCTGGTCTGGGCAGGAATCATGCCCGGTTGCACCATTTACAGCAATTAAACAAGATCCTACGATCTTGGTTCAAACACTCGTACATTGGATCAGAGTTCCAATGTACGAGTGTTGCACCAACGTGAACTGCCAAGTTCCGATCCTAGATCTCCTGATCTCGGTTCGGAACTAGGATTGAGATGAAACGCTGTTTGTGATTGGCTCTCATTTCGTGACGTNTGATCTCGGTTCGGAACTAGGATTGAGATGAAACGCTGTTTGTGATTGGCTCTCATTTCGTGACGTCATGATGCAGCTGTTTATTTTAAAGTTCGAGACAATTTATAAGTTTCTGTGGACATTATTTCTTAAGAATAGGATTTTTTACTATATAATTTTGTTGAATGCACTGCAAAATTACCGTTTCAGTGGTTTTGTTTGATTGGAAACCCTTTGCACACACTTCTTTCGTTATTTTTAATACCGATGTTATTGAAGAAGGTAGTACATAGAACTACATGGTACGATTTTTTATCTGTTTTAAGTAAAATATTTGTTGTACGAATTTTAGTGAACGGTATTCAAGTGTGTATAATGTTTTGAANTTACTATATAATTTTGTTGAATGCACTGCAAAATTACCGTTTCAGTGGTTTTGTTTGATTGGAAACCCTTTGCACAAACTTCTTTCGTTATTTTTAATACCGATGTTATTGAAGAAGGTAGTACATAGAACTACATGGTACGATGTTTTATCTGTTTTAAGTAAAATATTTGTTGTACGAATTTTAGTGAACGGTATTCAAGTGTGTATAATGTTTTGAANGTTTTATCTGTTTTAAGTAAAATATTTGTTGTACGAATTTTAGTGAACGGTATTCAAGTGTGTATAATGTTTTGAATTCCGAAAAAAATTGCTGTACTTAGCGCTGTCAGTTGGCGTATTTTCAAACTACATTTGTCGGCTACGGTTGCTTTTTCTTGGCAAAAAATTCAACGAGAGTTATAGATCGAGCGGAAAATTAGGACAGTTTCTGATATTCTGAATGGCTTTCCCAGTTTTCCGTTGTGTTTGCTCGGAGGGATACGCATGAGTTTCATTGTCTCGTTACAAAACGTAAATACCAACTTTAATTTAAAAAGTTCATTGTATCTTAAGACTTTGTATAGGATCTCAGTTTAAATTTTACAACAGTAAAAATCAACCGAATCCATTTTTTAACTATATAAATATTACAAACTTTATTTTTAGTTAATAAATATATTAAACTGTGCTTTTATCTTCACATAACCTATATTCAACACAGAATTTTTTTTTCTCTATTCACTTTATAAACACTTAAGATTTATTTTTATGTGCCAACCAGATCTTAAATACGGAATATTTAAATTTTTAGGCCGTGTCTAAAACAAATTGGCTTTTCAATATAACTCTTGACATTTTTTAATAAAGTACTCATATTTACTTGATCTCAGATGATCCTCTTGAACCGCCAACATGCACGATACAAGGTGAGGATCAAATTGATCTTAGTTTGGCGCGCCGAATACAATGGTGCACAGCCAAATGTGCTGAACCAAGATCAAGCCGGTATTTCTTCCTACATCATAGCTATACCACAATGGTGCGACCGGGATTAGTCATGCGTCCAGGGGTGGTACGTTGAGACAGCCAGTCGCCTGGACAGGACTCAGCTATGCATTTCGCCGTCTCCTGTCAATTACCGCGAATCATGGAGAGTTGCCGCTTTCGGATGACTATGACACGGTGCTGTCACGACACCTCAAGAGAGCGGATGTCTTCCTCATCAAGAAGAAACCTCTAAGGGGAGTCCACTGCCACTCACTCCCTTCACACAAACTCAGCTTAAGAACTACATATCGTGAGTAATATAAAGATAGTCAAGAGTGAACACGTAAAATTTCAAAATATCTGCCCTGCCCTGTCCTGATTATCAAGAAAGCTTATGTATTACGAATGTAAGTTCTTACAACGCTCGTCCAAAAGGAGCATGTTCTAAACAGGTTTTTTTGCTAAATAATATTTTAAAAATTACCTTGATATCGTTTTGTTAATAATGATTTCATTATTTCTTTATTAGTTTTATTTGTGCTGGTACCTATAAGTAGTTAACGCCAAATTTTTTACATAAGCAGATACCAACTCAACTAAAACACATACTCAAGCAAGTCAGTCAATACAACTGTCTTAATCAGTAGAAACTAAAACAGATACATGAAACTTATAACATCATTATATATTTAATTTTAAAAAACTACTAAATAAAAATTACATAAATCGTAACAATTTTTGGATTATATGTGATATATTGAAATAAACTAGAAATTAAAATATTGTTATATGAACGTCTGAGGGGCGTATCTGAGTTCGTGAGGGGTGGACGTCTTAATAAAAATAAAATAGCTAAATTTTATTTCTAATTTATTAGTGCAGCTTTTATTACGGCATTAAATTATCTATCTCCACTATTGCTCTTTATAAATATCATTGATCGCAATATTTAATGCCTATTTTAACTGTAATTAACGTCCCTTTTAATGTCTCTGTTTGGTTATAGTCAATTTACTAATATTCATTATTAACACACTTTCAGTCTGTCTGTTGCCATCAGGTGTAATGTTTTTCACTCACGCATCCATTCCACTAGTCCAGCCTGCCAGTCGCACTATTCGCTGCGCCAATGCTCGCATTCGTAGATTTTCCCCCTGCTGGTCACGACCATCTGGAAGTTTCGACACGCTCTGAGACACGCTAAGAGAAACGTCAGTAATCCAGAGCATTCTTCAGATAAACGCAGAAATTCTATCCGCCGCGGTGAGCCACCAAATAGTTAACGCTGCTGATTGCCTTCATAGCTCAAAACGCTGATAGGATCATCACTCGCCTGTCATTAAAACTTCCATTGTGACTCGCCGCCCGGCTACAATATCACTACTCTGTCCTCTGAACCAATTTCCGAACTTTTAGTTCGTAAAGCCGTTCCATGGTTTTGAAATGTTTGATAATATTATTGCAAAATCATTAGAGAAATGTTATGATAGTATAATGTTCCAATGGTAAATGTTGATCAATAGTATTTTGTATACGAACAGTAAGTTGTTCGACCATATCTTTTACTTCAGTTACATCATAAATCGCTGACAATCAGCTGTTCTTAAAGTTAAATACGGAGATCAATTATTACTGTTAGTACAATTTACTACCATCTATTTTGATTTAATTGGGAGAAATAATATCCTTCATATTATTATTCCGATTTAAGTTATTAGTAATATTAAGTTCAGTCCTAACGGCTATATTAATAAGTTTTAAGTTCATTCCTTATGATCGCCTTAGTTATCTTCAGATTATATACAGTAATTTACACGATCACTTCTCGACCCGTGCTAATATTAATAACCCCTGTCCTACAACACACAGCCATATACAGTTTATTTTATCAGTTTCAAGAGTTAAGCTATTTTGTTCGCGCTTGAGTATTTTTACCACACGTTTTCCTTCCTCACAGTTCCTGGTGTAATATATTTATTGCCTAATTCTAATTTCCTTCACTAACTTTACCCTGTGAAACGCCGTTCCACTGGTAAACATTGTAAAAGTATAATTTGAAACAAAAGAACTTATTATGATTCCGCACAGTATGTGTGATTGCGTTTTCTGAAAACGCAATTATTAAAAGGTAATTCACTCACACATACAAAATAATTTTCATTAAAAAAAATCTCATAATCTACTTTTGTTAAGATGTATGTTTACAAAGAAGTTCTTAGTTTTTTTGCATTAGGAAATTAGTGGGTGTATTTTATTTGTGGCTGTCTTGTTTTGTTTTAAACTAGTTTACGTAATTAGATTATAACATTTATTAAGACAATATATCAGCTTCCGCTGTTTAATTTTGTAAATCGTTTGGTTAATTTCATTAGGGTGTTCTAAAAACAACACAATGCGGGTTTTGATATGCGATTGTGCAAAAAACTATGTGTGTGGTTTTTTTTATTTCCTGTACACGACGTCATGTGTTGTGATCTACATGTTGAACAGTGTTCGTGGCAGTAATTAAACACTGGTAATTAGCTTTACTATTCAGAGGTTTTTAAAATGGAAAAATAAGGTGGATGCTACGCTGGTCATATCATTCAAAATAGAGTTTATAGGAGTTTGTAGGGAATAAAGTAGAGAATGGCAGGTTGTGTTAACAAATCTTGTAGGGAATGTACGCAGACGGCATGAGACATAACGGCGGCTCGTGGTCGTGGCAGCTAGGAAGACTGCAGCGACTGGTCCCTTTGCCAAAGCCGAGAAATATTTTCTTCTGAGTCATGCGGCAGCCGGGAAGGGGGGAGGAAAAAGCGCGCCTGGCGGAAGTGAAAGATTATGAATTTCTATCTGAAAACCGTTACGCACACATGCAGTCGCCATATAAATACATATCTGACATGATATATATGTGGTTCTTTTATTTATCTTCCGGAGAGGTGGGCATATGAATAAAGGAACGCCGGGGATTTACCGTTAACGTGTTATTGCGTATTCAGCGCACGGCATCCTCTCGCGTGCTGTGGTGTAGAGAACAACTGACTTAAAGGCGACCGCTTGCCTGCTCTCTGAATATTCCGGCCTTTGTGGGAATTGTCGCCAAGGCCTTGGGAGGTCGCTGGAATGCTTCCACCTTGGGCATTCACGAAAATTATCAACATTTCGCACTTTATGGGCCGGGGTTGTGTTAAAATTAATAATTCCATAATTTGTTAATTTGCAGTTTGGTCCAGGTATTTCAGTTATCACACCGTTGACAGCTACGGAGTTACAGTTTTGCCACCAAAAAATATGTGTTAGTAAACATTTAGAATAATTGGGTTAAGGATTCAGAGTTTTGCAGGATGCTCCAACAACTAGGTATATTGAACCAGGTGGTAAATGGAAAATCGACGGTAAGTGGGAAAAACGGGAAAACTCTGAGGAAAACCCGCCGGCAAACAGCAATGTCCGATAAGTTTCCCACGGGGGGGAATTAAAACGGAATTACCCTCTCACGAGAGGCCGGTTCGTTNCCCCCCCCCCCCTTTTTTTACACCCGCTTTAAGGAAAGTCCGTAGTTGGATGATAAAGTCTGTGGTTGTTTATTAAAATTTCTTGTATTCCCCAAATAATACATTTAATACTATAGTAGTAGATCCTTATAAAAATCACTCAAATTGCTGCAAGCAATAAATAATCCACGTTTTCTTTGTGTTTTGTAGATGATTCAATTCTGAAAACACTTCATACGATATGTAACACTTGTAAACGGGAAACCAATGTGTCAGAGATTTAGATAGTTTGTAATTGGTAATAATTTTATATATAATATAAATATAAAGTTACGTCAGATGCCGAATGCCAAAATGAACAACGGAAAGCGTATGTGCAATTGTATATTTTTATCAAAATCAACGTTACGAGGACATCTTGTCAACAAAAATTAAAAATAAGACGCAATAGTTATTTTTATATTGCTGCTCGATTGCCCTCTCATTGTGAGACAGAGCATAGAGAGTGAGACCACTTACAAAGCAAAATAAACGTATTCATATACTAAAAAGCGGAATGCCTTCCAGAACCCTCCCACTGTCATGAGCTGTCTCCTCAACAAGCTACAGCCGACCTCCGTGGCGCAGTCGGTTGGTGCGCCGCCGGTCTGGGGTGCGGCATGTTCTGGGTTCGAGTCCTATGCAATGCGTGGGTGTTAGTTTAAGTTAGGTTATAAGTTAGATAAGCCTTCAGGCATAATACCGGGGGACGTTAATAAGCCCTTTCCAATTCCAATTCCAACAAGCTACACCACGGAGGTCATGTTCCGGAATTAATGTTCTGCCCACCTGCGGCACGAAAGAAGGGCGCCATTAGTATTTCGTCAGACGGCCTCACGCCTGAATTCATGCGTCTTTACCATCGAACATGGAGTCTAAAAAACTTCATATGTCATCCTTTAGTAGATGTTCCATAGTTGTTGCCAATTATGATTAAACTCACGAAGACTTTCACATGGACGAAACTGGCATCTTATGTACAGGGGATGGACAAAATAATATGAACACCTGACATATACACAATATTTATTTATTAATAAGGTGTTGGGCCACCATTTGCTTTTAGAACAGCTGCAATTATTCGCGGAATAGATTCGTAGACTGTCTGAATAGTTTCCAACGGAATGTTCTCCCATTATTGTACCAAAACATTCACCAATTGCTTCAATGATGTTGGAGATAGAAATCTGCTCCTCACTCTCTGCTCTGAAACTCCCCATAACGGTTCAATTATGTTGAGGTCTGGTCAGGGAAGATGTTTGATGATATTCTGATGCTCTTCAAACCAAGACTGAATCTTTTTGGCTTTGTGTATGGGTGCATTAAACTCTTGGAATAATAAGAACTTAATCATTGAGGATGTCAAGATATTCATTCGCAGTAATCTGGCCAGTGATGTGAATGAGAGGACCAGCTGAATACCACGATATAGCCGCCCAAATCATAACGGAACCTCCCCAATGCTTGATTGTAGGAAGCAGGCAGTCCGGATTGTAGGCGTCTTTTGGGGTTCTCCATACATAAACTTGGCCGTTTGTATGAAACAATGTAAACGATGATTTATTGGACCATACCACATTCTTACAATCGTCAAGTGTCCAGGTTTTATGATCGTGGCACCACTTCTTTCGCAGCTTAGCGTTGGCTTCCATTATAAAGTATTTCACAATTGCAGCCCTTCCATGAATGTTAGCTTTGTGGAGCTCCCGCCGTACTGTTTTTGTCGAAACAGTATTACTCAAGTGAGTGTTGAGTTCTGCTGTCACTTTTGCCGCGGTAGTTTTATGTTGTCTGGCCACAATTATTTTTAATGTTCGTCAGTCTCTGTGAGTTAACTTTGGGTTTCGCCCACTGTTCCTCTTCGCCGCTGATGTTTTACCATGTTTTGTTTATGCTGTCATTACTGTAGATACTGTCGCTCGTGAAACGTTAAACAATTCAGCTGTTTTCGTCACAGACGCTCCCGCTAATCGAGCTCCAACGATTTGCCCTCTTTCGTAGCCTGAGAGATCACACGTTTCACCGATCGCTTGTTTTAACCGTCGCGGAACAAAGCGTATAATACACTGAAAGATAACCTACAAGACTTGGCACGTAAACTGTGCAATACATACGCGTCTCATTATTTACACGGAAGCAGTGTTGCCAACATGCAACCAAATGCACTATATTGCATGGTGTTCATATTATTTTGTCCATCTTCTGTATTTGGCCTCACAAATGTTCGATGTGCGTTAAGTAACATGGACGGGCAGGTTCTGTTGATGCCTGTCTGGATATTAAGAGGTCCTCCCGTTTGTTTGTCTGTCAGGATTGCCCAGAATAATTCCGCTGCAAATTGACATCTCCACGTGTTTATTGCTCCTAACGCAATATGATTGCAAAGGCCAAAACTACGGGCTATTAGGCACACTGTCCACACTGCCTTTCGCATCTTTATTACCTGGCGTGTCTCAANTATAATTCCACAATGATAGCGGTGGCAGCACTGTTATGCAACGTATGAGCAAGCGAGAAAAGTTAACCGTCTGCATAGCATTCATCGATGAGTCTGTTTATTAGCTGTAGAGGTTAACGAACAAATTTCACAGGATGAGCAAATTTTTGTGTTACCGAGTGCAATTAAAACATTGTCGTACCAATAAAATTGTATTTAAATAATTTCAATATTCCAGTTTTGTCGCAATTTTGAAAGTCACTAACGTAGTTTTAATACACCCTTACATCAATATTTGTTATCGCTAATGGTACCGCTGTGGTCGAGTGGCTTGTCTACAAGCCCCATTTACATGGCGATCCTGTTTCTACTCACGGTAGGTTCGCACGTACATGATTGCATGTGAAAGGCATGCAGATTGTCGTTTTCCGGTGGTTTTTCTCGTTGTACTATCTTTTTCCTGGCACTAAATTCCTCCCCTTCCCCTTCATGTGGCTTCGTTCCTTACAACCTTTTAGAGACAACAGGTAACTACGGGTCTTAACTCGAAAGCCAGCCTAGTTGTTGCCACAGAGGCTCTAGAGAGCGTCTTTCATTCAAAATGTATTTTTATTTTATCTCCTAAATTGCAAACGCCTCTGTATTTTAAGGACTGGAATAGGCTCGGAAGCCTGGTTGCATTTCTTAAAACCCAACTCCTGTACATTAGTAAGTCAGGAAGATAAATTTATCGAGAAAAGCCAGTAAGTGTGTAAAGTCAAATCCACAGTGTGGAAGTTTATAAATGTACCTGCACACAAACCCACGGTAAATAATGTTAAAAAGTTCACAATAAGTCACGTAGAGTGGCGTGGAGACGTGAGGGGAAAAATTATCTCCACAAATAAGATTAAAAGTGACAGCTGTCGCGCTTCGGAAAAATAATATGCCTTTTTTTTTATAAGCGGGAAGAATGTGGTGTTCCCTTGCGGCATTTCTTGTACACAGGCGGAGGTAAAGCTCTGGCGTGGTGTCAGAGCTCTGGAGGAAGGGGATGTGGCTTGTGGCGATCCCTNGGGGGGGGGGTGGCCGCGGGGAGGCTTTGCCAATTGCGATTCCAGCCGCGACGTCGGGACACAAGAAACCACTCCACCTGCGCGCCGACCGGCGAGTACGCGACCAACACCCCCTGCTCGGACAAAGGCACTGTCGCCGACAACTTCCTTGTCTGGGAGGGGAGGGGAAGGCTCCGCGTTTCCTTTCTCCACTTATTTTACTTTTTGAGAATCGAACTTTAAAGAAGGGGAGGGGAAGGAGATAAACATCACTGTGCTGCTACCAATTTTCAGCCATAAAATGCATTTACAGTTTGATATTGAAGATATTTTTTTTACAAGGCAAAGTTTATAACCGCGTTGATGGAATGCAATATTAACGGAATACCTTTTTTAATTTGTCATGTTATATAAATGGGAATTATTTATTGATTACATTCTGAGAATGACTACACAAGCGATGGTAGTACAATAAATCAAACGATAATCAACTTTAAAACATAGCTAAGTAATGTTACCTTTATGTCCTAACAAAGACACATTTTCAAAAATAAATCTGAAACATATATATAGACTGTTCGCGTTAAGTGAGTAGCACTTCTAAAGCCCTAGTTACATTTTTCCTATCAACCGCTTATCCTTCCACCAATTGTTATGATAAATATTGCCAGGTAAGTAATAAACACAGTCTATACATTTCACCGGACTCGAAAGTTAACATCTAAGGCTACAATAAAATACATTTGTTGACTATTATTGCGTGAATAGCCTATAATGGCAAATATATTGTTACGCGCTGCAGCTCGCACTGGCCGCGAGCTGGCGTTATGCGCGGTCCGGCTCTGTGGGGGGTGGTCCAGCCCTCGACCCACCCCTCCCTCAGGCAGACCCACTCGTTGCCTGGCCTCCCAACCACCCGGCAACCAGGGGGACGTAGCTGGCGTCACAAACCCTCCAACCCCCTGCTAGAGAAGCCGACTAGTGTAGAGCACGTGCAAGAATATTCTGGGAATTAGGACCCTCGGTGCAACGCGGGATTTAGAGAAATTACTGGGTGATGGCCTACGACACTATAAATATTGCAGCGGTCCAACGTCCAGGGTCTTCTTCCTACTGACAACTAATTCTATTTTACTTTAAGTTTTCAGGATCCACTGGGGATTCGGAGAGGAGAGGCCCCATAGCGCCACTCCCCCCACCAGAGTGATGTGCAAGCTTTACTCTGATTAAACCAGTGCCACATAAATGAAAGATGACCAGCCACCTCTCTAATAGTATTTTCTCTCCCTACTAATAAAGAGCACGGTTTCCACCCTCTGTCTCCTGTAGCATTTTCTGATAATTCTAATAATGCATACAACCATTTTTTCTTTTTTTTTCCCCTGTCGAAAGGGCTTTTACGGTTCTGTGCCGCTTTTTTCTCTCTTCTTAGTGTAGTAGTTTACCTATAAGTACACTTAGGGAGGTTCTCATGGCCGAATTGTCGCCATTGCAGCCCAATCTCTCGCTGCCGCGATGCATATCTCCTTGCATGATTTCTCTTCCTTGTAGGCGTATGGTGCTTATTCCTGAGACGCACTTAACTCCCGTCCCTACCGCGGGCCCACATAACACTTAGATTTAGAGTAGGTTAGAAAAAAATTGGCCAGGGTCTTATTGCGAAGGCGATCTGGGCGAGTGAGGTGGACGAAGTAGAGTGCGGACGACGACGGGTGACTGCGAGACAACGGTGGACGAGGTGTTTGTGGTGTGAATGGACGAGAGGGCGTGAAACCCGACGAGTGAAGACTACTGTGCATGAGGGCGCTCGGAGAACATTGCGGGCTGGTGGGACCTGGACTAAGCTGAGGTGGGACTGAATAGCATGTGATACGGACTGTATTGTCAATATGGGAACTGTCAAATATGGACGTATAATTTGTAAAATAGCTGAATAGGTTTTGATACACTGTCTACTGGAACAAATTTTTAATTTCTTAATTACATATATTTCCTTGAGGTAATTTGAAATTGTATTGATTGAAGTTATTAATTGTAAACAGCAAGTGATATCAATTTATTATGATATGTTAAGTCGAGAGAATTTTGTTTGTATTTATTGTAAATAAAATTAGGACATTATTGTTAACTCTTTTATTTAATTAAGACCTCCACCCCTTAACGAACTTGGTTTGGCCCACTGTCTTTGAGAGAAAAATTAACAATATATATAATTACAAGATAGCGTCCAACTCATTCCCTTAAAAAGAGTTTCTCGGGTCGCTGCAAGTTAAGGCGTGACTCTTGTGCACTCGTGTAGAGAGAAGGGGGCACCAAAATAAAAAAAAGCACTATAATGATAAAATGTAATGTTGTTGATAAACCCGTACTTGAAATACACATGAATGAAGCACGCAAACTATGTTCTCTTTAACATATATTACTAGCTATTGAAGAAACGGAGTTATTTGAACTAGAATTATGAAGTTCGCTTAAACGTAAACGATATCGTAGCCCACAGAGGCCTAAACGTAAAATGCTCCGAACAAAATGTAGTATTTTCGCATAAATTTTAAACAGCAAAACTAAAATTATTTTCCAGGTGTCGTTGCTAGTGGGTTATTGTAAAATACTTAAATGCGCTAGTCGCACACGTGCACCCTTAAGTCGATGCAAAAGAAATTATCACGAGTCAATCTGGAAAAACATCTTCCTATAAATACCTATAAATACATGTTATTTAAAGTAATAACGACTGGCGTGTTTGAAGTAATGTTTTCAGTGAATAACGGAAAGCAGTTTTGTATAATGTTATATGTACATATATACACATACATAGAAAGAGAGAGAGACAGAGAAAAAAAGTGGGAAGGGGGCTTGCTGAGAGCTGACATGAGTTTTCTATTTTAACAGTAGCATAAGAATTTGACGAAATGGTAGTACATTCTGTTTCTTACAATTTTACAGCGTAACTTGATCCACACGTGTGTAATATTTGTAAGATCCGTACCAGTATTACTATTCGCACATGGTGAAATGATACACACAAGTCAGGAAGCATGAACAAGGAGGGATTTTTATAAGTCTTAAGTTAACTTTGGGAGTACTATGGCGTAAAGGTGTCCCTCACTCGCTCTAGCGATTTAGGTAAAGTTCGCAACCGGTAATACACCCGTGTATTTTAAAACTTTTTCTTTTAATGATTGCATCAATATAAGCAATACGCCGTTCGGAGTTAGCTTTGAATTAATTTAACATTCGGTCGCACTTGTTTGGAAAGCATTCTCCTAAATATAAGTCATAAGCGACGGTTCCGTCACAATTTTTTAGTAAACGCCATTATTCTCGCTTTATGGCTGATTTAAAAAAAAACTTTCATCAAGAGGTATTTCACCTTTAATATAATACTGAGATAATTTCTGACTTCCTATTAGTTTTATACCTAGAACCGTAATAAAACTGGCTTTGAAGTAAGTGGAGGTTAATGTCTGTTGCATGCACTGTTAAAAAAATTCTCACTAATTTTACGGAAAAGTGCGGGTAAAATATTATCCAGAAAACTTCGTAAGCTCTCCGAAAAATTATGGACACGTTCCTTTTAAAACGGACTTTCCGTAAATTTCACAGAACATTCCGTAAAAACCACGAAACATTTCCGTAAATTTCCTCGTTAGTTTTCTGTATTTCCTCGTTTCTAAACGCTCACTTGCATTCTTCTTGTAATATTGCGTGGCATAATTGCGGTATTGGATGTAACGACTTAAGTACATTTTTAGTGTCTATTAAAGTTTTTGTAGTTTCAGTGATCCTAAATGCTACTGATGCTAAATGGTATTTTTTTTTTCTATGTTTGAAGATACATGTCTAAGTGGCGTGGGTATCGTGGCTGCCACAGAAACTATTTTGATATTTACAGTGGCGAAGAAAGCTTCGTATGTACTCTGTATTGCTCGTTACCGGAGCCTGAAGCGAATAGGAAATACGGACACTTTCCGTATATTGTATTTACGGAGCCCATATAAGTTTTTCGTCTTTAAGGATTACGTTTCCGTACACTTGCTGTAGATTTCCGTAAAAGTGTTTTACACATACGGAAATTTTTAACAGTTTAGTCTCCGTGTAAGGGTGGAATGGCTCTTAAGATTCTAATGACTAGCGTAAACGTGCATTTAATGGGCATTAATTTCCTACTTGCAGTGAAACGTACTTAAAATTGCTATAATTCGCAGTTTAACTAGAGGGATTAAGTCACTGTAATAATCAGCGTGGTCGCAGTGATCACAGAAGCCTCTTTCACTGTCCCGCAGTCAAATTTCATTTGGACTAGTATGCCAAGTATCGATAATAACGCTTACAGCACTGTAGCTTTCAAAATAATGGGGGATGTTCTCATTTTCTATGAGAAAGTGCAGCGCTTTCCCACGTCAAAACACCACACTTTTACCAAATAACATTTTCCTCCCGAGCTGCTCGAATGACTTGTAAGATTTGTTGTTAGAAATGATGTCAAAAGTAACGGGTTCGGAATAACGCGTAGTTGTACACCCCTTCCAGCCTGTGTCTGAACATGCCCTATCCTCTACCAGTTTATATACATTCACTAAAGAGCGTTCAATTGTCAGCGCACAAAAGTGTCGCATGTAAACAGCTCAACGTCATAGCTCAATGATTGATTTCATTTCCTAGTGTAATATTGGTAGTCACTCTAAGTTCCGCTTGTGCAAACTGTCATGCGTTATGCTTCTTCTATCATCGGAAAGAAGTAAACAACCTTGCCGAAAAAAAACAACTTTACTCCTTCTCTAGTGTCGGCTTCAACTTCAATATTTTAAACTTAGGTTCATTTAATTTTTCGACTTTTTTACTTACTAAATANTCTCTAGTGTCGGCTTCAACTTCAATATTTTAAACTTAGGTTCATTTAATTTTTCGACTTTTTTACTTACTAAATAGTTCATTGCTTCTTGTGTATTATGATAGACACACGTGCGGCATCCATGACTGGTTCTGTTAATGGGTTGTATTCATACTTAATAACTTCAATATTAATATTATTAAGAAGTGGTTTGTTAGTTTCTGAGCGCGATTGTGAGCTAGCAAGTATGTAATTATTAAATAAGTGTTGTAATTTAAAACTTTCATATATATTTTATTATTCCTATTATAATGCCGAAATAAACCATTGTTCTTACTTCTACATGAAATCTATTCCTCCACCCCTTTCTCCCCTTGCTCATAGCGTATTATTGTAAGTAATGCAATCCTACGTCAAATTTCGAACACTGAAAAAAAAAACATAAGGGGATTTCAATTTATCGTGTGTAAAATAAATTATGTGTTATGTAAATGTTGCTGTCATCCGAAGTTCTTTGACAGCATTTTGAGTGATAACCTGTCTTATCGCAAACTTTAATTTCATCGTCTGTTAAAATTTTTAATTAATGACGCAGATTTAAAACTTTAAGTGCACCCTAGAAATTGTTAGTGTAACTGCATATATTTATAACGTCATGCAACAGCGCATTCATGCTACAAACAACATACTTAAGGTAAGGAAACTGAACACTCCTTACATGTGAATGGGAGAGAGTCCTCCGGGTTGGCTGCGGTTCTGTAATATTGCTTGTAGCTGCCTGCTTTATGAAGGGACTGCTAAAAATTCTAATAATACTGGTATTTAGGGGGAAGCTGCAGTCGTCAATTTCGTCCNATAGCTCCTCGTTGTGTTCACATTTGATATTTCTATGTGCAGTTCATACTCCATACTAACATACAGCGCAAAACTGCAAACAGTTCCGCAAAACGCTTAACATATTAGCATGCATTTTGTTATAAATTTTTATAATATTTTCGGTTTTATTGNCTCTCTGGATGCGCACCCGATTATCGGTTATTGCTGTCGGCGTATTTACAAAAAACGTTGACCAAAAAATAATATTGCGTACGGAAATGAATATTTATTCAAACAATACCAATGTCGCAATGAATCGATAACGTTGTCGAAAAAGAATTTGAATGTGTATGGCTTATTTGTTTCGTTTACGCGTAAATTAACACAGTTTCTCGATGTAATCGGATCCTCAGTGAACATCAAATATTTTTTATCTTGCTGGAAACATAGCTCCTCGTTGTGTTCACATTTGATATTTCTATGTGCAGTTCATACTCCATACTAACATACAGCGCAAAACTGTAAACAGTTCCGCAAAACGCTTAACATATTAGCATGCATTTTGTTATAAATTTTTATAATATTTTCGGTTTTATTGAAGTTGCACTTTTACTTACTGTTTTCTTTAATTTTATTTTAACACCTGTTGAAATATTATTATACATGCACATATTAATACACACAAACCGTACATATATTTATATATACACACTTTTACTTGTTTGTTTATTTGTTTTATTTACTGTTTGGAAATTCTTTTCAAATAAAATTTTACGTGAAGTTTTTTTTTTTGTTAAGTTGAGTGTTACACAGGACATACAAATTTTATTTTAACGCAAAAAACTAATTGTAAAAAAAGAAGCTTCGTTTTAGATGTGCGTGAGAAACGTTCCAATTAGGAACCCCACAAATTCCTTAGAAACGCCCACTCTATGCCGACAAACCATTAAATCTCAGTGTCTGTTTCTTACAACTACTTAAGAGTCGAATAAGAAGTCTCACCATCTAACATTTTCGGAAGTACTGTCTCATTATTAATACGTATGGGTNCGGAAGTACTGTCTCATTATTAATACGCTTATGTACCAGTGTTCATTGTTTCCAATATAAAGTCAATTGCACCAGTAGAAAAATAATAGGTATCGATTAGGACACTGACTTTAAGTGTTAGTAGTTCAGGTATATTTTTTTTTAGATTCGTTGTTTGCCCTGGGCATACGACGTTTTGCCAGAAAGGATAAAAACAGTTATCTAAGTTCGAACGTTTTCGTTTATATCATATTAAGTGAACTATGAGAGAGAGGCTAAGTATCGCATTTGTAGAGCTGGCCTGCACAGTTTCCGTAAGAGTTAGGAGGAAAGTGAAACAGTGCGTAGGGGCGATGGCGCGCTGGGCGCACGTGTTATCGTCGCCCGTATCGCTGTGCCGCTACATCCAACTGGCTATCGACAGCACACAGCAGTACAGACATAATGACTGAACTACGAACTAGTATTTATGTCACAGTACTGATTTTACACCATTTTGGCAGAATTAATGTTGTTATTTAATTACGAGTCCCTAGTTACCATGTGTTGTGTGTACAGTAGAGAGAGGTTAATAGTTAGTTATATATAGGGGTACCCTGGGAATTTTCTTTTTTAAAAGCACAAACAAGCTAAAACAAAAATAATCTCTTTGGCAGGGGAAGATTCCCCTTGGTATCAACTCGTAATGCACTTTTCTAGTCTAACACACTCCAAAAATACTAAACCCTGCCATTATCTCTTGTAGCTACAAAAACCATCACTTTAACACACCTTTGAAATTATAATAAAATATTTTAGTTTATCTTTAAGAAATAACTTTGGCACGAAATGTATTCCAACAAAAAGCGTACACATCAGAGACATTACCATTAATGGAGAAACTTATAACAATAAAGAAGTAAGGTAAGAAATATTACATAACATGATTACAGTATTGTTAAATGTATTACATAATATTATGAATAATAAACTCATCATTTAAATTACGAAAATTAAATAACGTTCTTCCATTCTTCGGAATTCAATTCTTAATCACGAAGCTATGTACTTTTATGCGGTTAAATATGGAGTTGCGTTTCTTCATACAATTGAAAAAATTTGAAAAAACCTTGATATTAAAAGTAATTTGACTATACAGCTGGATTTAGCGTTGCCGTTCAACGCCTACCAATTGTATAGTTGTTTTTCCGCACCAGAGGCCGAGATGCGCGGAGCTATTAGAGCGACACTGCCACACGCATCAAGTGAGCTACCGCCTCTAAGTGCAAGACGCTGAACTGGTATGCAGGGTTCTAGTCGCACTGCGTCTACCTATGGGACATTCAGCAGCGACCCTATAATTGCATTGGAGGAATGTCTGTAGGAAGGTTCACTGCAGGGCCCTTGAGTAATTTTGTATATATCTGACACGTATATCCGGAGATGCAGCACTTTGAAGAAGTTATTTTTAGACATTTTGTGTTTGTAACGTGCGTGACGTCTTGTAAGTACTCAACAGTCCTCGCCTGAAGTGTGTTTCGTAGATCAGCACATTGGACGGACGTTTATTATGAAGTTTCGTAGAACAACGAGTATTTCAAACACTCTGCAACGCGGTTCAAGCTCCAGATAGGCGGGAACCTTAAAATTATGCTAAAATTTCGATATAATTTTAACGTATGTTAAACACGTACGCACAGCTAATGTTATTGATACAACTAATAATTAGGCTACGTATATTGTAAAAAATAAATGTAAATGTGTGCACACACATTTTTGATAATTTTACATTGTTGTAACATAATTAGAATTAATACTGAATTTAAATTTCTTTACAATTTATTGAATATTTTATATGTGTTATAAATGTTTAAATCTTGCATTAATATTATATATATATGAAAAATGACAAAAAAACCGTATGTTTGTTTAAAAAAATGCTACTGCAAGAATTGTGAGAAATTGTATAAATGGTATGAATGAAAAATAAATATAATTTTAATTTGAAAAAAAAAAGGAACAGTATTTCATTCTCTTCCGAGAGGATTGCTGTTTCTGACGTTGCGAGGCTTGGGTTGTGTTCACGCCTCAATTTGGTGGTTCCTCTTCGAGATTATTTTCCAGTTTCTCGTTTGCTGAATCAATATATGCTTCAGTTGCATGTGTTGGTTTTAAATTTGGTTGGCAATGTTCACGTTCATGTGTTGGATCATTAATATTTATTGTTTAAACTGATGTTGATTATTACTGACTTGATTAACTGGCGCGTTTTCAGTGGTAACAAGACTTGCATTTTCAGCAACAATATTAGCATTACCTATTTTATCATTTAATTCATGAAATTGTGCATTAGCAATGATATGGTCTTCTATAATATTAACAGTCATTTTCTCTATCGTATCCATTTTATGACACTGTTTAATGCTACGTAGGAAATATATATATATATATATATACATATATATATATATATATATTTGCAACTAGTATTGCTCATGCGTTATTTTCTTTATAAGCAAGCATTGTTATTTCTCATAAAGACTAAGCTGTTCGAGCCAGGCCAAACGTTGGGTAAGCCAATTTATTTATGTGACATCTTCACTAAGTAATTACTCAAATAAACATAATTTACATGACGAAACTGGCACACAGAATTAGCAGTTACTATAAAATTCCAACAGAATTAAAATTAATTCAGTCATATGAAAAACAATGGGCAAATAAAAAAAATGTGGTAAATAACTATATTTTTTTCCAAATGTAACCAGGAAAAAATATAATGTTGAATTTAGGAATGAAAAATAGGATTAGAGGCAAAACGTGTTTAAACATAACTGAACTAAAAAAAAATATGCTCTTGTGATACAACCAGTTCTTCCGGCCTTGAACAAATCTAAAAGTCTCTACACTCAGATAACGCGGTGATTTAGGTGACTGGAAAGTAAGATTTTAATGAATATTAAGTGACTGTAATATCTTATCTGGATTGTCGATGATCTGATGACGGGTTTCGGGATCGNAAGATTTTAATGAATATTAAGTGACTGTAATATCTTATCTGGATTGTCGATGATCTGATGACGGGTTTCGGGATCGTACAGGAACCAACAAATTGAGGCGTGAAAACAACTGAAGCCTCGAATTGTTCTTTCCGGTTTTCTTCCTCTTTAAACCGATGTAGACGTAATCCTGCGAAGATCTTCGCTCGAAGAACCAGAAACAGCAGTCCTCTCTGAAGAGAATAAAATATGTTTCCTTTTCTTTCAAATTAAAATTAGATTTACTTTTAATTTATACTATTTAGAATATACTTTTTTTTAACAAACGTACTGTTTATATTTTTTACATTGATATATAAAATATAAATGCACAATTTCAACATTTATAACACCGAGAAAATATATAATACATTATACAGCAATTTAAAATCAGTATTTATTCGAAATATGTTACNTTTAAAATCAGTATTTATTCGAAATATGTTACACCGAATAAACAGTTAAATTCAGTGTAGGTGTAAATCTTACGTCGTATAATGTAAACGCATATGTAATCTCACTTTACGTTATGAGCATGTGTGAGTATAGTTACATGTTCAAATTTTCTATATATTTACACTGTTGTGTGCAGATTGCAAAACCGAATAGTGTATTAGTAATTTTATACTAATGTTACCAGAAATTTAAAGAATATTACAACACAAAAATTTATTGAGATAAATATATATTTACATTTCGTTATGTAGTAATTCCCATGGTTTAGTTATTTTTTGATTTTAGGAAGGGAGGAGGGGACAAATACACCATCCTGCTTAGTCTATGAATATTCCTGTTTTATCATCGGAGTGCAGTGTAATGAGGGGTCGCTTATAATAATGTTAATACACATATACTTGGCTTTTGTTGGAGTCTGGAAACGAAACGCCGTCGTATTAAATCACCTTTAGCGACCTTGGCCATGAAAATTTCCAGAAAACTGAAAATCTTTGAACTTCAGATAAATTGAAATAGAATATTCTTATTTAGTGTTGACAGAATAGCCGGCGTCATGCACGTAAGTGTGAGCGAACTACGTGAATGATCGTGGCGTTTTAGAAATGTTCGTACATTCACGGAAATTATTACGGACATATACTGATAATATACGGAAACGTGACCCTAAATACATATAATGGAACTGAGCTCCTTGCATATAGAATATAGAAATTGTCCGTAATCCCAATATCTTCGGATTTCGGGACCGAACAATACCGAGGATACACGAAGCATTCTTCGTCTCTGTAACTGGAAAATTATCGTTCCTGTGACAATTACGATATTTGCGCCACTTAGATGTATTATTTCCAACATCAAAAAGTAGTTCAAGTCTCTTGCAACAGTTAACAAAATTACTAGAAACTAAAAAATTTTCAGATTTTACTTTTACCAACTAACATGTCAACAACACTTCTTTCTCGTGCCTGTGTATGGTAGGATAGCTGTGAAAGTAGTGGCACGTTATCTTTACTGACTCGTCTTCAAATCCCTCTCAAATAAAACAAAATACATTTTAAAATTTTCTTTTTTGCGCCTGAACACACACATAATAAAAATCAAGAATTTTGTATAAGCTGGAAATTCAATGCGTGTGTGTATATATAGGATATATATATATATATATATATATATATATATAATATTGGGTCCTACGCACTTGCAACAAGATGACCATAATTGTTACGCAAGTTATACTGCACAATAGGTCAACATCAAATATTACAAAATCCCGACGGTACAAAAGTTGCATACAATGAGAGGGTGGCTACCCCTGTTATTTTCATTGCCCTGGAAGGTATACACACATATTTGCTGTAGGTTAAGTATCTCCATAACAGAAAACAATTTTCGGAATATTGTCATTTAATGTCACTTAGTTTCCGATATTTCGGCAGATTACTGATTTCAATTTTGATTTTTAAGGGTTCATTCCTCCCTTAGTATTGTATGTAGGTACAAAGTGTCCTAAATATTTTCTACCTAATTTTTAATAAGGAATTACCTCCCTATGCTTATCGGTGATTTTTAGAGACACGTTTTGTGTGTGTGTGTGTGTATATATATATATATATGTATATATATAAATAACCTTGTGACAAATTTACAGAGAACTTCTTTGAATTCACGGAAAGTTTGGCGAAATTTCGAAATTTACGTTAAGCCACGCTAAGCAAAACAGCATTTTTTATAATTTTACGAAGATGTGTGGTTACTTTTTTACCGCTACTTTTCCGTAATTTCAAGGGAATATTTATTACATTCACTAAAGGAAACAAATGTGTGGGTGTGTGTGAGTTGCTCCGTGTGACGGCGTGAAGGCGTAAACTGTCCAATAAGAAACTGATGAAATACCGTACTGCATAACGCTGTGGAGCTGATATTAACTGTTTCGTTGTGCGAACGAAAACTAAGTTAATTTTTGTACTGAGGAATCCGGAATAGGGGGAGCTAATTATGCAGATAATGTCTTGTTTTCTAATGCAGACTGGAACCACTACTCTGTAGTTTTAATTAGCTGACATCGCATTGTCATTTTAACAGTATTTGAAGTACGCACGGAGACTAAATAATCACAGCTACTCTTCAATAATTTATTATGTCAAGGTAGCCATGTCAACTGTTTCGCACAACATTTTCGAGTGAACACCTCTAAATCCAAGCTCTGAAAATGTTTTATCGTAAGTTGGAGTTATGTGAAAATGTGTATTATAGTCGATGCAAGCGAGTGTAATAGAGCAAATATATATATATATATATANATATTCGCAATTGTTTAATTAAACCTTTGAAAAATCACCCCGTGTTTGACGTGGTTTGTTGTATCCTGTATATGCCAAGTATCACAAGCGTTTTATACTCCTGTAAGATAAAAGTTACCTACTTTTGGTTAAATTAAATTATTACTTATATTTCAGCGGCAAATTATAACACTTTATTCCTAACTTAATGTGAATAAAACCAAGTAGAGAACAGGTGTATTTCTAATGCCTTACTATAGTAAGAAATAGTACATATGCAAAATATGATTAGACTGAGTGCGGGAACAACCTGTTGTGTGCGCGGTGCTTTCAGCTCTGACTATTCCAAACGAGAGACGCAGAAACGTTTCCAAAATAAACTCACTCACAGATGTGCCCTTTTTTGGCCCTTTTGTTATCGTTTTCTCTTTCTCAGGATTATTTTCATTATGGCAAAACCGTTTTTTAGTACCTACTATTTTATTTATTTGTGTATTGTAATTTACGATCACACTTAATTGATGTCATGGCGATCTTTTTTGGCAGTTCTGTATATTTAACCGGTAAAATTTCTATATTTTCATCAAGTTGTAATTTTAATATTTATAGGTGACCATGTTCATGTGTGATCTAATCAGTTTAAAAGTATTTAAAATATTTTTTCTTGAAACCAAAATAATTGTGTATAATATTGTTGTGGAAAATGTTATTTTGCTTTTCTGTAATTTTCTATTTAGTTAATTTGTATTAATCATTATCACTGTAAAAACTAAAAATCCTTTTCGTCATTTCTGGTGTTGCGCCAAGCGACTTGATATTTGTGACAGTCACTGTTACTTTCAGAGCGCACCCTTTCTCTTACTTCTTACTTGAGACTAATAATGCCGTAACTTCGTTTTTTGGATCGTATCTTTTTAGTCTACATTCGGAAGGAAAGAAAGGCGTATGATATCACTTTCCTGTCTGTTCGTCTGTGTATGAAGTGTGTCTCTCTGCGTGTGTGTGCTATCCCCCCTCCCCTCGTTCTCCCCTTACTCCCTTATATATTATTTAACGCGTACACCAAAGTTCACCAAACTCGGTAAACATATGTAAGGACACATGATTTTTATAATTAAGACCACGCTGTGCACTTACTTTAAAAATGGCGGCCATCTAAAAATTTAGAGCGATAGGTTATATCTCAGAAATTGTTCAAACTATTTTAACTAAATTTTGTGTGCTGGCTGGAAAAGTTGTGAGCATTAAATTCCGAGGTGAATTTTGTTGTTGGTCCTCCATTTTATAATATAGCTCCACATGAAAAAATAAAGTTTTACTTTATATCATGAAAACTACTAAACCTATTTTCATTAAATTTAACACCTAAATATTACTATTTTAAACCATGTAAACGGAATTAATTAAACTAAACTAGTCACTTATTTTAAAAATGGTGGCTATACAAATATTTTAGGTTTATTTGGTTTAACCCCCATACCATTTAAACAATTTCAAACTAATTTTGTACGCTGACGGTATGTATTACAAGCATCATATAAGCATATCAAAAACATTTGTCCGCCATTTTGAAAGATAGCACTGAATGCACAATAAATCTCTTACATCATAACTCGAAAACTATTCATCCAATTTTCGCCAAATTTGGAACGTAAGAGATAATCTGATAATCCAGGTAAAATAAGTAATTAAACTTTCTTAGGCACTTCATTTCAAATGGGTGGTCATACAAATGTTTTATGTTTATTTGGTGTAACTACCATACCATTTGACCAATTTCAACCAAATTTTGTACGCTGACAGTATCTATAACATACATAAAATAAGCCATAAAACAAAACCTTATGTACGCCGTTTTGTAAGATGCATTAATTAAGTTTTTGTGTAATTTCTCGGGAAACAATTGACAAATTCCTACCAAATTTGACAGTCAAGTAGGACTGTCGCAGTTGATATGTACAAATACGTTTCAAATATCTCAGACCCTTGTTTTAAATTGGCGGCCATCTAGCTATTTTAGCTTAGTATGCTGTATCTTCCAAAACATTTCATAAATTCCAACTTTACTTTGTATGACAAGAGGATATATAACAAACAAAAAATGTGTCTACACGGAGCCTCTTTTGTTCTGCATTTTGTAAGCTAGTACCACATGAGTAAATGAAATTTTTATGTCATATCTCGAAAAACAATTGGCCGATTCCTAATGAATATGGCAAACAAGTAGTACTGCGGTAGGTTATATTAACTGATAAATTTTATTTATGTCGGACCGTTTTTAAAAATGGCGGCTATATAATTATTTTAGTTTTGTATGTTATATCTTCGAAACCATGTAATTAATTAATTAAGATGAAGCTTTGTATGATGTCTGTTTATATTATAACAGCGAAATGTGTAAACGCTTAACTCTTCTGTTCGCAATTTTGTAAAATGGTTTAACTTGACAAATCAAAATTATGTGATCTTTGAAAAAACAACCGATTTCTACCAAATTCGGCAAACAATTAGCACTATGGCAGACTATGTAACCTTATAAATTTTGAAATGGTTACATAGATATGTTTTCAAAATGGCGAACATATAAACATTTTAGATCCTAATTTTTTACATAAGAAACTGCAAAACTCATTTCAACATAACTTTGTATGCCGTATCTCGGGAAACCATAAATCTATTTCTTTCAAATTTGGCGAGGATGTTGTACTGTGGTAGGAAATATTACATTTAATGTTTTAATTATGTAAGTCTCTTTGTTTTCTGAATGGCGCCTTTTAGCTTAGCGTGCTATATCTACGAAACTATGTCACAGATTTAAATTTAACTTTGTATATTTTATTTATGACAATAATCGAATGTGCTAATATATAAACTTTTTTTCCTCCATTCATGAAGATCGTCACATGATCAATGAAGGTTTTATACCATATCTCGAGGGCCAATCGGCTGATGTGCTTACAGAAAACCTCCTTTGCCAGATTTTTTCAAATAACTTTGTGTCATATTTGCTAAATAATTCGACTAATTTCCACAAAATGTTGCGCTCCTACAGAGGGCCAAGTAAAGTTACACGATTGAAATAGAGTCAGATAATTATTGTAAAAAATGTTGGCTATATAAACATATTCACATACTAGGTATATCTGTTTAACAATTTAGCCATTTCAATCAAACTTTTTATGGTGACATTATCTATTATAAACATTTTTTGCAGAGCCTCTTTTTCAGCAATTTTGTAAGAAAATAAGATTTTATGCCACATCGCGGAGACCAATCAACCGATATCCATCAAATGTTTCACACAAGTAGCGTTATGGTAGGCCATGTAAGCTTATCTGACTTAGTGGATCAGACACTTATATTGAAAATTATGGCTTAGTAAATATTCCAGGTT
Source organism: Clitarchus hookeri (assembly GCA_002778355.1). Taxonomy (NCBI): domain Eukaryota; kingdom Metazoa; phylum Arthropoda; class Insecta; order Phasmatodea; family Phasmatidae; genus Clitarchus; species Clitarchus hookeri. The sequence continues at coordinate 105,494 of NQII01004307.1, read as the reverse complement.
TGCGAACCATTTCATTGAAAACATTACACTGATTATATGCGAATTTGATGCTTCGAATCCTACCTCTGAAATGCAGTTAATTGCAAGTAAGCTTAATTTTACGAGTTTTTCTGAATTCTAACGCTGGATAAGTTACTCGTGTATTTTAATTGTCTTTGTACTGATCTCAACGCCTGCCTACGATATAAGGTTTCAAAAACTTCACTAAAATTTATTTCCACCCATGTAGAGGAAATTGGGCTTATTAGTAATCTGTAACTTCTTGTTTGGACTACTTTCCAAAGGAAATAAAGGTTTATGAAATCATTTTCCTTTCTTTGTGTCTGTGTGTGTATGTGTGTGTATGTTTGTGTGTGTCTGTGCATGTGCGTCCCCCCCCCCCTTACGTCATTCTTCTATTTTTGAACGCTTCAACCAAATTTTACCAAACTTGGGACACATCTAATACTTAGTAAGGACACCTTTCTTTTATAGTTTTAGACCATATCGGGCACTTACTTTCAAAATGGTGGACATTCTGAAATTTTGGGCGATATGTCATATCTCGGGAACCCTTCAACCGATTTAAACAAAATTTTGTATGCCGTCAGAACATTGAACAAGCATTAAATTTTGAGATGGATATTGTTGTTGGTCCGCGATTTTGTAAAATATCAACAATAAAAAATTATATATAAAATTATACCTCGAAAACTATTCAACCGGTTCTTACCCAATTTGGAATGTAAGTAATACTATGGTAGGCCATTTAAACATAAGTGATTGAACTTTATTCGTTTCTTATTTTCAAAACGGCAGTTATACAAATGTTTAAAGTTTATTTAGTTTATCTGCCATAACATTTGAACAATTTCTACAGAATTTTGTACACTGAAATTATTTGTACAAGCATTATATATAACATTAAATAATTACTTTTGTAGGCCATTTTGTAAAATAGTGCTATACAAATAAATAAAATTTATTATGTTACATGTTAGAAAATAATCAACCGATTCCTTCCAAATTTGGCAAACAAGTATTACTGATGCAGACGATGTTAATTGTTATGTTTTAACCATGTCAGACAATTATTTTCAAAATGGTGGCCATATAGCCATTTTACCTTAGAATGCTACATCGTCGAAACTATGTAATCAAATGTAACATAATTTTATATTCTGCCAGAAGACATACAACTATAAACTGTATCTACAAGGAGCATCTTTTTGTCTGCCATTTCGTATGATAGCACTATGTGAATAAAATAAAGATGTATGTTACATCATGGGAAAGAATTTACCAATTATTATCCAATTGAGCAAACAAGTAGTATTGAGGCAGATGATGCCAAGTGGTATGTTTTATGCATTCCAGACTCTTATTTTCAAAATTGTGGCCATATAGTTATTTTTAGCTTAGAATTCTATATCGTCAAAACCGTGTAATAAATTTCAACTTTACTTTGTACATAGAGCATATTTTGTCTACCATTTTGTAAGATAGCGCCATGCGAGTAAATTAAGTTTATTTGTTATATCTCGGGAAGCAATTGATAGGGTCTTTCCAAATTTGGCAAGAAAAACTTTTAAAGTAGGTGGTTTACACTGGAATGTTTTATTTAGGTCAGGGACTATGTTTTTAAAATGGTGGCTATATAAATATTTTAGATCAGTATAGTCTATTAACGAAACAAATTCTAACCTTACTGTGTATTCTGACAGTACCTATTACAACCATTAAATTTGTCAATGCAGAGCCTCATTTCTCTGCAATTTTGTAAGATAGGCCTACCAATAAAATTAATGAATTTATATCGTGCCTCGGGAAACAATTAAAACGTTCTTACAAAATTTGGCAAATAAGTTTTACTGTGGTAGGCCATAATAAAAAAATGTTTTTTTTTTAAAGTAGAACATTCTTATTTTCAGAATAGCAGCTATTAAATCATTTGAGTTTTGTGGGTGATACCTACCAAATTATGTTATCTATTTTAACTTAACTTTGTATATTGACAGTATACAATCATTGAAATTGCTACTTCATTACTTTGTTGTCCTTCATTTATGAAGATCGCCACATGAAAATTATGGAGGTTTTAAGTCATGTCTCGAGGACTACTCAAACGATTCCCACCAAATGTTACAAAGGACCATTTCAAATAAATTTGTACCAAATAAATCCTACAGAAGGCTTTGTAGACATTAATTATTTAAATGGGTCATATAACAATGTTTAAAATGCCACCTTGATAAATCATTTAGGAAAGTTTGACATATAAAGTAAACAATTGAACAAAATACAACCAAAATGTGTGTGTAGACAGTATAAATTAGGTAGAATCTTATATTGACCCTCTTTTTCTGGCAATTTCGTACGAAGCATTAAATAAGAAAACAAAGTTTTTTATGTCATATCTCAAGGATCAAACAGCCAATTTCCATAAAATTCTCCATACAACTAGCGCTACGGTAGTCCATGTAAACTAACATGTTTTATGTTGTTGTTTAGTCACTTATTTCCAATCTAAAGGCCTGTAAATATTTAAGGTTAGTAAACCCTATCATTCGAAACATTAGACTAATTAAATCCGAAGTTGATGCTCCGAATCCGACCTCCGTAATGCAGTGGAATGCANACATTAGACTAATTAAATCCGAAGTTGATGCTCCGAATCCGACCTCCGTAATGCAGTGGAATGCACGCTAGCTTATAGTACAGGGTTTTCTGGGTTCAAGTCCCGGGTAAGGCATGTGTGTATTTGTAATTGTCTCACTACCGATGCATAAGTTTCTGGTTTCATTTCTCAAGTTATTGCTTTCAAAGATAAGTCAAGCACTTTTATCCAACTCAGTTTTTAAGAAATTATTTAAAAATTAATTTCTACCCATGTCGAGTAAAGTAGGCTATTTATTTATATCGCTAACTGCTAGTTTTTTTCTTTATTTATAGACTAATCGTCCAACTTTACAGCAATCGGCAAGTCCCTTTTATTTATTTTTAATGCCCCGATCTTGTAAACTATTATTTAGTGCTACGCTTCTATTTTTCTGGTATTTTTGTATTGTATTAGTGGTTTCCCGGTCGGCACTAAACTGAAGCTTTGCTGAGGTTTTTCCACGGCTTCATGTTGCTATTCTTGTTCGGGCGATTTGACTGATGCCTGGCTGATTATTTAACTTTGGCGATGGCAAGAGCACTCAGTAAATTCCGGAATGGGAGGCAAGTCCAGATCTTGGTTTACTTTCACTCCATCAGTTCATCTTATGCATGTGCGTGCACCATAATTCAGCGCATCAAGTCACTCTTCCAACATGACCTTCTCTTTGGAACTTTCTGTTCGAACCTATTTTATTCAGAATAACCTAAAATTCTGTTTTGAATGACCTAAAATGTTATTTTAAAAAAACCTTGTTAAATTAACTGACCTTTTATTTTTTGTTTTGGGATCCCAATCATTAAAACTATAAAATGAATTATAAAAATTTTAATTGTGTCATCGCAGCATTAAAAAGAAAGGAAAAAGTGAAATCATTAAAAAATCTGTATCAGTTGTTGAAACTATAATATTATGTTATCCTTTTGTTATTTGTTTGATAAGTTATTATTACGTTGTGGGCCTATATTAAAAGGTTTATTGTTTGAGAACGGTTTGTAATTGAAAACCCCTTACTTGCTTCTGAATTATACATTTGTATACTTAGATAACAAATAATTGCTTTATATGCTGGTTACATTTATATACATATTTTAATGTAAAGGTGCAGGAATGTAAGCTCGGCCTACGTGGTTGAGTTTGTCAGGCAACGTGTCGGAGCTTCCCTCCCTTGCTTCTCGCCAAACTCTCGTTTGCAGTTCCTGCGCCAGGGCTATTGACGAGAAGCGTGGTGCAGTTTTTGAATTGTAAAGGGCTTATAAACGTCCCTCGTTGTTATGCCTGAAGACTTATAAGGGGACGGCTTATAAACTAACTTATAACCCAACTTAAACAAACATTCACGCCTTACCTAGGATTTGAACCCAGAACCTCCCGCGCCCCAGACCGACGGCGCGGTTTAGTTGAGAACAAATAGTAGCAAAGGAGGGTTGTGTACGAATTTGTACATTTTGTGCATACCTTTGTTTATACTTGTTGACGTGCTTTTCCTTTTGCGTGGGCGTTTTGATTTTGGGTTTTTGGTGTTAGTAACACAGGCACACACTGAATGCTTTGGGGTTAATTTTATGTAGGTCATTTTAAGTTTTTTTTTTTGTCTCCTTTGGGTCTTTTTTTTTTTTTGGTTGCGTCTTGTAATTTTGTATTGTTTGCCATGACAGCCATTGTTCCAAAACACCTCATCAAGGACGAATGTCAATACGAGTGTTTTATTAGAACACTGCTATGTCACTTAGGAGTACTTTGCATGCTGCAATTAATACTGACACTCTTATTTATTTGAATTATTTAGCTGATATAAATATTAAGTCTGAATACCATACTTCTGCTTAAAAAAAATTTCCCTCCAGGAAATGTTTGACAACGTTGACGATGACTCCAGCCCTTCACTTATTTGCCCAAAATTTGTTAAACAAATTTGCTGACCAACTTTCAGAAATTCTGGGTCAGTCCCTACCGCTCAGTTGCATTTCCCTATTTGAGGCTGTTGATCGTATTGAAACAGATGAATCCCAGAAACATTTATCTGATGTTTAAATCTCTGCGGTTGCTGAGAAATGTGCTGCTATTAGTGTCAGTACTGTGTCCACCACCATACCATTTCCAAAACACACCCAAATTAATCTAGTTGGTAACCCTTCCATTTTCACATCGCAGTACTGCACATCCATGCATCCTCCATTTTACATCTTATTATGCTAATCACTTCATCTACCCTACATGTTAATACAGTCGTCAGTACCATGCCGCTTATGTAAGCTGCGGTACTGCCATCTGGGCAAAATGTGACGTCGCCGTTGTTTGGTAAAATTACCCATCTGCTTGGAAGAATGTTGTGGGAATTCCTGACTACCGATGGTTTGCAGGTGCCCAAACTCTTAGAATTTTTAAAAATTATTGTGAAACTACACGAGAGTAGAAGAGTGACCGAGACCCAGCTACTATACATAATGTATTCTTTCGCGCAGGGACCTTTGAGTGAATGACCCAGACTAACTATTTCTCAACATGCTACATTTGATTCTCATCATGCAGATATCCTTTGTCATTATTTCATTCCATCCAGATAACTTACACAGTAGCAATTTCAAATGTTTAAATGGTTTCAATAGCCCAACGAATCATTGTCAGTATATGATAATGTGTGAGTATATATATAAACTTCCTTGTAACGAATTTACAGAGAACTTCTTCGAATTCGCGGAACGGTTTGCGAAATGTACGTTAAGCCGCGCTAAGCGAGCGAGGTGTTCACTCGAAAATGTTGTGCCAAACAGTTGACATGGCTACCTTGACGTAATAAATTATTGAAGAGTAGCTGTGATTATTAAGTCTCCGTGCGTACTTCAAATACTGTTAGAAAATTACCAAAAAATTACAACAATGCGATGTCAGCTAATTAAAACTACATGGTAGTGGTTCCAGTCTGCATTAGAAAACAAGACATTATCTGCATAATTAGCTCCCCCTATTCCGGATTCCTCAGTACAAAAATTAACTTAGTTTTCGTTCGCACAACGAAACAGTTAATATCTGCTCCACAGCGTTATGCAGTACGGTATTTCATCAGTTTCTTATTGGACAGTTTACGCCTTCACGCCGTCACACGGAGCAACTCACACACACCCACACATTTGTTTCCTTTAGTGAATGTAATAAATATTCCCTTGAAATTACGGAAAAGTAGCGGTAAAAAAGTAACCACACATCTTCGTAAAATTAAACCGTTATATTTGCATATTCCATCNATAACAATGCGATGTCAGCTAATTAAAACTACATGGTAGTGGTTCCAGTCTGCATTAGAAAACAAGACATTATCTGCATAATTAGCTCCCCTTATTCCGGATTCCTCAGTACAAAAATTAACTTAGTTTTCGTTCGCACAACGAAACAGTTGATATCTGCTTCACAGCGTTATGCAGTACGGTATTTCATCAGTTTCTTATTGGACAGTTTACGCCCTCACGCCGTCACACGGAGCAACTCACACACACCCACACATTTGTTTCCTATAGTCAATGAAATAAAAATTCCCTTGGAATTACGGAAAAGTAGCGGTAAAAAAGTAACCACACATCTTCGTAAAATTAAACCGTTATATTTGCATATTCCATCGGTAAAAGTATTAGAATTACACTTGCATCCACCACACTTTTGGAATCAATTAGCGGTTCCCATTTATCATATATATATATAATAAACACGTAAGGTTTTCATATGAGTTTTATGATGATTATATTGAATACACTTTTGAAGGTTGTACATAGCAACCGAAAACGCGGAGTGGCAATATCCATCCCTCCTTCCTTCCACGGCCGCACTTGGAGAGCCTCAGTGCCGCATGTGCTTGGTCTTATAGAGCCACAAACAAACTGTAGTATTTACAGGGAGACCGTGTCTACAGCCAGTAACTAGCTGCAAAACGCGCTCAAACTCCTCATTAACTTTGTATGCTGGAAGTATTTATTAAAAGCATCAAATTTGTCTATGCAGAGTATAATTTTTCCGTCAATTCGTGTAGGGAGCATGAAGAAATAAAGTTTTTGTGTCATATCCCAGGAAACAATCAACCGACTCCTTCCAAATTTGGCAAAGAAGTGGTCCTATGGTAGGCCATATTAATTTTCTAAGTGTGCAAGTCCCCTATTTCCAGAACTCCGGCTGTAAAAACATTTTAGCATAGTGTGCTTTATATAAGCATAGTGTGCTATATATAGGAGGCTATGTAACCGATTATAACTCAACTTTCTATACCAGCAGTATATATTACAACCATCGAATGTGCGAATACACAACAATTTTTTCCTTCATTTATGAAAATCTTCAAATGAAAAAATTGACTTCTGACACTATATTTGGAGGAGCACTGGACCGATTCCCACCAAATATTTCCTGCAAGTACGTAGTGCTATAGTAGTGTAAATAAACCAACACGTGTGAGATCGGCACGCCTATTTTCATGACGTTTATATAAATAATGTTTTTGATTATTATGTTTTATATATATATGAAACAGTTCAACAAAAGTCAACCCAATTTTGTAATCTAACACAATAAATTAGAAACATAAATTATGCATACAAATGTACTCTTTTTCAGAGATTTTTTTTTTTTTTTTTTTGCAAAATAGTGTCAGGTGAGAAAGTTAAAATTTATGCCATATTTTCGGAACAATTAAACTAATGTCCATCAAATTTTTCACAAAAAAATGTAACCAAACTTTTTATGCTGACAATAACTTTTAGAAGCATCGTATGTATAACCTCGGTTTTTAGGCAATTTTGTACGATAGAACCGATTAAGAAAAAATTGTTTTTATGCCATATTGGGTACCAATCAACTGATTTATACCAGATTATTCACAGAAGTAGCGCTACGGTAGCCCATGTAATCTTGCGTTTTTCAAGTGGTTCAGACACTTATTTTCAAAATGATGGCCATATAAATATTTCAGGTTAGTGAATCCAATCATTTATAACATTAGTTGATGCTCGTAATCCTACCTCCGCAATACATCGCATTATTTGCACCCATGCAGAGGAAAGAGGGCTCATTAGTTATATCAGGAACTTCTTGTTGAAGTTGTGATTGCTAGTTAAACATGAACTTGGTTAGACGGACATTATTTCGTTTAAGAGATTGTTCTCTCGGAGACGATTTCTGATGTGAACGGTGTCCTTGGTATGATGCCATGCCCAGTTCTGTTTTCTTGTAAAATGAAAATAATTGACTGTTAATAAAAAATTTTAAGTGAAAAACAAGCTTCTGTCGCATCAACTTCGCCAAATGGAAAAACAAGTCGTAAAATAAATAAGTCAATCAAATGTGCTAATTTTCCGAAATATTAGCGCTGAACCCTTAGGTGTTCAAGGACTTGCTTAAACCAATTTGCGTTGCTTAATATGTAAAATAGGCCTGATACAAAATATATAATATCACAAAATGTACTTTATTGTAAACAAATATAATTGCTATATTTAGTAGTAAAACTGCAGTCGNTGATATAAAATATATAATATCACAAAATGTACTTTATTGTAAACAAATATAATTGCTATATTTAGAAGTAAAACTGCAGTCGTGCATGCAGACAGTGGCCACACATGTTCATCCTTAAATTCAGTAATACAGATAAATATATTCTTGACACTTGTTCTCATGTTCATTGTTTTCTTTAAAACCCGTGTTTTACGGCGTACTGTAGGTACGTTTTGTGTTTCGTACAGCGCAGTGCGAAGCTACTTTATTCAGCTATCTGAAATCAAAGATCACCTTGTTCTTGATGTAAAGAATAAGTTTCAAATAGACGTGTTTGTAAGTTATGGTCCTGACTCGACAGGTGGTCTGATCTCGTATTTCATAAGGCGTATTTGTAATATCGGATTACGTGTTTCTGTTCCCTCGGCAAAAAGTAATCTGACTTGTAAAATGTTTGGAAGTAACGACCTCTTTACTCGAGAAGTACATTAAAAGCGACTGATTGTAAGTAAAGAAAAGTAAACAAGACTACGCACTTCTTCCTTACTCACTCTCCTGCCTTGTTTAACTCAGTTACTTACCTGCGTAGTCCCAGCACGCAGCAGAGCTTCCTTTCATTAATGCCGCCTTCTGACTCAACTTGTGAGCTACAAGACAATGTTCACCTGAGTATCGCTTGCCAAAGTATTTTAGCGTTACGCGAAGAACTAAATAAAGCGTAATTTATTTAAATCGGTCCTTTTTGTCTCCGGCGACCCAAAACCGCCACTCTTTTCCACTTTCTGCATCACATAGTACAAAGCTTATTATGGTTTAATACATTCTCTTTTTTTATTTTATTAGGGAAGAATGCTATCGCTGCTTAATCTTTTTATTAGAGTTGTTATTCTTGACTCTTTCGTTTCCATCTTCTTCCTGTTCCGCGATGAAAAATTATGTCTGAGGTTATAATGCCAAAGTTTCAGCATGTAAAATAAAAATGTGTAGAGGGAATGGCAGCGTGAGTTCAAGATAGCTTGTCCTCATTAACATGCAATTTCAAGTTTCCTGTGAGCGGAAAATTTTTTCTCGACTTTATTATAACACAATCTTGCCTCCAAAAGGAATGGCGCTTGTAAATTTCGACTCTCAGTCGCGTCTCAAGCTAAATGAGCTCTGATGCAAACAAGGTCGTCTCTTTCATGCTTTCACTGAATTTGGCTGATTAGAAGAAACAAAAATCTTTGTTACTTACATGTAACTAGACAAAAAATTGTNGATCTCAAGCTAAATGAGCTCTGATGCAAACAAGGTTGTCTCTTCCATGCTTTCACTGAATTTGGCTGATTAGAAGAAACAAAAATCTTTGTTACTTACATGTAACTAGACAAAAAATTGTTTCCAACTTCAAAATTTTCGCTTCAGTTGTTTTCTTAAAAAGCTTTATTTTAAACTTATTTTAAAAGTATGGGTATTTTGTTCTGTATGAAAGAAAGCTTACAATTTTTGTGAATCATTGATGAATTCGGAACTTAGCATAGTCTTTGTTCTTAACGAAAAAGTCTATGCAAATAACCAGGACAAATAATTCATTTTCCCTATGTAGGTTTCCAGTCGGAGTTTAAGGTTGGATTGTTTCGGACACTTTAGAATTGATTTGAGTACTTTTTGATCAGTTATATCACACAAAATTTGCTGCTTATATTTATTGAAAATTGCATGTTTCAAGGGCCTTGTGTTCTCTTGTAACTATCGTAGATATATTGAAAATACTTTTTTTACTGCTAAGATGTGTTTAAAGTTAAAAATGTTTCTTAAAAGATGTTATTCAATTGTATTACCTATATATGTGTCTCTGATTTACATTTTCACTTTTCAGGTAAGAAAATCACATGCTGTTTCAAGATATACATTTCTTGGTAAGTTTCACTTTTATAATAACGATATCGTTTTGCCTCTTTAAAATAATGCAAGCTAAATAAATGGACAAAATGAAAATGAATGCACCATATTATTTTGGAAAATTGTACCACGAACCGCTATTCAGACAACGTATTACCAAATATGTGCACGAAAGTAAAAAAAAATAAAAAATCACGCGTATACCTAACTTTTCCGAATAGCATGATTGTATTTGTAATTAAAGTATAATGAAAATATTGACATTACCAAATTGTAGTAATAAAGGTTCTGGGAAGACGTCAACGAATAATGTCGATGAATTCAGGGGGAAGCGTTACTTCAATATTAAGAATTGCCTAATCTTATTCCAGGCCGTATTTAGTATTAATTTAGATTTCTTTTCAGAAAGCTCGTAGGCATATCGTAATTTTTTACTTTTTTTTAATAATGTGTATATTTTATTTAGATAATTTATTTAACTCTTTATAAATGAACGCTGACAACGTATTCCGTAAAAATTCTCAGCTACACTGAATAATGTTTCGAGCTAATCATACAAATTCAAATGTGAAAAACAATCCGTCGTATATCCACAACTGGAAAATGAAAAGGAACGTCACTTGTTCATGATATGGAAGTATTATATTCACTCGCGGTGTAGGCAGTACACCGGACACAGTCCTCCACATGAGACCGTACTTGTGCGCACACAATCTGCAAGGTGTGTTGGAATACCGGTTCATATATATCAGTACTTCGTTATCTATCAGCAATGCGAGACACGGCCCTCGCGTGTAAACGATGATATAGGTGTAGAGTTTCATCCCACAGAGTATTAGAAATGTTGAGCAACTGTTGTCACCGGGTTCGTAGTTCGGGTCAGATGCCATCCAAACTATCAGTGGACGAAAGGACACGCTGAAGAACGGAATTAATTGCTCAAGTGCCATGTCCTGTCGGAACAGTGGGTACATCTCCGTGTTGCTGCAGAGGCCGCGGTTATGTAGTAGTCAGATTACTCGTCCCCCGCCAATGTGAGCCGGGTTCTATCTCGGTGGGGTCATATCCGGGCTTTCGCGCGTGGGGTACGTATCGGACGTTGCCGTCGGCTGGCGGGTATTCTCGGGGTGCTGTCGTTTCCCCCGCCCTTGCAATCCGGCGCGCCGTTGTGCACGTTTCACATACAATTATTTGGAAACTATTTGCGAAGCATTTTCTTGTAACACTACAAGTTAAATATTGTATCCTTAGAACACATTGTTTTACTAAACACACAAACTTGTTTATGTGCCTACATGTTTATAATGATGTCTACAGTACTTGGTTGTGGAAATTCAACATTAGTTTTATATATTCTGCAATAAAGTGTTTTGAAATTTGCTCAGATTTAATTACAGTGTTTTAAAACTAATCTTGGTAACCAGTTCCTAACGAATAGTTTGTAAAAGTAGAAAAAAATTTTACTGTGTTGTTTTTAATGGTTTGTTTTAAAACTACAAAAAAAAGTTATTGTATACTTCATTTTTACCTCATTTCACCGTCACTGGCGCTTAAGATAACGTCTTGTTGTTGGACGAATCGCAGCCCAACAGGTTGGACAATGTTATAAATGCAACGTCCCTGTTCAACGTAGCTGTACAAATGCCAGATACGTGTGGATATTGTTGGCTGCGGCTCCCCACGCCCAGGCGTTGTCTACTGTGTGCGACTGCATTATACACTGCACAAAGTATCGCTCACCTAGTCGACGCCACACACGCAAGCGACTGTCATGTGCGTCGAGCCAGAGTCTGCTTACTTTAGTGAAGAGAACGCTTCGCCATTCGTCCGCTCCTTTCTCGACTCAACTGGAGGTGGCCTTCGTGGTGGTAAGGCGTGAGTGCAGCCTGCCTAATGGCGTGCGTGATCGTGCCTCAGCTTCGAACTAACGATTGCGGATGGTCCTAGCTCACACACACCAGATGAGAGACCGCCTCCACTCTGCTCTGCGCTTTCTGTGCTATCCGCTATGGGCGCTCTTCTAATTCCACCGTCTTGCCATACATCCACCAAAAAAATAAAATATGTTTTTCTTCCAGTTGGACTCCTTAGAATATTTTATCCTCGACCTCCTTACACTTAGCATTAAAATGATTTGCCTCCCGCTCACATATAACAGTTCTGGCTTGTCATTCCAAGAAGTAAGGTGGCAACAACAGAACATGCTTTTCAGCGGTAACATTTTTAAGTCAGCATGCGTTCATTTTCCAAGATCTTCAGCTTATTCTGCCATCAGTAATTGTGAGGAGGTCAGGATAGTGAGAAATGATATCCATAACGTAAACTACTCATTGCGTGGTGTGTCACGGTCTGTTTTCTGCGCGCATTTTAAAATAATCACAGATAATCAGCTAAAATTAGCGGGCTCGCCAGCCTTCGAGTCCCCTCTCCGAGATGCCATCACGGGGTGTGTGAAGGTGTAAGTCACGCCACTGCGTACATCTGTATGCCGTTGCTGTCTGTGACCGGTCGTACTGTCATGTGTGCACCTTCCTCTTCAGAACGGCGTTGCCATCGATACACCGCTGCAACTTCTCGTCTGACTCACTGCGCATGCGCAGCTCTGGGGCGTCAACCTCCGACCTCGCTACAATGCCTACCTACTCGTACAGGCTTGCCAACGATGACTAACACAACTACGGAGCACAGTAGGATGCTGGAAACTACAAGCTACTCCTTGTGTGACAATTGACATGCTTCAGATATCACGACGGTACTCGAGTTTTGATTCCTACGATAAGCTGCTCTCTTGATCATCTCATGTTTTGCCTGCCCTCTAAGTAGTTCAATCAGCAAACATTGCCTTTCTCATGTATTTCCTTCTGTACGTGTTCTTGTTCATTTTTAGATATAATAGTTTCCTGTACAAATACTTGTGTTTGGCGAGTTAACTAATATTTAGGGCAACTTACTAATAGCAATTCCAGAACAACAGTTATTATACTCAACTTTTAATTATTTTATTACGTACGATAGAACACAGAAAAAAATGGAATTTCAATGGATTACGAAAAAAAAAAAATTAAACGTCAGTTTTATCACATTATTTTCACTTATTTATTTAATACTAAAATATCAAAATTTTGCATTATTTCATAAATCTCACATAATCTATTATCTACACAAGGAAACGAGAAATTAACTTTTACCAGAAAAAAAATTTCCCCCGAAATTGTATATTAAGTATAATGTAATGGAATTCGCGAGAATAAAGAATTTCAATGCCATATTGGTATGAATAAGAACAACAAAATAACACAATAACACAACAATATGATATTCTATTTATATGAAAATATTAAAATTAATATATACTTCAACATACTTCTTTTCCCAGTCTATGGCCTTGTGTAAACGTATCTTCCACTGATGGAAGTAGTTCTGCAGCCATATTCAACAGATCTTCCGTTTCTCTTTTTACCTCTTCAGCAGACTGAAAATGTATTCCTCTCAATACGTCATTCACTTTGAAGAACTGTTTAAAGTCACATGGTGGCAGATATTGCTAAACTGGGAGAATCCTTGAGCACAGGGTTTCGTTTTTCGCTCAAATCTGCGAACTTTTTTGTCTTGCCGAACTTATCGTGCAAACTTTATCTTTGTTCATGCACATCACATATGCGAGTAGTCATTATTTGTCTGTTCTGCATCAAAGGCGCCGGGTGCGGGGCGAGAGGTCAAGCGGCGGCCATTTTGGATTAAGTCTTTTTTTCCGTTTTTCCCTCGGAATTTCCCTTTTTCCCTCAAAAACAGCACAATTTGCCATAATTTCCCTTTAAAAAATTATGTCATGCACAATCCGGCAGAATTGCACAATGCGGTTGGATCCGGCAGAAAATTGTGCAATGTCAGCCGGAATGTGCAATCAGATTCGCGAGGCTCTCAAAAGGGTCTCGACACTGATTGGCTACGCAGGGCTTTCGAAAGGGTCTTGTCACTGACAAGCCAGCACTATCCATCTTGACTGAAGAATGTTCGTGTTCATTGCCCCCCCCCCAATCCAGCAACCTCTCTCATAATTTAATTCCCTACTACCATATGTCAATACTTCATGCTCTTGCATTCCTACCAGATGTCCCTACGTCATGCTATTACATTCCNTTCCTACCAGATGTCCCTACGTCATGCTATTACATTCCATCCCTAGTGTTGGTCCTACTTCACGTTCTGGAATTCCTGGCCAACCACGTCAATCGTGGTCCCTACTTCATCCTCTCGCATTCCTACCAGACGTCCCTACCTCATGCGCTTGCATTCTTGTTTTCTCAGAGCATATATGTTCTTTCGTGATGAGTAGTTTTCGATATACCTCTAAGCCAGAGTACTTGGTTCGAATCTGTGTGGAACATGAGACACGTTCCCGCTAGGACATCAGATGAAAGGATGACAGCAGGAATATTAGAAAACCTAGGTGGAATTGTAGAGATTGAGACACGATCCCGTCAGGGTGCCAGGTGAAAGGATGTTAGAAGGAATATGAGAAAACTGAGGTGTAATTGTAGAGCATGATTGTCAAGTTTCGAACTCAGTTCCCTATCGATGGGATGCTTGAGCAATACACACAGATGCTCTCGACATCTTTGCTTCTTCAGTCGACCGCTCGAGTGGGTGACCAGCGTCTGCTAGGGTCGCGGAGGCCTTCAGCCATCTTAGTTTCCCCTGCCACCTGTCAGGGGCGACACCAACATCAGTTGCGTTACCGATCTAGTATGCTAGAAGCACTCGTGTTGACACACATGACGGAATTCCGACGTGCACAATGCAGAACACTCACCTATGAGTGCAGTACAGCGATATCAGTGTTGCGATTGCGCGGAGAACTTTAGTAAACAGCTGGAATGTTCGTCAACATGAAAAATAACCAACATGACAAGTGTCGAGCACTGTACAGCGCACCACTCGATGCTAGACTACATCATACATCTGAAAACTAACATGGTAGCCTTGGTTAGTACCACAAAAAAGTAAACTATTTTCATTACGTACACACTCCGACCGAGCAATGCTACAGTACAGAGGCATGCGAATTCCACTACCAACCAACACGTAATGCACGAGCATCGAGCAACGTACGTAAAATTACAATAAAATAAAATAATATGACAGAGTCGCGAGACAGGCAGAGCGATGACAATGCTAAATAGCGATGCAAAACAGATGTAAAAAAATATAAATGTAAAGGAAAGAAGTTATAAACACTTACCACCCAGCACATATTGCACAAGAGTCGGGTGCCGTAAGTTGCTTTAGATGATGCCAGCCAAAACCAGACCGGCCTGATCAGTACAACAGACATTCCACTCTAGTTTTCTCATATTCGTTCTGGTCTCTTTAGATTGTCACTTCTACCAAATGTTGTACCACACATATTACATGAAGGAATTCTGGAGGTAGGTTTCTTTTGACAGTCACTTTTTTAATGTCGTCGTGAATTGCAACTTTTACTTAAGTTCTTGTCACAGTAAATGCATTGTTTCCCATGTAATTGCTGAAGCATTGGTGAAGTTTTGCATGTAGGCATATAGGACATTCTCGATTGCACATTCTCAACACTTTTTTCATCATCAGCATTTTCAGCATATGTAAACTTAAACACATGAACTAATATGCAGTGCTGACTACTCCATGCTGCTGACTNTCATCAGCATTTTCAGCATATGTAAACTTAAACACATGAACTAATATGCAGTGCTGACTACTCCATGCTGCTGACTACTCCATGCTGCTGACTCCTACCACTGCTGGCTCCTCCCCATATATATCTTTACTTTTTTCATTCTANCTGCTGACTACTCCATGCTGCTGACTCCTACCACTGCTGGCTCCTCCCCATATATATCTTTACTTTTTTCATTCTATGTCTGGTTGTTAAGTCTTACCCATGTTAGCGATGACTCTAGTGCTGACCCATGTGTAGGACAGACAATGATCGTTTATATTATCATATAAGTATTTTTTTACAGTTACCACTACTATGCGCATAGTGCATGTATCGCATTTGTATATATCATGCTGAATTTTATTTATGTATATGTTCTCACATTTATTTATCCAGCCTGGATGTTACTTGACAGTTAAGGGAGACTAGCTGTCGCTAAGGGGAGGATCAAATTGGTAGACACTTTCGCTACCTTGTGTTAAGGTTTGTGGTGGTGGTGATGTTAGAAATTGGGTTTTTGTAACTCTAATGGTTGGAAAATTATGACCAACTATGCCTTCAAGTTCGCATATGTCATAAATGACACTTCTATTATTTTNACTCTAATGGTTGGAAAATTATGACCAACTATGCCTTCAAGTTCGCATATGTCATAAATGACACTTCTATTATTTTCGTTATCGGGAGTGATGATTATGTTACGATTGTGGTGCCTGTAAGTTAAATGGTTAAAAAATTACGGTCATGTATGCTTATAAGTGCGCTTAGGGCATTAATTACCCTGCAGTCATTTTTGTTGTCGGGAGTGATTCATATGTCACTATTTTGATGTCTGTATCTTAAAGGGTTCGGGAATTAAGGGTAACAATGCGTATAAATTTTAATAGNCATATGTCACTATTTTGATGTCTGTATCTTAAAGGGTTCGGGAATTAAGGGTAACAATGCGTATAAATTTTAATAGGGCATAATGGTTCGGGAATTACGGGCCACTATGCTTATAAGTTATCTTAGAGCATAAATAACCTTGCCATCATTTTCGTTGCCTGGGGCGATGACTATGTTACATATTTGCCGACCTTATCGTAAACGGTTCGGAAATTTCAGCCAACTTTGCTTATAAGTGCCCATAGGACATAGATCACCCTGCGCTCATTTTCTTGTTCAAGAGTGATGTGTATATTATGATTTTGGTAACTGTATATTAAACGGTTCGGAAATTACAGCCAACTATACTTATAAGTATGCATAGGGCATAAATGACCCTGCGATCAATTTCGTTGTTGGGAGTGATGTATATGTTACGAATTTGGCTACTGTATCATTAACGGTTCGTAAACTGTGACCAACTATGCTTATAAGTATGCATACTGTGCAAGAGCATGGAACAAGTTATTCGAATTCTGGAAGACTCGGAGCAACTCACACTCGTTTGGAATGCAAGAGCATTGAACAAGGTATTCAAATTTTGGAAAACTCTGAGAAAACCCCTTTGCTTGACAAGACCCTTTCGATATCCTCGCGTAGTCATTAAGAGACTAGATCTTTTTGACCGCAGTTGGGGCGTCGTGGCAGTGACTGGTAGGGGGCGAGAGCCTCGTGTAGCCAATCAGAGACGAGATCATTTCGACCATAGTCGGGGCGTCGTGGCAGGGATTTGGGAAGACTCTAATAAAAAACCCTCGCATGGAATGCAAGAGTATGAAGTCGGGATGAGATGAGGGTTAAATGCAAGTGCGTGATGTAGGGAACACGATGGCCGTCGGTACTGGCTGACAAAATGGCCACCATCGGTACTGACTAACAAATGGATGTCATCCTCTGAGAAAACAAGAATTTAAATTATGAGGTAGTGACGTCTGGTAGGAATGCGAGAACATGAAGTAGGGGCCACGAATGACATTGTTTGCCAGGAATGCAAGAACGTGAAGTAGCACCAACTGTCGGGAAGGAATGTAATAGCATGAAATTGGGACATCCGGTAGGAATACATGAGCATGATATAGGGACATGTGGTAGGAACTCTAGAGCATGAAGTAGGGGCCACGATTGTCGTTGTTGGCCAGGAATGCAAGAACGTGAAGTAGAACCAACTGTCGGGAAATAATGTAAGAGCATGAAGTAGGGACGTCCAGTAGGAATGGAATAGTATGAGGTAGGGACGTCTGGTAGGAATGCGTGAGCATGAAGTAGGGACTACGATTAACGTCGTTCGCCATAAATGCAAGAACGTGTAGTAAGACCAACTGGTGGGAAGGAATGTAAGAGCATGAATTTGGGACGTCCGGTAGGAATTCACGAGCATGAAGTTGGGACGTCCGGTAGGAATTTTAGAGCATGAAGTTGGGACGTACGCTAGGAATTCAAGAGCATGAAGTATCTACATGTGGTAGGAAGGAATAACATGATAAAAGATGTTGCAAGATGGGGGCAATGAACACGAACATTCTTCAGCCAAGATGGTTAAAGCTGGCTTGTCAGTGAAGAGACCATTTCGAGAGCTTCACATGGCCAATCCGTGACAAGATTCTTTTGAGAGCCTCGCGAACCTGATTGCACATTCCGGCTGACTATACACAATTTTCTACCGGTTCCATCCACATTGTGCGAAGCAGTCGTATTGTGCATGACATAATTTTTGTAAGGGAAATTCTGGCAAATTGTGCCATTTTTGAGGGGAAAATGGAAATTCCGAGGGAAAAAAAGGGGAAAAACGACGTAATCCAAAATGGCCGCCACCCTTCTTCTCGTCCCGCGACCGACGGCCCTGATTCGGAATCGATTATTTTATAACTACTTATGCTATAATTTAAAAGCGCAACCGTTAATCCTTCCGCACAATTCATCTAATCTCTTTTATTTTTCATTATATTCTGAAGTTAACAGGGAACCCGGACGTTGTTCACCTTCCACCTCCTCCCAACCTTCACTGAATAGTATTTGTCCTTCAAAGATGTAGCTATTATCGCCATACACTGCTTTAACAACTTCAAATACTGTTCCGAAGATTTTTTTATTATTTTACAAAATATTTCTGCCTAACACGCTGCACGACACGACTTTCATGTTAGCAACGATTCTGGCAAGGTGGAATAAGAGTTTCCTCGTTCATCAAAGCTCACAGCAAAACTAAAGCATGTAAAAATATGGAAGGAGGTTTATTTACTCCGGAAGCATCAATGACACCTACCTTGCCTTCGCTTCGCTCCCCATTGCGTCGTAACACANAGGAGGTTTATTTACTCCGGAAGCATCAATGACACCTACCTTGCCTTCGCTTCGCTCCCCATTGCGTCGTAACACAGGAACATCAAATCACCGTTAACCGCAACAATGTTGTGAAGTTGCAGTTGCTCCCTCTTCGTCTCACACAGAACGGCATTTNAACCGCAACAATGTTGTGAAGTTGCAGTTGCTCGCTCCCTCTTCGTCTCACACAGAACGGCATTCACGGCCACCCTTGACCGGCTACTTCTATTGGGATCTTGATAATGGAAAGACATGCCTCTTTCCGTGTTCGCCACGGGCATTCATGCCGAAATGTTGGAAAGGTAGAATTTATTGTTCATTTGTGTAACCATATTCACTTTTCTCCTTCTCTTCTTTCTCCTAAAAATATTTTACCACGTATTTTGATATCTTATCCCATGCCGCATCCCCCTTCCTTTTATCCGTATATTCTTCGGAGTAAAAGCATTCCATTTTCAGGATGGGCTTTCATCAATCCTACAAACATTCCTGTATATATTTGCTCTCGATAGATCATGTCGGCAACACAAGAGGACGAGAGTTGATCGCACGTGTGTCTTGCTTGATAGCCAGTGGCGAACTGCCTTGCCCTTGTGTCTAGAACAGCCCCCTACACCCCAACAGGTAACAACATCAAATCTCGTTCCCCATTGCGAGTAGTTTGATGCTGTTCTGGACGTTTCAGGAGGGACATCCAGCTATATAGTCCTGATCCGCAATTCCAAATATCCTTGGCGGGCAACGACAATTTCACGCTCGCGTGTAACGACCCTTAGTATACTGCCGACGTGTTCGAATTAGCACTTTTAATTTACTAAAACGTCACGTGACCCAAATTAGTCGACTAAAATAATGACGTATTTGGTATCTTAATATTTAGTTTTCGTATGTAACGAAACTTACTAAATTAGCAAATTACCAAAACACAACCATCGCTGTCGGCGGTTACCGAGATGAACGCTACTAAATAGTAAAATTCTAATATGATAGATGATCAATTCGAATACAGCCTGGCCCAGAAGGACCCAAGTCCCGTTACGTAATATTCGCGCTTTTAAATGTGTATCGAGTGCATTGACATCAACTTTAAACTTGGATCAATATCTGCATGTTTAATTATGTTGTATGCTACTGTCCCTGTCTTGAAGTATACCAGGCTTCTAAGGATGGGAGGGCCAGCCAGTAACGGGTCAGTAAAGCGTCTGCGGGTACTTGGGAAAATACCGAAACGAGAATTTTACAAGGAATATTTTGCTGGCGTCAGTTTCACAACTCGCGCAACATACTAACAGTTTTAAACAAGCTGTAAAAACAATAATTAAGTTATGATATTTTTATTGGACAAGTCATTGATAACACAAAATATTCAAATGCATGTTTTATACTAAACACATATGACACAGATTGGAGCCGCTGAGCACTCAAAACGAAATTTCCCTCCCTCCAAGATAACATATTTTCGGATAATCATATCGTGTGTCGTGAGGCACGGGGCAGATTTCCCGTTCACCCCTGTTCTAAGGGTGACCCTGGCGCAGTCAGCCCTACAGTACAGATAACTATTAGAGTTTGCCAGGGGAATAGAGGAGCATATAGTAAATTGTTAAAGTAAAATTTATTTTAACTTATTACTGAAATGCAGGAAAGTGAACTCCGGTAAAACGGACTAAAATCTTGTGAGCGTATTTCAAGAACACTCGTAATATTTGCATGAATTAAATTTTACCAATTTTTTATTATCTAAAGATTTAATGAATATTTTTGAAAATACAGTTTGGTAATTTGGTATGCTGATATTTAATTTATACTATTAGCAGTGTACCTACAGTAGGTATGTTGGCTAAGCGGTTAGGCATTGCCCTTCCGACGCTAAATCACATAGCCTTGTGAGCGGCGATACTCCGGGCGAATACTCTCATGTGGAGTGTAGCGGGCACTGCGGTTACTACAGGTATTCTCAGAGCACTCCCACTTACTCTTGTTTCCTCATTTCATCGCTCCTAGGCTCTCTTCTCACCTCGTGCATGCCACAGGCTGTCCGGAATGACATATCTGCCTTTCGGGCAATGTATAAATGTAAAAGTTTACGATTTTATTTTTGACAAGTGTTGCTTCACAATGGAATTATGCTATTGTGGACTCCTATGGAACGCCATCTTGCGGCGCAAGGCGTTAACACATGTGTTGAGTTTTGATGTAAATTTTGTTCTACTTTTGTTCAGTGTGTAAGACACCCTCCGATTAGCAGAACGGTATCAATCCGGAATTTAAATATATAACAGATTTTCTTTAAAGTATTCTATATTAGTATTTGTTCTACATTTTCGCTTCTAAGTACAGCTTTATAACAGTGTAAAAATGTCACAAAAATCTTTAGAACACAATTGTAAGTGTGTAGAAACTACATGAAATTAATTAGGTACACACAAATTATTTATAAAACATAGTTTTTCTAATATCAATAAAAAGTGAAAAAAAAATAATAAGTTCCTATATCATAAAGTAGCATGAATTTTTGACTTCGTCCTTACAGACACCCATTTAAACAAATATTTTGGATAAATATACTTTACATATTTTTCATTTTAAACCTGCATTTTTATTTTAAAAATTTATATTATTTAGCTAATGCTTTAAACGTAGTTTCCTACTTTGATACACATAAATAACGTCAATCCTTTAGATCGCGCTTTCCTATATGAAAGATGATAAAGTTGGTCGCGCAATGTGAAAAGATATTCTTTTTACATAAAAAATATTTAACATTTTTGAAAAAGTATTTTTGATATCTTATGATTTCAGATGGCACTGGTATGCATGTTCTGTGTATATAGAAATAATGATACCTGCATTTTTCAATTTATGCAGTTTTGACAGCGCTATAAGCCTTTTGTTAAGTAGTGTTTTAATATTTTTATAGATATGATAATAATTGTGATTGTTTTTAAAAATGGGAGTTTGCAGTTTCAAATTTTGATTGCCTGTAAATTTTGTAATTTACTATCTCTCGAGTGATTGACGTAGCCAAATAAGTTTTTGATTGCGTTACGCTAATTTTAATGGACGTTTACATTACAATTGTAATGTGTATTCTTTTATTTATTTTTATAAAATATATAGTGCTGAATTTAGAGTTTTCTAACTTGCCAGGTAGACTCGATGAAGGATGATCATCTTGAGAGCGGTATATAGTGGCTCGTGGAGGTTGCAGCCGTAGTCTTGTAACCAAGGTGGTCGGGACCACCTGCGATGACCACGTCAGGTTTTTTTATTTCTTTGTTTTCCCATGTGTTGCCTTGTCTCCGTTCTTCCAAGTAGGTACAAGCACTACGCTCGTCACACAGCACAATAGCACCCACACCTTTTACCCGTCACGAATAACTCCCAAGGAAATGATTATAAGGAAGCAGCTCGGCTCATACCTATCGTAAAACTCTGCGGGAAGTTAGGAACGATGTCAAGATTAATTTTTTGAACAAGCAAGAAGCCATAGTGCTTTTTTTCTGAAATGAAATGAAATTCGCTTTCTTTATAAGTTTTCCTTAACGTCCTTATTTCCCGTGAAGATTGGTGAAACATATACCTTACATTAATTTTCCGTAGGCATTTGAGAGGTTTCTATTGCCGGCAAGTATAATAGGTCTTGAAATAGTAGGCCTCTACAGAATAAGTAATCCTAGATTTTCCTTTATTTCCCTAATGTATTTAATATTTAAGAAAAAAACTTCCCCAATATCGTGTTTTCGTAGTTTCATTCGTTTCGTTTATGCAGTATCTCTGCTCATGGTGGAAGTATTTCTGCAGCAGGTATTTCCGCTTATTAAAAACGTTAGTATACTGTAGAATGTATAGCTCTGAAGATGTGCAGGTCCTATTTTTCCAACTTTGCAGGTTTGTTATGGGCTATCATTCCACTCATGGTGTTTTTACTGCACACTGGAGTAGTGCATCACCTGTGTTTTCCAAGATCCTGGGTCAAGTATCAGGGGACGTTATTTCGTCTTTCTTTTTCTCTCTCACACACGCGCTCTTGTCCTCTAATTGTTCTTCTTTTTTCATCTCATAGATGACGTCAACTTCGCAACTTGAGGAAGGCGCAAACCGTCTCCCACGCTTAACACTTTACTGACGAAGTAAACGATTCCTTTGTAATTACCAAGCGAGATTCATCAGCCAGTTTGTTATTAGCATCGCAAGAAACACTACATTTTAAAACAATATATCTTCATTTTGCATCTCACAAGTCGTACATATTTCATATTTTAGTATTTCACTAAAATGGCTCCAGTTGAACCAATGCATATTGTATTAAGTAATCGTTTCAGCATTTCTCAAAAAAAAAATATTTTTATCGATTATTTTAATAGTTGTAATTTAATATTTTCTGACTGCGAAATCCTGTGTAAAGATGATAATCACTAAAGTTTTCTGGAAACCATTGAGAATAAATTCTTCGAAATCACTGAAACCCTACTGATAAATGCTGACAATGTCCATAACACGTGTTATTTCAATTACTGGTTATTTACGTTTATTTCCAGTTGCAAAAATTTTATCCCAGAAATTTATATTGATCTGTTATTCAACTCCGCCGATCTATTATATGTCACCGGTGGACGTGTTGAAGGGCGATAGCCAAAACTCCCGGCAGGCATGAGTCAGGTGTTAAGCCTGAATCGAAATCCATCCTTATTGGCTACAATTTTTTACCTCGAGTCATCTGCCTCGTTGGATCGGGCTGATTGGTGGTACCATGGCCCGACCAGTAATGTACATATGTCGGTTATGGCGCAGGCATCTGCCATGTCGGATCTGTATCCTTCCGCCATATTGGTAGGTGCGGGCGGCCATGTTAGTCGGACCAGTCCACCATATTCGTAGGCGTCACTGCCCGAGCTTGATGCCATGCTGGATGCCCCCCCCCCC
>NQII01004307.1:50694-81502 GCA_002778355.1 Clitarchus hookeri | reverse complement strand
TTTTTTTTTTTTTTGTGAAAGAAAAAAAATGCAATTTAGTAGTGTTACCTAGAAACTATTAAAAAAATATTCTTAGATATCTCGTTCTGCCACTTTAGTACCCAGTGCATCGGGGGGGCGTATAAAAATGTGTAAAAATGAGCACATACCAACATGCATCCCATCTTCTAACATCAAAACCCAACCCCCCACCTTACTCCACACCCCTCATCCACCACTCCTCACTCTCACCCTATCGTCAAACACCAACCCTCCAAAGTCACCGAAAACCACCTAACCTCCTTCCTCTCTCAACACAACAAAACCACCCTCACTCGCCATCTCCATCACCGCCCTCACAGACATCCCCCCACTCCCCTCAACATTAAACACTTTTCACCAACCACAACTCCCCTAAAACCTCTCAACTAACTTGGCCCACAAATTCTAAAAATCGAGAATCATGTTATGTCATAACTTCGCTCATCCTGCCACCCAGTCATAAAAATCTTTCATAGAACATTTTCTCATACGAATATTTAGTTTCGTTTTTGTGTTATGCATACTATATGTACATATTCTTATAACCATTGTATAATTGGTTTAGTACATACCCTCAACCACGATCAACTCAAGAACTATTCCGATTAGGATATTTTGTTTATTAAAATTCTTAGTAAATTTTTATTGTTTGCGTGTTAAGTACGAGTACATTAAAAAAAAAGCGATATTTAATAGAGCTCAATTTTTTTTTCAGTTTTTGCAAGTCAAGTTGCAAGCAATTTATTTAAAGGGAAGCGATGAATCTAAGGGCTCGTTTTTTTCAGTTGGGTGTGTATCATTAATCATAGTATGCCCACATTTTTGCAAGTCAGGTTGTAAGTTCGCGACTATTTATAGGCAATGTGATTATAATTTGCGATTTATTGGGGGCAGGCTCGTGAAATTCAGTTTGCAAGCAGCATCTCTAGCTCCAGTAAAGCATGCGTGTATAAGCTCTACGAACATTTATAGAAATAGTGATTAGCTAAATTAAAAATATAATTCGTATCACAGTTATTTCATTTCATCATCAGTTTATAACAGGAGAAGAAAAGTTTAAGGTTTGAAATCTTGAAATAGTACTGATATTTCAAATTTATTAAAATTTATTACTACTAATTTATTTACGTTCGTTTGCATACGTATAAACATCAGCTTCATATCTAATACGTTAAATACGAAACCAACTATTCAGGCACTCGTCAATTTCGTGCCACCATGCAGTAAGTTTGAAGGCAAAGTCCTTGCAGCAGAAGCGACACCGATATGGCACTGAAAGTTCCTTAGATGATACACTTGCGGTTCCCGATGATCCGGCTGTCGTCCCGTCGGAAGGAGCAGGAACTATGCATGAAGATGTCTCCATAGAAAGAGATGTTGCTCCTGGTGATGAGGTGCCAGGTTCGTCGTTCATACTGGTCGCAGCAGATTTTGGTAGTGGAGTCAAATGATCGAAATCGCCGTCCATCAATCCGCCGATGGAAGCCGCAATAACTCTCTGTTGCAGATCCAACACCAAGGCATCGATGAGGCCTTCAGTTTAACTTTGCATGACCTTACATGTTTACAGTAAGTATCGTTGCAGTATAAAAGCGACCCACACCGCAAGCACAGATATTTAAAGTCGCTGGGATTGTTCATTCAGCCACGAAATGCAAGGTGCCGTGTGGTATGTTGATGCGAAAATACCCTGTCGCAGTAGCTGCAGGCATATGTTTTCTCTGGTAGTGGCGATACAGGCGACGTCCCGAACTCTGTCGAAAACAGTTCAGCCAAAGAACTGGATGGCACAGCCGAAGAAACAGATGGTGCAGTACGAAATGGTGCTGTCAGTTCGTCCGAAGTTGCAGTCGACCCTATTAGAGACATCTCAAGCAAATAAGTCGAGACGATGTAGACATCATGCCTGAAGATGGCGATGGGGTGCTGTTGCTGTACGTGTCCCATCTGAAGAACTAGATGGTGCTTCTGCTGGGCCCACAACAGACATCTTTATAATATTTATGCAAGATACCGTCAACTGCTGCAACAATCTACCATCTCACCAAGACCTCTATCAAACTTAACTCCATAAAATGAACGCAACTACTTATATATCTGAACATGAAGTCATGCAAATATTTCGGTGCATCATGGGAGGCGAAGGCATATTCACATTTGCACCTCGTGATTAGCTGACGAGTGCAGCATTCGTTCACGTCGTATACATTGGCATTGTGGNGGCATATTCACATTTGCACCTCGTGATTAGCTGACGAGTGCAGCATTCGTTCACGTCGTATACATTGGCATTGTGGCGAGGTATAGGTACGAAACGAAGTTACTGTTGTCAATCGCACCGACGACAAAGGTTGCAGCAAAACCCAGATTTAAACTTCTTCCTAGCACTGTAGTGCCTTAAAGGCAAAACTATCGCCGGTCCGTAGGCTTCTGACATGCCCAGGGTCCTTTGCGTACACTGAAGAGCCAAAAAAAACTGGTACACCTGCCTAATATAGTGTAAGGCCCCCCGAGCAAGCAGAAGTGCCGCAAGACGACGTGGCATNAAAAAAACTGGTACACCTGCCTAATATAGTGTAAGGCCCCCCGAGCAAGCAGAAGTGCCGCAAGACGACGTGGCATGGACTCGACTAATGTCTGAAGGTATGCAGGAAGCAATTCACACCATGNCGCAAGACGACGTGGCATGGACTCGACTAATGTCTGAAGGTATGCAGGAAGCAATTCACACCATGAATACTGCAGGACACTCCACAAATCCAATCTGCGCCAATTTGAGAAAGGATTGCACGTCTGTCACGCTTAATGATTCTCGTCAGTCGTCATTTGTCCCGTTCTTTCACGATCTTTTTCCTGCCGCAGCGATGTCGAATATGTGATGTTTATGGCCTAAGGGCTATAAGTGCCATGTGAGCACTTTACGTCGTAAACGAACATCCAAATGTTATCGCTACCTCGGTGATGCTATGTCCCATCTCTTGTGCGCCGACTATAACTCCACGTTCAAACTCACTTAAACCTTGATAACCTGCCATTGTAGAAGCAGTAACCGATCTAGCTGCCAACCGCATCGCGTTACTCTGATTTGTTCCATACCTCTGTTATTTGCATACACACGCATATACAAGTTTTTTTGGCTCTTCAGTGTATATACAATTTGTGAAAACCGAATGTAAATTGTAATACTTCGAATCGTGGATAATATTTAATGCGCGTAATCATCATCGATGATAGGTGAACCGATCCAATTTGTTCTCAGCCGCAGGTGATCCACCAAATCGAGTGTCCAGCTAAAGCCCTTTAATATAATTTCTTCCTACTCCCAGCATACCTTCTTAGTGCTGTTTCCAACACCATCTTTTATGTCATCATCATGACACTGAGGTAAGTTCGAGGTATTGATTGCTTTCTTTTTGTATACATCTGGTTTACTCTAGTTACATTCCAACCATATATTTTATTACATGGCTCAGAATTTCCCTACCTCCTCTGTAATTCGGTTTATTAAATTTTGTTTCATACATGTTACTTTCTTATGTAGCGATGAATGGTTGGGTAAATTACTAAGTGTAACTTCTTATTCATGGGTCGAAGTTTCATTGGGACCAGCCTTTGGTCTGAACTAAAAATAGGAAGGATGAACTGCTGGGCCTGCTTCGTAGGTTGGTGCATCCCGTTCACACAGATTCAAAAAACTTTTTCAAATGGTTGGAGGGAGTAAACTGTTTAGAGAATTTCTCACATCGATATGGCATGCGTGTGGACCACAGCGACTCTGCTGCACGATGCCGCGCCTTGCACGAAGCGCGGGAATGAGGAGTGTAAGGAACATGCGTGGTGCCGCCCTCGAAGCACTCCCTGCATGGTAGACAGTCGCAAATATCTTCGTCCGGCTGCAGGTAGGCTGCAAGTATCTTGTGCACGTACCGAACTTCGTGGTGTGCGTACGTCCGCAGAAACTCTTTCTGTAGAAAGGCCAGTTCTTATTTCGTATCGAGGGTCACGAGTGATAGTAGTCTCCCTTGCGTGACGATCACCGAAATTATTTTCTGTCCACTGGGGCAGAACGCAAACATTTTCTAAAACTCCAATCGAATAATAAACTGTATACTCTAAGGCGGAAGAATGGGTCTTGTGGCCTTTAATACGCTGGTATATGCGTGCAATGGAGGGGGAAGGAGGATGTAGTAGGGGAGATGTGGGGTAGGGACTGGGAAGTGGGCGACATGGGCTAGCTCTGGTGGTAGATGCTGAAGACATGAGTTACCAGTGCACTGATAATAAAGGGAGGTGATGGGAAAACGATGAGGGAGATAAGAGGATCTATGGATAGCAGAGGGTGTCGCACAAGAGCCATTGATTGGTCGAGCTATGACGAGTAATTGGTGGAGTGGGGCAGCTATTCGATACATTTACAGTGCATAAGACTGTAGAAATAAAAATGTTCTTGTCTGACGCATTACTGACGTTTGTTCATCTTCGAGGAATCGGGTATCAGCGATATTTGAAATGAGCTTATCTTCTGCCAGGTATTCCTATTATCACAATAGATATAAACCACCATATATGCATGAAACGGTATTTTTTCAATGTTCCGTCATGCTAGGTGAGACATTTTTCTATTCGTGCTGAACTGCACATTTCATTTTAATTCGCGGTTTCGGGTGCTTAAATTTTTTTTTCGCAGTTAGCTTTACACATTTCGGTGGGATGGAGCCTCATGGCCGTCTCGATATGTTTCGCAGCGCATGTTACATATTACTGTCTCTTGAGTACATACCAGACACTGGGGAGTTCGCGTGTCTGACCTCTGTAAACGAACCAGTATCTCAAACATGAAGATTTGCATTTGAAGGTGGGAAATAGATTTTTTTACTGATAGAGATGTAGGCCTTTATATGTCCATGGTCTGATGAACGACCGAGAGGGAAAAAATGTGTTACCGACAAATTGAAGGTATGAACAATACCCCATTAAATTCTGAGCACGAAACTTACCTTGTTGTAGCATGATTTGCTTGGAAATATCACCGAAGATCGGAAACAAAGTGCGGAAGGCCCCTCTTTCACGTGGACTCAAAAATATTCATTCGATTTTAAAGGGAAGGGGATTGAATTCTCTTGCATGCTTCGGCCTTAATCGATTTTAATGGTGGTATATTATTTTCAGGCATGTGCGATATTTTTTCGAAAGGAGGTGCCTACCTGCTTTACAGAAATGACGAGTTCCTTTCTTCCACCAGTTTGTCTTTATCCATATATAGTTCGTCGCTATATATTAGGGCACTGCACGTATTGCAGGTGTAAACAAAATAAGAATGATGGCGCAAGTGAAGGCTTGATTATGTACTGGAGGTATTCGATAAGCTCGACTCTCACTGATTACGGGCTTGTATGTATATGAGTGGAATGTGGAAGCAATACTCGTCCTGCTTATAACAATACGGGGAACTCGGGACGTCAATTGCCGACTTGTCTCTGTATTTAGCAGTATAGGCATTTTTTTAATATAAATTTCCAGTATGATTTTTAATTTACATGCCGTGATTTTCTTCCCAAAGAGGATACGAATCAGGATTAGGAGGGGTTGATTTTGCGGTCTTGGCATCGTATATGTATTAAATAGTTTCTGTTTTTTCCCCACCTGTTTATTTCCTGATTCTTTTTTGACTCGCTTAGGATGCTAATATTTAACTTATTTTTTTACTGCTGAACTTCCCATGGATGGCATATTAGGAACGTTTCTTCATAATATTGTGTATTTTCATGACGAGGGTGCACTAGGGTGTCTTCCCTCAATACTTTCTTTGTTTAAATGTGTGACCTTCGTATCGGTACTTTGAATGTTGCTTCTCGCGGTTGATGTACGAGTATATTTGTTGTTCGCATTCTTTTCGAAATCTTGTCTGCTATCGTATTTTAATCCTCTCACTTTATATTAAATCGCATGCTTATTTTTACTGGAGTATCCCGCGAACCGTCGCTTCGGTAATATTAGGACGCGTCGCTAAGCCTAAAAGAAAGTGAGGTTATGTTAGCCTAAAATAAAAACCACTAAAGCTGTTTCGGCCAAACAAACTTTATTATAACTTATGCATTCTATACAAACTGTACATGTCCTAAATCATGAACATTTCCACAATTTCCAACCAATTTACGAAACAACCATATTTCATCACCTAATTTAAATGTTTCCTTTTTACATCAATACATAACAGGAGCTTGAGCAATAGAAACAACGGCAGTCTGATTTAAAACACTTTCATGAACTGCAAAAGTCTTCCAACATATTTTATAACATCACGAATGTCTATTTGATTTATATAAGCATACGAAGGTACCAAGCTATTATGGGCACAGCGGAAAAAACCCTTCTCTTATAATCAACAAACAGGATTACTAGTGATACACTGCAAACCAAATCTATACAATAAATAAATTAAAACACAACTTTCTTGACACTGAGTAGCTTGCTTAACATATTCATTATCCTGTTTAGCGACATCAGCACTAAATCCTCCAATATTCCTAAAAATCTTCCCAGGATAGTATCTTGTCCTTCTGTAGTGTCCTCGTGGCATGTCAAATCACTGTTTCAGGTTGTTGGTGCAAGGGTCTGGCAAGGGAAAGTTGCTTGTTCATTAATGCTCCAACAATCTGGTGTGAATATTGGAGGATTTAGTGCTGACGTTGCTAAACAGGATAAACACACCTCACCTCACCATGCATTTCGTGGCTGTAAGATATATCCCAACCACATTAAATATCGGTGCTTGCGGTGTGGGTCGCTTTTATACCACAACGATACTTACTGTTAACATATAAGGTCATGCAAAGTGAAACTGCAGGCCTTATCGATGCCTCGGTGCCGGATCTGCAACAGAGAGTTCTTGTGGCCTCCGTCGGGTGATTGATGGACGGCGATTTCGATCATTTGACTCCACTACCAACATCTGCTGCGACCAGTATGAACGACGAACCTGGCACCTCATCACCAGGAGCAACATCTCTTTCTATGGAGACATATTCATGCATGGTTCCTGCTCCTTCCGACGGGACGACAGCCGGATCATCGGGAACCGCAAGTGTATCATCTAAGGAACTTTCAGTGCCATATCGGTGTCGCTTCTGCTGCAAGGACTTTGCCTTCAAACTTACCGCATGGTGGCACGAAATTGACGAGTGCCTGAATAGTTGGTTTCGTATTTAACGTATTAGATATGAAGCTGATGTTTATACGTATGCAAACGAACGTAAATAAATTAGTAGTAATAAATTTTAATAAATTTGAAATATCAGTACTATTTCAAGATTTCAAACCTTAAACTTTTCTTCTCCTGTTATAAACTGATGATGAAATGAAANTGAAATATCAGTACTATTTCAAGATTTCAAACCTTAAACTTTTCTTCTCCTGTTATAAACTGATGATGAAATGAAAGAACTGTGATACGAATTATATTTTTAATTTAGCTAATCACTATTTCTATAAATGGTCGTAGAGCTTATACATGCATGCTTTACTGGAGCTAGAGATGCTGCTTGCAAACTGAATTTCACGAGCCTGCCCCCAATAAATCGCAAATTATAATCACATTGCCTATAAATAGTCGCGAACTTACAACCTGACTTGCAAAAATGTGGGCATACTATGATTAATGATACACACCCAACTGAAAAAAAACGAGCCCTTAGATTCATCGCTTCCCTTTAAATAAATTGCTTGCAACTTGACTTGCAAAAACTGAAAAAAAAATTGAGCTCTATTAAATATCGCTTTTTTTTTAATGTACTCGTACTTAACACGCAAACAATAAAAATTTACTAAGAATTTTAATAAACAAAATATCCTAATCGGAATAGTTTTTGAGTTGAATGAGATTGAGGGTATGCACTATAACAATAATACAGTGGTTTTTTATTTATTTATTTATCGTATGGCAATTTAGACACTTATAAAAGGAACAATACATAGACATTAAAAATATTTCAAACTTTAAGAGTTACAAACAAATGGAACAATACATAGACATTAAAAATATTACAAACTTTAAGAGTTACAAACAAACATCAAGTATATTGATATAATCAATCGATTCTTGAGTTGCCAACAGGAAGTCGTCAGGACTACTGTTATAGGACCTTATATGACATTCTTCAATAATGTGTTTGATGGTTTGATCTTCTCCGCAGTCACATTGAGGGGATGGTTGCCTGCCCCACTTGTGCAGAAAGTATGCGCATCTGCCATGTTGGGTTCTAATTCTGTTGAGTGTGGACCAGGTTTTGCGCGGTAAATCAAAACCTGGTGGTTCCTGAGTAATGCATGGCATGCTATTATTTTTGTGTGCAGTGGTTATGCAGTGGTTATAAGAATATATACATATAGTATGCATAACACAAAAACAAAACTAAATATTGGTATGAGGAAACTGCTATGATATATTTTTATGACTGGGTGGCAGGATGAGTGGGGTTTTAACATTATATGATCCTCGATTTTTAGTATTTGTGGGCCAAGGATGGTGATAGCGAAGAGTGTTGGTGAGGGGGGTTGTGGGTGACGAGGGTTGATGTAGGAGGTGAGTGATGGTCCGGTCGTTGAGGGGTGTGAGGGGTGTGTGTGGTGAATTTGGAGAGGTGGTGAGATTTGCATGGTCTGTGAGGAAGGTGGCGTCTGGAGAGGGATGTGGTGTATAGGGTGTATGAGACTGGTGAGGGTTGATGGTTTTGGTGAGGGGCGTGATGGTGAGGGGTGGGAATGGTGTTGGAGGGTGAGGTGGTGTGGTTTGGATAGGGGTGGGATGTGGGTGTGTTAGGTTTTGAAGAGGGTAGCGAGTGTGGGTAGGGTGAACAGGAAAAGTGGGATGGTTAGGGTTGTGTTGGTCTGGGGAGGGGTGTGGTGTAGTCGGGGAGGGGTGTGGTGTAGTCGGGGAGGGCGGATGTTGCCTGGTGAGGAGTTGGTGAGGGGGGATATCGGTATTAGAGGCGTTGAGAGGGCTGGTTTGTTGTGAGGGGTTGGATGTTGGTGTGCGGTGAGGGGATGAGTGTTGGTGTGTGCTTGTTTTAACGAATTTTTTGTACGTGCCCCGATGCACTGGGTACCAAAGTGGCAGACCAATATATTTAAGAAATTTTTATAAAATAGTTTCTAGGCAACATTACACAATTGCATTTTTTTTTAATTTGCTTGAAAAATTGAAATGTGATTTACAGCGACAATCTAAACGAATATAATTATTAACAATACAAGGCGGCAGGTTAAAGCTTTTTAATTTTTTTATTAAATAAATTTTTTTATTAAATTATTTTTATTATAACATATTTTTACTAGACTAAGGGTGACGGGGGGAAAAACATCCAACATTTCATCGAGCCCTGGCGGCTACGCCTACAGTTGGCGAACTGCGCCGACCAACATGGCCACCGCCCGCGCCTACCAATATGGCAGAAGGACCCGGATTCCAAATGCCAGATGCTTGCTGCAAAACCGACACATGTACACTACTACTACCACTAGGCAGGGTAGTTGGCTAAAGAGTGTTTAGGCTGTCTACGCCCAAAGGAGATATTTCTTTGTGAAAATTATTTTGGAAAAGACAATGGACGCGCTGGTGTAGAATCAACTAGTGCCACGGAAATTTAAACAGGTGCGGGGGGCGGGGGGAGGTCAGTAAGGCCCTGCCATGTACTCCTCTCTGGGGACCAACCAGCTGAGGTAGGGCTCGTGCTGACAGTGGGTCCAATGCCACGTGCCGATTTACCTGTTAGGGAACAGGAGCTGTTGTGGTGTCACCTGACAGGAAGCTGGACTTCTCCTCTGCATTGGTCAGCGTCAACTAGTGAGACTTCACCTGCGCGGGTGCTAAAAGAAGTAGCTGTTACGTCTTCTCCAAGTCTTACAACCAATCTAAGCTGGGGTAAAATTTTTTTGCCCAGGACAACCTCCATTGCCGAAGTCAATTGTTATAGTTATTTATGAGAAGTGACATGTAATAAGGCCAATTTAGTATATAGACAGCCCCAAATTTATATTATGCCTTGATATATGTGGTATTAATAGAATCCAGTCAGACGTCAGTATGCAGCAATGCAAAAAAAAATTGTGAACACTTTTGTTGCCTCTTAACAGTTCCCTAGCCGATTCGTTAGCAGAAGGATCCCCCAAAGGTCAAATTTGATGGTTGCCGCCATTTTTGCTTAGCATCCATATTATCTTGAGGGATGCCGATGCATCCCTCCACTCGTCTACTGACAAGGGGTGCTGAAACTCACGCACATCCTTTAGCTGCGCAATTAGGTCGTCATTGGTTGTTACGTATTCGTATTTTACTATTCGTCATAATTTAATAACTTGTCCATAGCACAAATTCAGTAGGTTTTTTTTAAAGAAAAATAGACACGGTTATTGCTGGTATAAAAATGTATATTTTGAATGTTATCATTCGGCACTTATTTAACATACAACCCACTATTAGTCTTTTATTTTAAAGAAATCTAAATAGCGTCCTCCATAAACTATCCTTGTCTATGTACATTTTCAATTTCTTCCCTGTGAAGAACGAGATTGTTCCTTGGCGTATCATGAGGGGTTTAATAATTTCCACCGGTGCAGTAGGTACGTTATTACTGTGTCAGAGAGCTGCCAGTCAGCCTCTTGGTGGTTGTGTGCGACGGCTNGGGGGGGTCGTCGGAGCAGTAATTTGTAGATGCTAGTGTTCCTCTCGCGGTCGGAGACAACCGGGTGTGCGCTCCCGAGGCGGCGGACGGCCGGCCGGCAACAAACTACGCCGTCGCCGACCTTCAGATACGTCGCACGTATTCATAAGTGGCCGCCACGTCCAGCGCGCGTACACCCACTGCCGAGATAAAGTGGCATCCTGCAACTGTTCTCTGCACGGTACAATAATTGAAAACAAGGAACTGTAGAAAAAGAAAGCCGTCAAGGCATTTCTCTGCGTTTTTGGAACTATTTCACTGGCACGACAAAAGGTAACTCTGTAATCACTTCCCGGTGCCCGTGGTGCCGTCGTGCGGCAAGTGGAGTGACTTTAGCTAGCTGTCACCCCTTCTCTTTCTATGATAGTCACTCATATTCCTGTGATCCAGAAACGAAAGGTGTTGTGAAGAAATTTAGTAGAGTATTATGTCCGAGGCCTAGCTTTAACAGCTTACTAGAATATCATGAATACCGCCAGAGGTGGGAAAAATCTTCAATAGCTGGTTTAAGGTTCTTGGGCATTTCTGGAAGCTCTATAGAGTTTCTTGTTTTATGCCAGTGTGTACTTTTCCGATATAGGTAAGCAAATATATCACTGCCATGCATCTAGAGAATAGTACCGTTGCGTAAGGAATGGTGCTATTATTTCCCTGACTGCTGCCAACGTCACTGTCAGTTCTACATTGTGTCTTTATTTAAAAATAAATTAAATTGCGAATAGGGCAGCTCAAATTTGTCTGAATCCGCTATAACCTAACTGTTTACAGGTTGAATACAAACTTGGGAGGTAATCGTGCCATTGGTTTTAGAATTTATTACCTTAATGAAAACAGTTATTTAAGAATTGTTAATTATGTCAAACTTTTAATTCACTTTATACTTCCAAAGAGAAGTTTGTTTAGTTATCAAAGCGTTAGTCTTTAGAATTTACGTTAACAAGATGTGAGAGACTGAATCACTACGTTCCGTGTTTCGGCCAATGTCTGTGAAGCTGTAATTGGCTGTAAATAAATAGAGATGATCACTTAGTCTAAGACATTTCGTAACTGAAATAAGTAGTAGAATTTCAGTAACAACAGTGGTTCAACTTTTACAGTGCATAATGTATAATTTATTTTCAGTCAAATATGAATAACCTTCCACAGGTTTTATTATTTCGCCTCAAGAGTTTTTATTTTAACTCCATCATGCCACGAACGGAAACAAACACATATTAATGTTTCGTTGGAAAAGTGCTTCTTAGCATCTGTAGAATTGCGATGAAGTACGTTCATGAAAAAAGCAGACGCATTGCTATAAATGAATCATTAATTCGTTATTTATAAAGAAACGTTGGTAGTGTTGTTATATGTTGATCTAATGCGTGCATTGGTGTTTATACTATTCATATTTACTGTTTCCTTGAATATCCCCATTTTTTTTGTTACATAGAAATTTATTTCGGTTATTGTTTTTATTTTCAATTACTATCTCGATTATCCAAAGAACACAGTGCAGAATGTTTCTGAGCTTTTCTGGGGAATTTATTAGTGAAACACCAATGGCACTCCAGTTTGTATACTTTAGTTAGCCATGTGCGCGCTGGAGTGTAGAACGCAGACATGCTAATCACTGAAATGCAGTCGTTATTACTAGACGTTAGTGCTTGTGCCGACGAGAACGCCATCGCCATAGCCAATAAAGACCAGACTCGCCTACGCCGTCTGCGTACTGCACTAAGATTCTGGTGGAAAGTCGTAAACGTGGCCCCATCTTGACAAACTGAAAGCCCAACTCAATAAACGAGTTTATTGCAGTTGTGTGGCAGGTATATCGGGATGCAAGCATATATCCATCATACAAGTGTAGTATTTGTTGAATAAATATTATCCTCAGAAATAATTTAATAATTTGAATGCCACGTAATAATTTCTGCAACCGAAGTTATACGAGCTATTTAATTTGAGCTTAAAATCTACAGTAACACGCGTAGAGTTTTTAAAGGTCCAAATAATGAAGAAATGTCTTTCCTCATCACGGAATTTTGCAACTTTTCATAATCGCAATAACGATTAAGAAGAATGACTGATAAACTTATGGAGTATGGGGGCAGTGAAGCGGTAGTTCTCGGACGGTCAAACGGGATACCAACAACAAACGTGCGTGTTGAATTTAATGTTCAGTTATTTCTCTGGTGTACGTGACTGTAAATTGTATAAAATGTTTAAAGATGGATGAATCCTTGGCAAGTGTAATACTTAAAGAAGTGGCAAGGAAAGGATCTGGACTCACTCTCGTGCCTTGGAGTGTAGATACTCAACCTCAGATCGCTGGGCTATGTTGCTGCCTCTCGTAGCGCCTCGTTGCCTCGACCAGGCCCCTTACTTCAGTTATCGTATCCGCCTCTCTCAGTCTTTTTCGCTTTCAGTTCTTATTGGTCGCGTACCAGTTACACTATGTGAAAAATGTCTCTGGGCATCTTTAGCTCTCAGTGGTTTTGTCCAGTAGAACACTATCCTGAAGGTACAAAAGCTTGAAAACCATATATGTGTTTGCTGTCATAATTGAGTCAACAGAGAGAGTTTCGTGGGTCCGAGAACATAATGATTGAAAGGGTTAACAAATGTGGGCTTTCTGTCTGAGAGATTTAGTGGCAGTTAAATGTGATGCTCTCCACTAGTAACTATATCATCGTCTCTTGAAAAGTGCAATGGAAACACTGACCTCAATCATCGTTTTGGAAACCTGCCGGGACCGGCAAACTCTGGAGCCTGTAGTGCGAACCAGTCATCAGACAGGAATGTTAGCGACTGGAGAGAAATCTCGTCACAGCATAGATACAGAGGCACTGTAAAATGTGGTGGAGGCATAGTGCTTCAGCCACGTGATGTACTCTGCCATGTATGTACCAAGACGTTGTGTGATGCTCCTCCTTTATGTGGCAGCAGTTTGGAATATGCCTTTCAGTGTATCAGCGCGATGATTCTCTTTCCTGCAAAACAAGGTCTGTTGCTGTCATGTGAGACTGGCGATCTAAAATATCCGATTGAACCCAACAGAACATCTCTGGGATAAGCTGGAGCATCGTTTGCCAGATAAAATAGATGCATGTCAACTATTCACCACACTACAGGGAGAATGAAAGGAAATTACTCCAGATGTTAACCATAAGTCAGACCTGTGGGTATTACGATATTTCTGTTAATTACCCGCGTGCTTTCCACCACTTTCCCAGTTCTCGACGTCTGCCTCGGTTTCTGGCCGCGATAGTACTCACCTTACTACAAATATTTGATACCCAGATACCGTTTTATAATTTGACCTTCTTCGCAGAGTAAATCATGCTCAGGCAAAATTCGAACCACAGACGTTCATTATGTTGAAAATCATTAGAGAAGCTGTTTGTGCTTAGAGTAAGAAAAATCAGTTTTGTCGAAATGTTTGAGAATAAATTATGAAAAATAGAAATAACGTTTCAATGCTGCACAGATAAAAGACTAATATTGTACCTGCAGTATTAACGTGTCTACTACAGTAATTTTTTGTTGTCTGTGAGCCGTCAGTAATTAATTTTCTAATTTTGCTGTTAATGCAACTGCTGTTAATGTACTGCTAAGCTCTCGATGTAATATTAAGTACTTTTTGTTTCAATGTTACCGCTTTACTGTGCTGTCAACATTAAGATGGTGTTTATGTTGCAGCAGAACAAATTACATGTTGAATTGATGTTAACATTTGTGTTATTTAAAAAAAACATCCCAATGCAAAATTAATTGGGTACAGTTATTTTGTCACAAAAATAAATATTATTTCAAAGAAAAAAAAATGATGGCCGGGCGGAGAACTGAGCTTGAACTTTGAGTACTTCACGTCTTATCAACTGCTCTATGCTAACATGTCTGGCTGTTTTTCCTATTGTGGGTATTCAGGGTGATAAGAAGACAAACTACAGTACTCATCCGTTAGGTGGAAATTCTTTATGCTCTAGAAACATATGCATATTTGGCACATGTAGACGGCTTTGCAAGATTCGAGAACTGGTCCAACTATATTTAGTTATCATACTTTGCTTTATAATTTAAATATAGTGGTTTAATTTTACGAGGTTATCGCTGTTCAGTAGTATCCGTTATTTTACGTCAAGTCAGTGTAAACTTGTATTGGCTGGACATTACTTTAATGTCGTAGTAACACAAATACTCTGTTATTCCTGTTATTTTTAACGTAGTACATTATTTGTTTGGGGCAGCCATACCTAGAGGCTTTAAACATTAACACTTCAACAGTATATTCGCATAATAATAATTCAAGACTTTGTAAATTTTTAACATCATTAACTTTGTCACGTCATTATTGATTTTACTACAACATAAACGTACAAGAAATGCCTCAATAGTATTTTATGTTGCAAGAACATTATCAGACTTTTTGTGTGTGTGTATAATATTCTGATAAAATGAAGGTAGTGGCATCCTTACCACGTAGTGTTCATTTATAGATCTTTATAACTTACTGTTGTAAGAATTAATATTAATATTCCAGCATTATTGATGCATTTATACCTGCTTTACAGACTTCCAGAAACCATAATGGGCTGATTGTTTTTTTCATCTGAGACTGAAAAAGAATAAATAATATGTTAATATTTATTATGGTTATAGATGCAACCAAACCAACATGGACAAACTAAATATCTGTTTATATATGCTTTATGCCGTGACAGCCCTGGCTTTAAAATATTTGATTTTTGGCCACGGTGATACAAACTTTAATCCGAGATGGAAGGGATACTGCCTCCTTTGAGGTATATTGCACAGTTACTGTTCTTGTGTTCGTATCCTGTGGATCCCGTGATGTGTATTCAGTGCCCACCTTCTATTTCGAAAAATATATCACGGAAATTTTTCTCGCCCGAGAAACAGCCTCGCCAGCTGCCGCCGTCGCTAGAAATAAAATTCCATTGTATCGTAAAATTGCAGTAGAAGCACTGCCGATGGTGTAGTTGCGGAGGGGTGTGAGGAGGAGGTGGTGTTTGTCGTTGAGGCGAGAGCGATGAAGTACATGGGCAGTGGGCGTAATGGATAAGGACAGGCGGCGCGAATGACGATTGCACAAAGAGCTCTGTGTGTGTGCGCGCGTGCATCTGTGCATTTAGTGCTTGCAAGGGAACAAGTGTGTTCGAAACATCGCTTCGCTACCCTTCCTAACCTGTTAAACATTTTTTTTTTGTTGTGTTTGTGATACGTTCGTTCTGATTATTTTATTGGAAGCCCACGTAAGAGCCATCACGTCGTTTGTTCCACCGGTTGCGCCTCTGAGTGCTCTAGGGCGATTACACACACGCGCGTTCACTTTGAACGGAACATTCCGCTCCTGGCCACTCTAAAATGAATGCTGGCGCATGCCTACCCCTTGTCGAACACATTAGAAGGCCGTAGACTCTCTGTAGTGTCTGAAACGCCTCCTTCCCTTCTGCACGCTGCTCTAGCTAATGATATTCTCATAATGCCTTTTTGAAAATTAATCAAGACCATGACGTCAATGAGTAGATATGTTTATAAAATATATCCTGTTTCGAACATCCAGAGCAAAGAAATGAAATATAAATTTCAATTTCACGCAATGTGTGCAGATCATGCTGTCAATTATAAGTTTGTGTTTAATTTTGTGGATTCTAGTGTCTCATTTTTGAGTTGTTTTACATTTATTTTTAACGATATGAATATTTTCGTCACAATGTGATGAAGGTGTCGCATTGGCTTGCATCATTAGTTTTATTAC
This sequence comes from Clitarchus hookeri, assembly GCA_002778355.1. Taxonomy (NCBI): domain Eukaryota; kingdom Metazoa; phylum Arthropoda; class Insecta; order Phasmatodea; family Phasmatidae; genus Clitarchus; species Clitarchus hookeri. Next base: position 65,002 of record NQII01004307.1, on the reverse strand, counting down.
TCATTCTCTAATTTATATAGTGTTCTTTATCTAAGCGAGTTCGAATAATGTTATTCATCGTTGAGAAAATTAAAGGAGATAATAATGATCTTGCACATTGCTGTCTCTCAACTAGGTTGTGGAAACTAATGAAGGATTAAACTCCTACTTCAGTTACACGCTTCACAGAACTTTGGATAAGAATAAGTTTTTAAAGCATTTTAATAAGCAGCTATAGTCCATTCATTATTACTTCGAACTTTTCTGAAGCCCTGCTAAAGTTTTGCTTACAGGATATCCCCTCGCCTCATGCAAACAAAGTTTAACTGATGCTAGGAAATTACACCAGAGGTACAACGAACCTGCCGCAGTACTACTTGTCTGCCATATTTGATAGGGATTGGTCAAATGTTTCCCGAGATATAAAATAAAAGCTTGATTTGTACGTGTGGCACTATCTTACAAAATGGAGGGCAAAAGGGGCTCAGTGTACACATTTAATGTTTGTTATGTGTACTCCCAGCATACAAAGTTAAGTTAGAATATATTAAATGTTTTAGAAAATATAGTATACTAATCTAAAATAGCTAGATGGCCTCCATTTTGAAAATAAGTGTCTGGCATTCCAAAACATATTTGTATATTTGAATGGTCGCAGTACTACATGTTCGCCAAATTTGGTAGCAATCTGTCAATTGTTTCACGAGATATTAAACAAAAAAGTATTAATTCATGTCACGCTTTTTTAAAAAATGGCGGGTTTAAGTGGTTGTTTATAGAAATATATGATGCTTGTTATAGATAGTGAAAGTATACATAATTTGGATGAAATTGGTTAAAATGTATGGTATTGTGCAAAATAAACCTAAAATATGAAAATATCTATAATTTTGAAAACAAGATCCTCGTGAACTTCAATTCAATAAATTTACATCAACTACACTAGTAACACTAAAGTGCCAAATTTGGTGAAAATTGGTTCAGTGGTTTTTGAGATATAGCGTAAAAATTTTAATTTTTAATTTTGTATTTTCCTCCAAAAGGACTAATGAACAACAATACCCACTTCTGAATTGAATTCTTACTCCTTGCGCTGTCAAAATAAAAAATTTGGTTTAAATCGGTTGAATGGTTTCCGAGATATAACATATCTCCCTACATATTGAAATGGCCGCCATTTTGAAAGTAAGCGCCTTACGTGGCCGAAAACTATGAATTTCAGGTGTACTTGCCAAGTAATATATGTGTGTATCTAGTTTGATGAAATTCGGTTTACGCATTCAAAAATTGAAAAGTAAGGGGGTGGGGGTGGACACACACACACAAACAGAGACACTCATACATACACACACAGACAGGAAAGTGATCATAAGCATTTCTTTTCTTCGGAAAGTAGGCTTATCAAAATCGCAAACACACATCACCAAACACACAGGGAGATTAGGAAGGAGCTAGATTGGCCCCCTCCCAACTCCCTGCACCATACCAATCTGTAGATACAGAGGTTGCCCTCTGCAGCTAACATTTATGGGCCAACTGAGTTTCCCCAGATTGGCCCAGGTATCCCAAAATATTTCCCTCCTCTCCCCCTGCCTGCGCAGGAAGAGAGGAGGGAGGCAGCTGTGCCTGGTTTGTGGCTCTACTTTAGTGTTGTTGTAATTTATGGAAAAAAGGGAATTTTGAAAATTGCAGGTTTTTTTTTAAAATATATATTGAAATTTTTATTTGCCAAAATAGTGTTTAAGTAACCATTTCAATAAAGCACACACGCGTGCGCATATATAGGCCAATATAGCTCTTAAGTTTCTAATCACTTGCGATACCTAAAATAATACTGCTTAACTACTACTTTTTTGTTGTAAAATATTAAATCACAAATTTTTCCACAGACGTTTATGTTTGAGCTGTAAATCCCTAAAATAATAATATTCAGAATATAAATAAATTTTCTTAGTTTGAAATACAAATGATTTTATATATAAAGCTATTCGAACTCTGTGCGCCGTTTCCTCCCTGGTACCCCATGTGTCGGTCTGATTTCAGACATTTTCACATTAAAATAAGTTGATTATTTGATTTTTCTAATGTATCGTCTCACCTTCCACCTCGTTCAAAAGGTATAGTTCCGAAAGGACAGGAAAACTGTTGATAGATGATGGGGTCTTCTCTGGTTTATACTGTCACTATATTGGGTTAAGATGCCTGCCTCAACAACACATCACGAAAAAATTTATCAATCACGAAAAAAGCTGAAATTTTTTATGAATGCGATAATTTATATCACACTTTCCAAGTTCAATAACAATACTATATACTAATCTATTCAATTTTTGTAGTTGCGAATTGGCAATTTTCTAAATGTTTTATTCACAATAGTCACTAATTTTTGCTCGCTTTTGGTTATTGCACTGTAACATTGTACGGTCACAAACTAAAAATTCCAAGCGCAGATTTTAGGCAAAACATGTTAATGTGATACTTTCCATGTCGTTCGTCTAAATTAGTATGGGACTAATAATTTGTTAATAAATTTGCGCGTTTCTTGTTTAAAACTTCAACAAGCTCGTCTGCATTCACTAGTATCTGTAGTATCGTAAAACTTTCTAAAATATTTAGTATCGTTCATCTAGTACCTTCCAAGACAACGTTAGGAGGAAGTTTTATTGATTCAACAAAATGTTTGTTTGGTTATATTCAACAAATCGTAGTTGACTCAACAAAATAATTTGTACGCTGGCATATTTTGTTGACCAGACAAGCCAATTTCATTCATAATAAACAATTTTTTTTATATATATTTCACAATATTTTAGACAAATACATNTGACCAGACAAGCCAATTTCATTCATAATAAACAATTTTTTTTATATATATTTCACAATATTTTAGACAAATACATAATTTTTGCTATTACAAAAACAATACATTTTGTTTTCAGAAACATATATTTATTTCAGATTAGCAATAACTCCACATATCTTACTGGCATGTTTCGGAAATTTCTTGACTATATACAAATTCTAAAAAAACTTGTGTAATATCTGATTAGTCTTGGTGTCCTGTATGGTTTTAATCGGCCAAATATAAATCTTAACCGCTTTTAAAATTTGCCAAATACTGTGGATTGTAATTATAGCATGCTNGTTTTAATCGGCCAAATATAAATCTTAACCGCTTTTAAAATTTGCCAAATACTGTGGATTGTAATTATAGCATGCTTTGAGTTCATTATGCCATTATATTGACTCAACAAACGCAACATTTTCCTTATTTATTATTTATATATAAAATAATAATTGTAAAATACATTATAAGCATCGTGCCACATTCTTTAAAAATTAATATTTTTTTTTGGTCCTACTGGTTATGGCATACTTATTGCCCATTTCCCACTCTCTCTACACCTCTATTAGAACCCTAATGGACTCTGGCACGGCTGGAAAATCGAGATTTTCCACCAGCCTCTCCACAGAGTTCATTAGAGTTTTATTTCTTTTTCACTATCCAGAAATCCTCATTTTGCTGGCTTAGGTTCGTCTAAATGCTGTGCTCCGAGTTTGGTAGTTCTCTCTGAAGATTATGAACGAGCTCAATCCGCTCTTTTTAATTTCTACAAGAGTAGTAACTAAAATGTGAAAATTCATACCTCAAATTACTTTATACCACATACTAGAAGCTGTGTAAAAAGTGTTTCATTAAACTGTTCTGACAAAATATCTTAATAATTAAACACTGGTCTGTTGGACTCATTTTACATATTTGGTCATTCAGTTCGCGGTTTTTAAGCATAATTTTTTGGAATAAAAGTGATTACATAATTGTATGTCTGGAGTGATACGTGAGACGTAAGCTGACGAAACTGAATACATANAAAAGTGATTACATAATTGTATGTCTGGAGTGATACGTGAGACGTAAGCTGACGAAACTGAATACATAGCGACTGCGTCAAGGATAGTCATAGGTTAATTCTGGAGGACAGGCACTTTCATAATGAACACTGCAAGATAATTACACTATTATATATCTTTCTTTGTGAAAAAATGTTACATAAAAGAAATTATTTTCATAATAAGTTAATCTACAAATAACNTAGCGACTGCGTCAAGGATAGTCATAGGTTAATTCTGGAGGACAGGCACTTTCATAATGAACACTGCAAGATAATTATTTTTATACAACACTATTATATATCTTTCTTTGTGAAAAAATGTTACATAAAAGAAATTATTTCCATAATAAGTTAATCTACAAATAAANTAATCTACAAATAACAGTGACCCACAAACATGAGCATATCCTTAGACCACCGACCATTCATAGAAACTTATGATTACACTGTGTCAGAAAATTAACTAGTTGTTAAAATCAGGATGATACGATTTTTTATCACATGCAATTCTGCAATGACGGGCAGATGTACACAATACTTGACCCATGCTGTGGATACAGCGACGAATAAGTAAGTTCGGCAACTGTGGCGTAGTGTGCACTCTCCTCTTGTAATTTGCTGAGGTCCTTGGGCGACTGCCAGCACTCGCTACACTTGAAACTCAGAGCAATTACAGCTGCTTCTTGCGGCGGCATAGCTGCGCACTCTGCTTCGCCAAATACGACCGTTAGCTCTCAACTTCCCTTCCCCCTCCACAGTCCCGAGCCTCATTTTAATTATATTTTTAATTCCTGGGGCTTTGCACGCGTCTTGCCCTCTCTATCCCCCTTCCCCTTTGCCCCACTTCTGCTTCACACTCCGATTCCTCCTCTAGATCCGTTTTAATAAAGAGGATATGTGGGAAAGTGGGTTATTATAACGGAAACCACCGGGGTTGTGGTTGGCCTCCCCAGAGCGCAATATTTCCCAGTGTTCTGCAAGGAGACAAAAAAGTGGAAACAATACAAGCGAATACCATTCTATCCCTGTGGTGTAACATGTCGCCGTTTCATATATCACCACACAAGTTTTCGCTAAAGCAAGATATAATCCATAGCACAACAGTAATGAGATGAGTTGCATGCTCTTTCAAGTAAAGTTCATATTTCTCTATTTGAATATTTATTCGACATTTTATTAGTGTCTGTAAAATATTTTTGGTAACTATCCCACATGAAATATAGTAGAATTACCTATGCATGCATCATATTTTACACATAAGAAATGATGCAAAGAATAATTTATTAACACAATTGTATTCTGAAAGATTGTTCGTATTGTGTAGAGGCGAAATTGTTCCTCTTACAATAATTTATTAACCACCCTTTACAATGCGTAGTTAAAAATACCCCATGAAGAAGATTTAGAAATTCCCCTCAAAAGTTCTGAAACCGTTTCGTAAAGTTATTAGTTATATTTGCAGCTCTTCTTTCTAGATGTTGACACTTCGTCGTAAAAGCAGCCACGTCTCTAACTAATAATCCACAAGAGGTGAAAGTCAGTATACAACACCATCATGCGTAATTGAAGTTTGTGTGCGATTGGCCACTAGAACTGTCAACAATAGGTGTTAACATATATACAACCCTGGTAACATCAAATGTGGGAGGATGAAGACGGGAGCGGTGTAGTCAGTGTATGTGTAAAGTAAATTTCAGAGGATAACTTGCATGCCTCGCAGACGCATTCGACACAGGTGTGGACATCTTGCAGAATTTGACAGAAAGTGAAACGTTATAATATGGAAGGCTGAGTGGTTGTTTCATAAAATTGCACGCTACTTGGACCGTTGCAACTGAACTGTGTGACGACGTTGGTAGCAGTGGGAACTTGAGAAATCACATATGCACCAAGGAGGCTCTGGGCGACTCATATCGACCACCAGAAGAGAGGAATGCTTCATTATCCAGTAGACGCAATCGAACAATGTCTCTTTCAAATTCCCAGGAACATGCAGTGGGATCACTAGTGACTTTTGTTTCTACTCACTACACTTGCGATGCGACTAGCAGAAGACTTAAATTTTCGACATACGTTATGCCTTTTTCCCACTGACACCTCGAAAGCTCGACTTTATGTGCAATTTTTCATAATTAGGTAGCATGGACTGCTAAATAGCGATGCAATACCTAAGTGACGAACCGAAGTTTCATCTTGACACAAATGATAGTCACATCTGTGTATGGAGGGGGGGGGGCACTGGACAGTGCACGTGTACGTACTTCGTTATTGAGTAATGGAGGTCTCGTTGTGCGGGGAGGTGTCTCCTATGATCTTCTGTCTTCGCTAGTAGTAATCAGGGGGACACTGGCAGCATTCAGGAGGTTCTCCAACCTGAGGTTGTTTCTTCCGTAGTGTGTCTCCAGCAGGTAAGGCCATACGACGTACAGCACAGGTTTGCCAGGACTTCCTTCGTGCTGTCGAGTCCCTTCATTGGCCAGCTCAGTCTCCAGACTGGTTGCCTGTAGAACAGGTATGGAGCCATCTGGGGTAAGAGATTCAGCCATCAATCAGTTTTCGGCGTTTGGAGCCTCAGCTGCAACAACTATGTCACGATCTTCCACAGGATAGCATTATATATCTAAAAGAGCCCATTCTGGTTTGTAACACAGCATGTAGCCATGCAAGGAGTTGCGACACAGCGTATAAAGATACTTTTCAACTGAGCTGTATTGTACGCCATGTTGCTGCACTCATTTATTTTTATCGCCATTCCCATTGTCTGTGTTAAGTTTCATTCTATTTCGATGTCTTCTACATGCGGCTGTTTTTATGGCGATTAGTGTACCATAATTTATGTATCTGTTATCAATAGACAGTCTATTCCCAGATAAGCCTCTTAGTACTGTAATCACTGTGTCGTGTGTATAAAGCTATATTTTGACGCGATGGCATTATTAATGTGCAATTTCATTGGCATAGGTCATGCACTGGCCAAGAAGGATTCCATCTTCCACATGGATCCTGGACTGTTATTATATATTCAGGAAGATTAAATATGATTATACACAGGAGAGACACGGCCATTGGTATCGGTTGAAAGACTAGAGAGAGTGTAATTTTAAAGAGAATTACGTTATCGAGACATATTCCTTCTGGTATATTTTCTCTATTATTTAGGCAGGCTAGGTACGTTGCGATGAATCCTGTGATAGAGTAGGCGCTTGTTAGAACGCACATTCTAGTGGTGCAGTGGTGTTTACTTTTCAGAACATGTAACAAGAATTCTTTTTAGACTAGTAAGGAAACCACGTGGTAAATTTTTCAAATGTATGTGGAACTACACGGGAAATTATTTGTTAATAATTCTAAGGAGTGTAAGATTGATGTAATATGAAACTTTTACTTCTGTATAATTTCCTTGAATATACAAATTTACCGTAAAAGTCATAATTTTAGTAATTTTGTACCACACAATCCAAACAAAGTACTGTTTTAAACAAAACCATTTAGCTGGTTACGTTAATTTTATAAGATTTTTAGCTTTTTTTTTTTTTTTTAAATGATATTAATATCCTCAAATAGTAATTATAAAATTTTTATATATATTTTGTGGACTTATTAATACACTATTTAACAGCTAAAGTAGAACATTCGGAAAGCTATACCCTAGGAACAAAATATGTTGCCCACTCGTGTTACCCAAGATAGTGTGTACACTGTAAAAATACATTAAAATTTTTCTACACAGAAAAGAATTGCATTTCTTTTAAGCTTTTTGTTTACTGCAACCAAATCTTGCTTTAATTGAAAGGGAAGATTTAAAAAACTTAGTTGTGCTGTAATTGGATTTATTATTTATGCATATTTATGGCAATATTACTATTCTTTAAAGGAAATAAAATTTTTATTGTATAGCTAGTTTTGTTTATAGTAAAAAAATCTTGCTGTATACCAAAGGAAATGGTTAGGTGATGTTTAAACATTTATTTTGTAAACTGTAGTTTTTATTACGTAATGAAACTTCCTAAGTGCTACGTTACCAAATAACCAATTCGTTAGATCATTGACATAACAGGTTTAACATCAAACATACAATAACTAACTTTAGCAGAAAGAATACTGATGGACTATTGTAATGGAAATGCAATGTTATAATTGCCATTGATATTTATATCAGATAAAAATTGTGTTTGTAACAAACTTACTTTGCAGTTGTTCATATTTAACCATACATTTCTTTCAGGTAACAAATAATGATTTGCGGCACGAAATGTGTTTATAGTGTATGTGATCTTAGTGACACGTGAGCACCGTGGGAGCATACCACACAAGAGTGTGCCATACGAGAGGGGATAAAGAATCATTGTACATACAGTGCGGCAGAGTCGACGTTTCTGTGTAGTACGTGTGATCAGATGATACTATGCCATCAAAACAGATCTCCGTGTAGTCATTTGAACAGAGCCACATAGAAGGCATATCTTAGGGAACATGGACACGTCACTAGGGAAAGATGCCACATAGACAAACGAAGTGTCATGCGACATGTAAACGAGCTTCTGGAGCCTATCGTTCTATCAGAGACATCAGGCCACCCGCAACATGGATCGGAGTGCATCAGCATGGTTAATTCGACCATTGCAGCTATCACTGCCAGTATCCCTGAGGACATCTGAAACTGACTGAATGACGATGGACTACAATCATGGAGTTCTCCATTAAAACTTCCATTAGTCTCGAACCTTCGTCAAGCATGTTATCTGATCCTAGGAGGTAGGAGTGGCGTCAGCTGTCACTCTGCCTTCTCGGATAAGTGACATTTTACAGTAAAATTAAATTATGAATGCAAAGGCATATGTTATTCCAGAGGTTGGCGTAACAAACCGATGCATACTGTGCAACATAGGGGCTGTACACGCGGTGTTATGATGTGAGCAGTTATTGGTTAGAACGTCAGAACCTGTCAAGCGTTGGTAGAAGTTTCATTGCGAGCCTACAGCTATAGCTGCTCCTACTCCTGTATCTTCTTTATTTCATGCATCTTTTTCCCACCCTTTGACAATGAAATCATCCAGCCCTACTTTCTCTCATTTCTCCAGCTCACGCAAATGTGGTACCATCAGGGAAGCTGTCTGTTGGAGCACTTGCGACCNGAAGGGGGGCGACAGGGGTGAGTTGTCTTCCACTAAGGGGCGACACCTCATAAAAGGTTGGGAACCACTGGGTTAGAACGTCAGAACCTGTCAAGCGTTGGTAGAAGTATCATTGCGAGCCTACAGCTATAGCTGCTCCTACTCCTGTATCTTCTTTATTTCATGCATCTTTTTCCCACCCTTTGACAATGAAATCATCCAGCCCTACTTTCTCTCATTTCTCCAGCTCACGCAAATGTGGTACCATCAGGGAAGCTGTCTGTTGGAGCACTTGCGACCTGCGACGACCCTTGCCGAACTCTGTGGAGAAATGTGCCACAGGACTACATAAGCACCTGTATTACAGTGTATCGTCGAGTTACGAACTGCATTAACACCAGAGGGGGGGGGGGCACCCAACTTGTACCCTGCGAGGACTGCAATGATGCTGTTTAGGTAGACCACTTAATAATAAATGTTGGAGTATAATTTGTAGATTAATTCCAATTTACGATTAGTTTTTTCTCTACAGCACTGAGTTTCCGTTCATGATTCGAGTAATATGTGTAATTTATATGTGTGTGTATGTGTGAGATTTATATAAAATCTCTTTCTGCAGTAAGCAGCCCACGTAATTTGTTTTGCACAGATTATTTTAATTTCTACTAGGAGGTTAGTTTTAGGTTTTATTATTCATGGGACACAATAACACCAGAATTGTGATTTTTTCATGGGGAAGAAAAAGGTTAAATTTGTCGGAAATGGTTTGCCATGTACACTGAAGGGCCAAAAAACTGGTATAGGCGTGCGTATGCAAATAACAGAGGCATGGAACCAATCAGAGTAACGCAATGCGGTCGGCAGCGCCTATATACACTGAAGAGCAAAAAAAAAAACAGGTAAAACTGCCTAATATAGTGTAGGGCCCCCGAGAGCACGCAGAGGTGCCGCAAGAAGACGTGGCATGGACTCAACTAATGTCTGACGTTATGCAGGATGCTTTGAAATCTGCATCAATTTGAGAAAGGGTTGCACGTCTGTCACGTTTAATGATACTCGCCAGTCATCGTTTGTCCCGTTCCTTCACGATCTTTTTCCGGCCGCAGAGATGTCGAAGATGTGATGGTTTACCGGATTCCCGATATTCACGGCACACTCGTGAAATGGTCGTACGCGAAAATCCAAATTTTATCGCTACCTCGGAGATGCTATGTCCCATCTCTCGTGCGCCGACTATAACACCACGTTCAAACTCTCTTAAATCTTGATAACCTTCCATTGTAGCAGCAGTAACCGATCTAGCAACTTTGCCAGACGCTTGTTGTCTTACACTGGTGAGAGCAAAAAAAAACTGGTATAGGCGTGCGTATGCAAATAACAGAGGCATGGAACCAATCAGAGTAACGCAATGCGGTCGGCAGCGCCTATATACACTGAAGAGCAAAAAAAAAAAAANTGGCAAAGCTGCTAGATCGGTTACTGCTGCTACAATTGCCGGTTATCAAGATTTAAGTGAGTTTGAATGTGGTGTTATAATCGGCGCACGAGAGATGGGACATAGCATCTCCGAGGTAGCGATAAAATTTGGATTTTCGCGTACGACCATTTCACGAGTGTGCCATGAATATCGGGAATCCGGTAAACCATCACATCTTCGACATCTCTGCTGCCGGAAAAATATCGTGAAGGAACGGGACAAACGATGACTGACGAGTATCATTAAACGTGACAGACGTGCAACCCTTTCTCAAATTGACGCAGATTTCAAAGCATCCTGCATAACGTCAGACATTAGTTGAGTCCATGCCACGTCGTCTTGCGGCACTTCTGCATGCTCGTGGGGGCCCTACACGGTATTAGGCAGGTGTGCCAGTGTTTTTGGCTCTTTGTACAATACTGAATAACAATTTCGGAGGAGATGAATGGTAATTATCTTTTTTTTTCTGCTCAACACTTATGAAAAAACCCTCACTTAAAAGGATACAAAAATAATTTCATTGTTCCTAGAATTGTTTTATTCAGTGCCTTAACCATTTAGGCTGTTATAAATAAAGAAATGAAAGCTATCAGTATAGATTCCAAAAAGTTGAATTGTGCATTTTTATATGTGTGAGAAATATTTGAATATATTTAATGAATAGGCACATTAAAACATTAATTATACCAAACACAAACACGCTTGTTTTGTTTAATTCCACTCCAGTGCTCGCCTTTGAATGATATTTATAATGACGTTGTGTGACACATGTATAATGTAATTCTTTAGCTCTTGTAGAATGAACATGTGTGCGTGCAATATTGAGTAATAAACGCAGTTAAGTAGCAAAATACTAAAGCAATATCAATGCATACCCTAAAATATTAATTTTTCCCACTTAAAAATATTATGTAGCGCATCAATTTGGGGTAACAAACGTGGTTATTAGAAGTTGCAGATATAGTAAGCAATGACGTGTTGTTATCAGTAAAGTTATCACAATTTATGAAATAATCTCCATGGTTGCCAGAATTTCTGCGATTGGGAATCGTAGATGTAAGCAAATAATAGCAGAAGATATTAAAAGCATCAAAGAGCTTCTGACATTTTTCCTAGGTAAGTTGAGATATTTGAAATGTGGAGAGTTCTCAACAGTTACGCACCCATTGAAGTGAACTGAGGTTGACAAGAAGCAGCGACGGAAAGCAAAGGTGGAGAAAATTCGGTCCAGCAATGGCAACGTCCACCACATTCTCCACATGCGAAAATCGTGCGTGACTGCCCTGGGAATCGAGCCCGGATGGCCTCAGTAGGATGCCGATGGGCGAGCTTGCTTATTTTCCTTAGTTATCTGATAAAGATGAGAAAGCCCGATTTTTAACACGTGGCCTACCAATATCACAAATCACGTTCTGCAAACACTTCTCATCAAAACTTTTGCAGCTACTCTTTGTTCCACAAACATGCCTATCAACATGTTATAATGCCCACTATATGCCTCTAGCTACTGCGATCCTGGATGCCCAGAAGAAATGCAAACGTCCCTCATCGTCCTCTTTGACGGTGTGATGACTTTCCGGTCATTACTGGCGTTGATTGAAAATAAACTCCTAAACCGTCAAGGAGATGTTGATTAATGGCGTTTCTTGCATCAACTAAGTTAAAAGTTATCACCTACAATCTTTCTGCACAGGAAGAGATACAATCTGGGCGTGCCTTTCATAAAGAAGAGTACATCGCCACTCCCCACAGGTTACATGAAACAATAAATTTAATTTTAACCATTTAAAGAGAGCTCTTTCACAGGAATGCGTCTATTATCATGTGATTACAAAACTGTGACCCTGTAGAAAGTAAAAAATAAAGCAATGGATAAACAGAAAGTTAAAAAAAGATTTTGATGGTTTTTTCTTACTTAAAAAAGGACATAAGGCTTGTATTAGTTATTGCAACATAATAATAAATCAATCTGATTAAAACGTCATGAAAATATAAATGTTAGTTCTAAAATCTGCAGTTGTTATTTGCAGCTATGTATTTACGTGTAAATAACCAAGATAAGGAAATGCTGAATAGCAGCGAGGAGAGTGTTGTGCTTCAGCACGCAGGTATTCTTCTCAGGCTGCAGAGTTACGAAATAGCTTGTTGGGATATTGCAAGCTATAGTATGCCAGCCCCAGTCATAAATAGCTCGGCTCCGAACGGAGGAAAATACTTTACACATAAAGAATTTTTCAATTTTAATATTCTATCGTATTATGCTCCCGCATTAATAAAGTTTTCTTGTTCGTAAGGTCAGTCTTACCACTCATATTTGCATGCTTATTTCTTATTTTCCTGCCAAATACGCTCCACTCCATTCCAATGAAATATACACTAGGAGCAGTGGAACTAAGCATACACTGCGTAATAGTGTTCAACAGCCCCTCTCGCCCCTATGACGGCGGTGATGCGGCGTGGCATGGACTCCACAAGGCACCGGAAGCCGTACTGATACAAGACCGCTGCACAGCCTCCCACAACGCACAGAGATCTGCCGGAGCAGGATCCACGGAGCTTACATCCCTCTCGAAAGAATCCAATGGGTGTTCGATAGGATTGAGATCGGGTGACCTCTGGGGCTAGGTAAGCAGTTCCAAATCCGTGGAGTTTTTTCCAACCACTCGGTCATGATTCGGGAGCGGTGGGCCGGGGCATTGTCTTTCTGTAGGTAGACGTCTCCTTCAGAGTACTGTACGCGCATAAATGGGTGCATATTATTTTCCAGCAGGTACCTGTATAGTTCGCCAGCGAAGGACGAACACGCTTGTTCCAGAGGACGCATTTTATCCCCATACAAGGATACCACCGCCACCACCGGCCTGAATTGTACCCTTCTAACACGAGGGATCCATCGCTTCATATGCTTGGCGAAGCACTCGTACACAGCTATCAGCGTGTACCAATGTGTACCTCGACTCATCCGTCTAGGCGACCTTTCGCCATGAGTAGAGGGTCCAATGTCGGTGATTCCGCGGCCACGGTAATTGTCGAGCCTTGTGACATACGGTGAGCAGAGGTACCCTAGTGGAGTGCCAGCTTCTGTACCTCATAGCGAAGAAATGGTGTTGTATGTTATGACTGCTCACAGGTCGTCGTGGTCCAGCACTTAATTGGTGAGCGACATGCTACACTGTGGCATGTTTATCCACTGTTAATAACTGAACTCATTTCTAGTGCATGGTATCAGGCTAATTTTATTTGGGAAATCCTGTTGTCTGCCGTTGCTACCACTTATTATTGCCTTCCACAGAATAAATACGAGAAGACAACACAACATGCATTTCTAATCCAAGAAAGGAAATTTTACTACTGAAAAATACTGTGCCCGGTCAGGAATCGAGCTCAAAAATCTTTAGTCTATTGGTGAGATTTTGAGACGTGTATTATTCATGGTCGAACGCATTCTGCTTACTGTAGCTGAAAAATTGAGCAGTTTTGCAATTCGTAGTGAACAACGGCTGTAGTTCTTGAGCACATTTTTGGAAAGGAGAAATTTATCTGCTTTAAAGAGTACTGTTTTCCTCGGGTTCTCACAATTGTACACTGGACGCGGCAAACGCCACTGCTCGGGCTGATCAAAGCTTGTCGACCGCGGTGGGCGGGCGCTGCCGAATGTATTTGCGCTGATTAATCCCGGGCGAGTGGCTCGGGACCTGTAATAATTAAAGAGACGGAGGTGGGTGCAATCCGGAATTAGATTATGGCCTGGTGGGTTCCGCAGACTTGCAACCCATCCCCTCCACTTCCTTCGTTGCCACCATTAAACTGGAGTGTTCTGTGTGTGTGTGTGTGTGTGAGGTGTG
>NQII01004307.1:0-50441 GCA_002778355.1 Clitarchus hookeri | reverse complement strand
ACCCGTAATTATTATTAGTGGTTGCACCAGCTCTGCAGGAGTTCCCTCCGATGTTTGGCGAGATGCATCCAAATGACCTGTCAACTGCCCCCGGCCAATTCTTCAGCCAAGAAGCCGCGGTGTATGGTGGCTAGCGCGTCCATCCCCTCCTACTAAGGTGATTCGGATTCTCATCATTGTGGACGTTGCCGGCGGACGGAGGGTTGTGCCGGGGTTCCCCACACTTGCATGCATCTCCCTTATCTCCATGGCCGCTATAGATAAAGATGTTGAGCGCCTCGAAATATATCCGCTCTTCGGCTACTGCTGTTTTGTTACGGTATTTGTCGTCACACTTCCATGTAACCTGTTAAGTATTCTCTGCTGCGAACACACGCGAGGCCCCTGACATTGGATATAAAGTTGGACCGTGTGGATTTGTTTATGCGGTAGCATTCTTGTCTCGCACTGTCTTGAGTTCGCGGGTTTAAATCCCCCGGGGCTGCTGTGGGGCTATTTTGTTATTTTGTCGAGTGGTGCTTCATCTCTGTTTCAGGCAAATGCTGATGCAGTTTCGTAATGCGCTGCCGACTTGGTGTTCTTTCCCGTGTTTCAGAAACAAAGGGCTCGCCAAGTGCCTCACCGCCTCGCAAACGTTCCGTCGTGCGCCGTTTACTGTCATTGGACTTTAAACAGTGATCACAGGAATTTATTGTTAGAAAGTTTGTAGAAAAGCTCGGAGTAGAGACCTAATCAACTCTCGCGAGTATTCACACATTACATTTGAATAAATGCCAGCCTGAAAATGAAGTTTCTGGCCGTGTTGAAGAAATACAAAGTAATGTTTCGTTTGAATGGTTCTCGCAATGGGCGTAAGTGAATATCTGAAGTATTAGCCAGCCTGTATGTATTCCTCAGACTTTGTGAATGTGCCTGGAAGCCAGGAACAGATAGCAGTTTCCGAAACGTCACATCTGCTATCGTATAAGTTATAGTTTTCACATTCGTCTGTATTGCCTTCGTTGTGCATCCATGTATATATCTGTCTTAGCCATTGTGTTCGCCCGTGTTGTTCTTGTTGTTTCATCCAGTTTTTTTTTTTNGCATCCATGTATATATCTGTCTTAGCCATTGTGTTCGCCCGTGTTGTTCTTGTTGTTTCATCCAGTTTTTTTTTTTGCAATTTTCTTAAAATATATTTTTTTTATACTCATTCTGGTTGTGTTGTTTTTCGTGTGACATCTNTTTTTTTTTTTGCAATTTTCTTAAAATATATTTTTTTTATACTCATTCTGGTTGTGTTGTTTTTCGTGTGACATCTGACTACATGCCTGCTTGTAGTGTTATGTGTTACATCCTTGTTGCACTGTGTGGTTTCCTAGTGGTATATGACTAAACTACTTCTTGGAATTATCACCACGCTACCTGCATTCTTGTCGACAACAGCTAACTCCGGCTCTTTTCTATTCGTATGCTATTAATTTGAGACTTAAGTTATTTCTTCACATTGTAGGTTTTCAACAAGCTATTGCTGTGGCCAATGTCCATAACCATAGTTCACTGTATAGACTGCTCGTGGTAAAGTGAGCTATTTTCAAAGCCCCGCTTATTTTATACTTTCAGTCCGTTACGTTTCCTTTCACCGTACATCAATGTCAACATTGCCATGTGGTGTTTGTTTAATCAGCTCTCCAGAAGTCCACTGTATTTATTTACGCAACAACGCAACAAGTGAATATATTGAGGTGGACACTGTAAATACATACACGTTCAATTCAGTGAATAGTATGAATTTCTAACTACTGATGATGTTGTTCTTACTATTTAGAAACAAATGGTCTAATATTAGGAAACCATTTTTCTGCATCCTGTTTTGAGATTCTTGAAACAGTCGACCTAGTGTTATTTCCCCTCATATCAGCGCCATGCTAATTAGGACATTCCTCGTTAAGTAAGTGCAAGGTTCGAATTTTCACCCGTCGGTAAGTATCACAGGAATAATACGCGTGTTAAATCGTCTTTAAATTGCATGAAAATTGTTTTTAATAACAAATACGTACAGAACTAAGGAAAACATCATATTTAAACGCTTTTAAATAACGTTATTTTATTTAAATAGGATATTATAAAATGATTCTCTCCGGCTGCATTCATTTACAATCGCGACACTATCTGCATACTATCAAAATTCCTATTGATAATGGTGCAGGATTTAAGGCACAAATAAATCCAAAATTAATAATTGTACACTCTCATTAAGTATGTCTATGTAATTGGCTGATTTTGCTATGATGTTACGAATATCAAAAATAGTTGTCATAAAACCTCAGTGGCTAAACGAAACAGATCCAAATTTTAAGGTTAATTTTTACAGCACACCTTTAAGGTGATATTTCTCACTAAATGTAAATTCCGTGATAATCCGTTCTGTCAATTTGGTTTTTACGTGGTTTAGCGACACAAAAATTTGACCTAGCCTATCAAACGAGAAAATAACTTTTCGCATATAAAATTAGAATGACTACAGACAGTAATGTTTACNATTTGACCTAGCCTATCAAACGAGAAAATAACTTTTCGCATATAAAATTAGAATGACTACAGACAGTAATGTTTACGTAATTTCACAAAAAAAAAACTGATGATAACACATTTCATGAAATCGGATTCACGCATTCAATGCAGAATAAAACTTTCATTAGAGAAATGGAGGTTATTGGTGGCAGCTCGGAATTCTCACTGGTTATGTTGACCCGGGCACATTGAGAAGTTCAACAAAATGTCGACTGGTATTCTCGGACGGACACGTAAATATAAAGCACATCAATTGAAGCTCCAGAATTGCCCAACAATATTGGAAATATAATTAAAGGCCCTCGACCTAAGTTTCTTCAAGTTTTTATATTATTATAACTAGCTTTTATCACATGTACATGCGCGGACCAGGTCGTCATATCACGTGACATATTATAGACTTCCCGCGACCAGAAACAACGTCGAAGTACAAAAAGAAGTTATAAAATGTATGACTTTATTGACAACTAATAAATGGTCCTAAATGTTTTATTTCTTATGTAAATATAGATTTCATATTTGAGTTTACGAACTGCCACACAAATCACATTGTCCTAGACACGTGACGATAACTAACCCAGAAACGGAAGAAACAGAAACGTAAGTTCACGCAATTAAGAGCATTTTACACTGAAATGGAAACGGGTAAAAAAAAAGAAACAGCGGACCCAATAACTTGAAACGTTGTGGTAGCTTAATGACGTTATCAATTGGTTAGAAATACAAATGTGTTATCATTGCGCCATTTTTATCCTTATGTGCATACAATAAAAAAGAGTGATGCATTTCAGGTGCCGTTAATGTTTAATATTGTGTCTAGTAAGGCGTTAAGATCTAATTTGCTGCAACTTCACTGCGAGTATTGAGGTCAATTCTTACGCTAAAGTGTTTGCCGTTACGGAACAGCGATTTTTTTCAAATGTTGATTTCGAGAGTGCTAATTTTATCGTGAACCACCTACGAGTATAGAGTGATGTATGTGTTGAAAGTTATTTTCGTCACTGTTCTGAAGTGTGCATCATTTCCGTGTGAAAATTCCTTGTGGAAATCAATGGCACTTTCTTTTTAGAAAAGCGAATTTTCATAAACACTGTTTCACAAATTCGCGCCAGGAAGGCAGGCGCGTTAATGTGCTCCCTTGCATGTTCTCATCCATCACATTATCATCTTAGCATTTCATTATACATTATGCAGAGTTTTTACATGACTTTGAAGAATCATTTACTCTAGTGCACAACCAGAACTAAAATATTTATTATTTCGCCAAACAGCTAGCTGAACTACAAAGCTATATTCTGAATCTCTGCTTCTACCTAAAGAGCTGTCACTTCAAAATTAAGAAGACATGGAACCAAATATTTTCAACTTTCTCCCATTTTCGAGAAAGAATACACGTTGATTCTGATTCTGTCAGTATTCCGGACAGTAAAGAAGAGGAGCTAATTGAAGCGTCTATGTCAACGCAATGTACGCTCTAAACAGTAATAAATCGTTGCTTCTGGAAGACGTTGATTATGTTTTTGGATTACGCGACGAAGGCAGTCAACAAACCACGTTGATTGCGGAAACTAGTCTCTAAAGTTGATCTGTTCGCAGACTATAACAAATTTAACTACTATCTAACAAGTACAGCACGACTATGTTTGATTTACTCTATGATTAATTCTTTTGCATAGATGAATAAGTCATAAAATTTAATTTCTGGATTAATGTTCAAGGTTTTTAGTTAGCTTGCAGTGGTACCCAATCTATTAAACAGACTCTATTTAACTTTCATGATTTCCTTTAATTAATTCTGGGCAATATCAAATTTGTTAAATATTATTTCCAAAATACTACTCAATTTGTAGAGTATTTCTCACACAGTAAGCAAGTTCACAGTTTTTCACACCTGAAAACGGCAATCACAGTGGACTGTTATAGGAATCAGCACACACCAGCTGTAGCACCACAACTAGCAATAACCACGCTAGCACCGCCCAACCAACTAAACCGCTGCGGTCGACTACAAAACATTTAACCGTATAATTGTTTTTGTATATTGGAAGTTTATATGTTACAATTATTTGTTTTTTCACTGGCCGAAATTGACCAAGTTTAGATAAAATAGACAGTTCTCCGAAACATATCTTTCTTTCTTTGTGTTACGTGTGCTGCTAGAGTTAACTCGGATAATGCCCACCAAATATGTTGCTGGTTTCTTGTTTTGCACCCGTGATGTGCACCAAAGAATCAGAAAACTTGCACACATCTATCGCGGTATAGATCTACCTTTGTTGATTATAACTGCATAGAAACGACTGGACTTTGACGAAATGAGCATTCCGTGCACAGTGAACACCGTGCTCGTAATTCTGTCGGGGGCAACGTATTTCTGTTATCAAGGACGCGTAGGAAGGCATCCCGGATATGTTCTAATATTCAAATCAGTTGAACGGTGGGGAGCTCTTTCATGACCCCCCAAACTCGAATGACATATCCTCCAATCACTGTTAGGTGGATCTGGACATGTGTGGTTGTGCATTGCACTGCTGGAAGACCCGGCATGATGAATGAATGTCATGAAGGAATGGAACACGTCCGGAAGGACGTACACGTATCATTCTTCGTACACAGATATTTGTAGACTTACAAGAGATAAACGTGATTGCCAGACGAACATGCCCCATACTATTAAGAAGGAAACCAACTGAATCGGCNAGTTATAAAATGTATGACTTTATTGACAACTAATAAATGGTCCTAAATGTTTTATTTCTTATGTAAATATAGATTTCATATTTGAGTTTACGAACTGCCACACAAATCACATTGTCCTAGACACGTGACGATAACTAACCCAGGACGGAACAGACAGAAACGAAAGTTCACGCAATTAAGAGCATTTTACACTGAAATGGAAACGGGTAAAAAAAAAAGAAACAGCGGACCCAATAACTTGAAACGTTGTGGTAGCTTAATGACGTTATGAATTTGTTAGAAATACAAATGTGTTATCATTGCGCCATTTTTATCCTTATGTGCATACAATAAAAAAGAGTGATAAATTTCAGGTGCCGTTAATGTTTAATATTGTGTCTAGTAAGGCGTTAAGATCTAATTTGCTGCAACTTCACTGCGAGTATTGAGGTCAATTCTTACGCTAAAGTGTTTGCCGTTACGGAACAGCGATTTTTTTCAAAGGTTGATTTCGAGAGTGCTAATTTGATCGTGAACCACCTACGAGTATAGAGTGATGTATGTGTTGAAAGTTATTTTCGTCACTGTTCTGAAGTGTGCATCATTTTCGTGTGAAAATTCCTTGTGGAAATCAATGGCACTTTCTTTTTAGAAAAGCGAAATTTCATAAACACTGTTTCACAAATTCGCGCCAGGAAGGCAGGCGCGTTAATGTGCTCCCTTGCATGTTCTCATCCATCACATTATCATCTTAGCATTTCATTATACATTATGCAGAGTTTTTACATGACTTTGAAGAATCATTTACTCTAGTGCACAACCAGAACTAAAATATTTATTATTTCGCCAAACAGCTAGCTGAACTACAAAGCTATATTCTGAATCTCTGCTTCTACCTAAAGAGCTGTCACTTCAAAATTAAGAAGACATGGAACCAAATATTTTCAACTTTCTCCCATTTTCGAGAAAGAATACACGTTGATTCTGATTCTGTCAGTATTCCGGACAGTAAAGAAGAGGAGCTAATTGAAGCGTCTATGTCAACGCAATGTACGCTCTAAACAGTAATAAATCGTTGCTTCTGGAAGACGTTGATCATGTTTTTGGATTACGCGACGAAGGCAGTCAACAAACCACGTTGATTGCGGAAACTAGTCTCTGAAGTTGATCTGTTCGCAGAATATAACAAATTTAACTACTATCTAACAAGTACAGCACGACTATGTTTGATTTTCTCTATGATTAATTCGTTTGCATAGATGAATAAGTCATAAAATTTAATTTCTGCATTAATGTTCAAGGTTTTTAGTTAGCTTGCGGTGGTTCCCAATCTATTAAACGNAGTGGTACCCAATCTATTAAACAGACTCTATTTAACTTTCATGATTTCCTTTAATTAATTCTGGGCAATATCAAATTTGTTAAATATTATTTCCAAAATACTACTCAATTTGTAGAGTATTTCTCACACAGTAAGCAAGTTCACAGTTTTTCACACCTGAAAACGGCAATCACAGTGGACTGTTATAGGAATCAGCACACACCAGCTGTAGCACCACAACTAGCAATAACCACGCTAGCACCGCCCAACCAACTAAACCGCTGCGGTCGACTACAAAACATTTCACCGTATAATTGTTTTTGTATATTGGAAGTTTATATGTTACAATTCTTTGTTTTTTCACTGGCCGAAATTGACCAAGTTTAGATAAAATAGACAGTTCTCCGAAACATATCTTTCTTTCTTTGTGTTACGTGTGCTGCTAGAGTTAACTCGGATAATGCCCACCAAATATGTTGCTGGTTTCTTGTTTTGCACCCGTGATGTGCACCAAAGAATCAGAAAACTTGCACACATCTATCGCGGTATAGATCTCCCTTTGTTGATTATAACTGCATAGAAACGACTGGACTTTGACGAAATGAGCATTCCGTGTACAGTGAACACCGTGCTCGTAATTCTGTCGGGGGAAACTTATTTATGTTATCAAGGACGCGTAGGAAGGCATCCCGGATATGTTCTAACATTCAAATCAGTTGAACGGTGGGGAGCTCTTTCATGACCCCCCAAACTCGAATGACATATCCTCCAATCAATGTTAGGTGGATCTGGACATGTGTGGTTGTGCATTGCACTGCTGGAAGACCCGGCATGATGAATGAATGTCATGAAGGAATGGAACACGTCCGGAAGGACGTACACGTATCATTCTTCGTACACAGATATTTGCAGACTTACAAGAGATAAACGTGATTGCCAGACGAACATGCCCCATACTATTAAGAAGGAAACCAACTGAATCGGCTCGACCCGGCGCGGCACGACACATGCTTATCGAAACCTACTGTACCAGCATGCTCCGGACCGACCGTCCATGACAGTGGACAACTTTCCAGATGGCGATAGAGTAGGCCTAGTTGAACTGTACTGCAGGGAAGTACATTCTCACCAACTTCACGACACTAAAATAATATGCAGTCTACTTACGCGTAGGTTTGGAATCTCTTACTTAGTCTTTTCCCTTCATACGTTCTCCCGCCTTGAAGAATTGTGAAAAAAATTATTGAGTATGTCGTATGGAATTGCGCACTGCTTCACTGCTTAAACTAAAAAAAATATGTGATTTACTTTTTTGACATTCTCTGAAAATGGGTAACTTTAGTAGACGGCTTCCTGCAGTGAGCAGTTGCACCGACAGGCCGTATGGAAAGTAGTCTCTAGCGAAGAACCTGGCCAGTGCTGGGACGAGCGGAGCCGCGCTGCATCGCGCCGGTGCAGTCGGCTTCCTCCTCTAAGGAGCAGTTCCTTATTCACATTCGCAATCCATTGAATGTAATCTGTTTCTCTACACGCGGCCTCTTTCATCAGCCCGAATGAGTGAAAAACGCGATTCGTGTGAACAGAATACGCTCTCCGAGTCAAGCGTCCTGTTGCGATGTTCCCGAGCTCGACGAGGCTCCTAGCTATTTGTCTTGTTGTTAGCAAGGCAACTTGGATTGGGCGTCGTCTTATTGGTCAACTCATTAAATTCCGATGTAATCTGCTGCACCGCTGCTCGTCTCTAGCTTGAAACAAAGCCTCGACAACAAAAGACGGCCACGTTAATCCAGAGTTCTTTCGTTGTACACTCTGCTGAAGGGCATTCTATGTTTCACAGAAATTATTTTTAGTCGCAGTACATACTTGAAATGTACGAACATGAAAACCCAAACTTTAGCTGTATCACCGAAATGCTGTGACACATCTTACGAGCTATCATTAGCGTGCATAGTTGACGAACGCAGTNAACTTTAGCTGTATCACCGAAATGCTGTGACACATCTTACGAGCTATCATTAGCGTGCATAGTTGACGAACGCAGTATTTCCTGCATAAAGGGGCTCTGGTATGTAGTCCTGAGGAGTTTGTCTATCCGAGATTAAAGTCATTCAACCTGTGAAAAATTAATGCATGCAATGAGTTGTTCTTCCGACTCAAAATGGATTCGTAACGAAGAACTTACATGAAAAATCCCGCATTAAACTATCACTTCGTGTTAAATATTGCTAAAAAGGATGCTACCACTAGGCCATCTCAAACATTCCTTTTTTGCACAATATTTCATCCAAGTAGACTCGGACTGCGAATCGTAAGTGTATTCGTAAAAAAAAACGTTTCACTAATTCATAGAAGCATGTCTTCCAACAACTCTGTAAAGTTTCTTCCGGAAACGTCAAGNAAAAAAAAAACGTTTCACTAATTCATAGAAGCATGTCTTCCAACAACTCTGTAAAGTTTCTTCCGGAAACGTCAAGTAAATTAAACTTGTGTGCTATGTTGAAGGAAGTTACGGACTTAACATGCACTCTGTTTCCTTGTCTCTCCTTAAATGTCCAGGTGGACGAGAGAAACGAAGATTTGTTGTGTTTTGACAACTTAAAATCTCCGTCTGGAGTGATTGGAGCGTGATTACTGGTCAGAACCAGCTGGCTAGAATAAGACTCTTCAAAAAACTATGGGAGCTACCAGTAACAGAACAAAATTATGACGCAACTTAAGCTGCTAGAAACCACTCGAGAATGATCGGTGAGATTGATGATCATGCAAGACATGCAAAGCTCTTATGTCATTTGCACCAATGAAATATGCAACGACTTGAGTACTCGTAGCATTCACCGAGCGAGGTGGCGCAGGAAATTGACAGCGAAGCTCGTGAAAATATCAAATATTAAGCACGGACTTCTGAATAGCGTTCTCCCAATCCCTTGCACTATCCGACAGCATTGCAACCAGACTTGATCGGCACGTATGTACGTATGTAGGTAGGCGTGTGTATGTTTGTTGAGTTTCCTCAAGCTTTAACTCCATTGCAGTTTCTCCCCCCNATGTACGTATGTAGGTAGGCGTGTGTATGTTTGTTGAGTTTCCTCAAGCTTTAACTCCATTGCAGTTTCTCCCCCCAGATCATCTGACAGAGTACATTCTAGTTCACTTCGCCCTAGGTTTTAAAGAAATACGCACATTTTTATCTTCGAATAATGAATATTTTTCGTGCAGCGGATATTAAAGGCTCGATTTCACACAGAGATTTTCAAGTACCAGGGGGCTAGGAGCTTTAATGAGTTAAACCGAAATGTCGTCCACACACCAGGGCCGGGACCGCTAATGGTCTGCCTGCGAAATGTCTCCTCACTTTCTGCTAATGGCTCAGAAATGAACTCACAACGGGAAAATTTTTGATTAATTCTAACAGCATAGGCGTCGTCACGTCGTTATTTAACTAAGCCCTGATGAGTTCCTTTATTTTAACTTTAGTACTAAGTGGCATTTTTTTTTTTAAATTCGGACATGTAAATTTGTTGAACAGTTAATTATTTATAGCGTAGTTATTTTACCTGGAAATTTCTGGTAGAAATGAGAGCTGTGGGCGTCATTGTAGTCTACAAACACAGCGCCGTTACGGCACAGTAATGTAGAGAACGCAGCCAGATGCACAGTAACCAGCTTCCAAGAACCAACATTGGAAGTTCGTATCAAATGTTGTCATAACCACGAGGCTTGGAACGCCTTGTAAACAAATTGTTTACATAAATACGTGCATTGAAGTCTTACTCATCTTACTGTGTTGTAGTGATACTAGCATAAACAGTAAACAGGGTTACATGTAGCTGGTCTGCATCGCTTCCCTTGTCCCGCCCCGGTCGAGCGAGCGAGTCAGTGTGCCAATGGCCGAGTTATCACCCAGGAGTGCAACAACGTGTACCACCACCGCAATAAGCCTATCGTGATTCGTGCCATCTTCTGTCCTCTAGTGGATTGAATTTCTCGGGTTATCTTTGCAAAAATGTTCTGGTCATTGCCCTAGCCTCTTTCAGCGAAACTCGGGTGCGTGGAACCTTCTAGANGGTTATCTTTGCAAAAATGTTCTGGTCATTGCCCTAGCCTCTTTCAGCGAAACTCGGGTGCGTGGAACCTTCTAGATCGAGCCAGCAAGACTCCTTTTACCGCGACGGGCCTCCGAGCCGACAGTTTAGAGTCTGGAGGATCGTGCGACCTTGAGCGCTGGCTGTGCGAACACAGCGAAGCGAAGAGCCGGCAAAGCGAAGAGAGGAGCCGAGATAGACCAGCGGGGGTGAAGACTGCGGACTGCAAGTATCTGTACAATGGAGAGAATGGCACGCGGGACTATTTAACCGGATGTGTGAGTGACAGGCATTTGGAATGATGGCAATAGACAGATTGAGCATGTGGAAATAGTGAGTGTGAATTAAGTGACTGTAACTAACATAGAGACATTGACAAGGGCTTCAATTAGAATGAAGATAGGCCCAAAATATTACGTTCACTGAGAAAAACGAGACTATTAGTGGAGGTANCAAGGGCTTCAATTAGAATGAAGATAGGCCCAAAATATTACGTTCACTGAGAAAAACGAGACTATTAGTGGAGGTATGTAGCCTAATGTTGTAAGTAATAGCTGTGGGAATAAATTAAAAATCTAATATCGTTCTTTAATTTTTATTAAGAGTCCCATCCCTCATGAACTCGGATACGCCCCTGGCAACTTGTAACAATACTATCACAAAATAATAGAAGTGTTTGTAGGTATTCAGTAATTTACCATTTTGCAGATCACTTCATTTTTATAAATATCTTTAATTAGTTCCTATCAACCAAGTGTGCGTCAATAAACTGTGGCCAGAATTTTTTTTTTTAATTTCATAATATTGTAAAACATTTAAATATAAAACTTCTAACATTTTTAATTATGTGAAAAAGTTTTGAAATTTCAATCGGTAAAATAACAATAAAATTTTCGAAATAAAACTTTTAATCCAAAATAATGTATAAACGGGTAAACTTATATTTATCGGATGCATATATATATATATGCATCCAATAAACATTATATGCATAACATGTGTGTGTTACATTCTAAAACACTACTAAAATATCCATGTTTTTTCTTTATATCTTACAAATGTATTGGAATTTCTAACGAAAAGTAGTTAGTAGTTTTATCATGATTGGTTTATTTGTTTACATCATCAATTTATAGTTCAAGTAAGTCTCCTTCTAAAAGTCAGTCTAATTAGTAGGTTTGATTTTTTCATGCCCTACGCATTATCCGAATTATTATGAGTTATGCTATTAGAGTATAAAAAATACAAATATTTGTGTTTTTTACCAAAATCAAATTTACTCGACAATTGTAGTGTTAAATATCGAATTTCATCGAAATCGCAGAAACCTCAGTACATAACTATCTGAACATAGGTTTTCGCGTAGAATTCACGAAACTCAATCACAAATAACCGAAGTTATTCTGTTTATCGTGGTCCGACTTCACTGCACATCGGGGAACGCTTACAACACTCATGAAACTGTCTAGCTAAGTTGCCCGAATAACGGTTGCTTTCCGACATCCTTGACGACCCGTTATGAGTGCCGATATATAGCAATAGAATAAATTCCGTATTTTCCTCTTACACTTCCCGAACTAATCTCAGCGTTGCGATAGCACACACAGAACTGGAGAAATCCTAAGTTAAAATTTATTACATTTGGAAAACATCATGCGCATTACAGATTGCCGATAGATTTTCTTGGGGTACTCCTGTCACTCTTGCTGCTGCATTCTGTCGCTTCATCACTCTTTGAGTATAAATTATTTTCGTTGCATGGAGATTGTTAATGCACCACCTGAATGTGGCATATACGCTCATTTTCTGCACATAAATATGGGCACATTTCGCATAATGCAAATGTCCTCCAGCATGCAGGAAGGGTAGCATAATCTTCGCGGAGAAAAGATGCAAATCCCAGTCACCCACTTTTTCTGCATGTATAAACATCCATACTAATTCCACCTGCGGGAGACAAGAGGTAACAAATAGGTTTCAAACTAAACAAAGTGCACACAATGTGCCCTACATTTAAATGTTTCCTGAGCCATGGCACATACTGTGTTGAAATAATTACACTATTTGAAGTACTGCACAAACACAAACTTTGATGTGCTGTCTCCCAACGAATATAAATAAACTGGAATAGTTTCTTAGCTGTAGTGTACTAGTATAGGGTGCTCCTATAGCAACTCGCTGTGAGGCATGACTGGTGTACAGAGCATACTTACCTGCTGATAATATTCAATCCACAATTTTGCTGTACAGCTTTTCTCGCTGAGAGTTGAGCAAATATTACCCATTGCAGTTAGTAGTAGTTGCATATATGTAGACAAAGCAAGGTTTTCTTGTTTCGTCTTGTTTGTCGGTAAGTTCTGTAAAAGGGCACAGATTTCTTCCTTGAGGTTGTCATCGATATTGGTAAGTTCTCCTAGCAGAGTGGTTACAATTGCCTGCTGCACCAAGACATGTGCTCTGAATGACCTGAAAGGTGAGAGAGATAAAGGTTATGTAAATTATCAAATAATCTTATACCTCATTTTACATTTCTTAAGCCGAATAATAATTATTAGTTATTAATATTGTGATATATTGGTTGTGCTTCCTAAGAGGTTTTCTTGAAAACTGTGACCATTTGTTTACTCATATTAATTTGGTGATAGCACGAATCTCATAGAATGCATTGGTTTGGGTAAAAGTGCTGTTTGCAGCTGAATTTTTTTCAAATGTGTTACTTTTATTATATTTGATAGGCCCTATACAAACCATTGTTTGCAAACATTGGAAATCCGCATGGTTACCTACACTTGCTCAACAAGTAAACTTTATCTCTGCATAATAACTAAATAACCTAGAGTATGCGTGTCCAGAAATCATGTGTGTGACAGATGACTTCGCGTACACCTCTCCAAACAATTCTTATATGCCGCTTCCAGGCATCACATATCCTATGGCTCCAAGGAATGACATCAGAATGTGGAAACCACCCCGACGAACAACTATGTTATTCAAATTTTCTGATTCGTTAGACATTGCAATCTCGATGGCATTGCCATACAAAGGCTATTCGAAAGTAACACAACAGCTCTGCTGGCCTCGTCGTATGCACTTATTTTATACAAACAGTAGCGCAGAATAAATAGTAGACAGACTCCCAGGCTCCAGAATTATGAATCGCAGTGCTGTAACTTCTGTTGAGTGGAAGTCTGTTGAAAGATTAGACACTGATGCTTTCATATAGCCATTCCATGAGGGAGGTGCAGAAATTCCTGCCCATTTATCACTTGTCCAAAGTATGTCAATCGCCAATGCTCGAGCTACAGAATTTATAGGTACTAAACTTAGCTGCTTAATTTCAATGTCCTTCAAGCCAGATGAAATAGGCTTCTTGAATCAGGAAATGTCGAATCTCTATGGCAGTGATCTCACTTGCTTTTAGCTTTTCACTAATGCGTGGAATGTAACTAACATGAATTGCAGCAGCAGGAGTTGTGCATTTGATTCCACTCATACAATGGAATGTATTGTGGCCATCTATTGTGTTTATGTTGAAATCTGCATTATCAAAACATACCTGAGTGAACTGAGCAGAAGTATGAACATCTGGATTCTTCTGATACAGTAATGACTGCTCATACCTGTGCACTTCTGTCATGTTGGCAGAAAATCTAAGACTGCTAAGTAGTTCAACAAACTGTTTAGAAGCATAACGACGATGACAGTACACTCCGACAGTAATGAGTACAGGAGAGAAATGACCGAGGCCTACATGCTGTTACCAATGCTTGTCNATCAATGCTTCTCCTGTGGTGATTCGTTTCCTTCTTATGCTGTTTCAGTCAGGATTATGAGATGATATAATAGTTTCCAAAAAAGGATACAGTGTGTGGCAAGAAAGATACTGTTGTCTGGCAAATTGGTATGGCGTGCTGCAGAGTATGTGGTAGGCATAATACAAGGAGCGAATATTCTCTTTCAGTAATTCGGCAGCAGTTTTCACAACACATAAGCACTCCTCAGTCGAAGAACTTTTAGGGCCAGAATACCACTTAGGCCTATCATGTGGAAGCTGATCAGCTATTCCCTTCAAATTAACAGAGTTCGCGATTCATATGTAACTTTTCTGTACTTCACTTCTTTCTTGGTTTTTTTTCTCTCGCCGACGCTTCCTCACTGCAAAAACACAATTCCTTTTAAATATATCATTGGTAATGTAGAACGCAATGTTAGTTGGTTCAACGCAACATCATTTACATAGTATCCTCGTTTTTCTACCTTATTTCTTTCTCTATTGTACTTTCTCTGGTTACCTTTTTCGACATAATGTACGTACAGTGACACTAGACATATCACGAAGAAAATCTTCCTTGTAATCTACACGCTCTTGGCTTGCAGCTACAAGGCCGCGCATGCATCTTGTAACCACCACAGTCTGTCCGTCATTATGTAAATCTCTATCACGTATAAAGCATCTCACACTCATTCTTACACCACACTGATAGTATAGATAGTAAGCCCCACAAAACTGATACCGCTCAGCGATTAGTAATTCACTTCTCACAGCAATACAATTCAGTGTGACAAGGTAAAACACGAGCCGCGCAGTGGCATGCTCAGACCTGTTCCCGCAAACAGCTGAACTCTGAATCATCACTGCATATCGACTACCGCTACCCGGAAATATGAGTAATGGCATGCTATACCGCAGCGCTAGTGGGACGGTGGAGACCATGATTTATCTTGCACTGCGCACAGAAACACAGAAACACAGATACACTGGGTTGCAGAGTCAGGGAGGATGTAAAACAACGATATTTAACTGTAAAACATAGTAAGCATTTCAGTACATCTNCAGAAACACAGAAACACAGATACACTGGGTTGCAGAGTCAGGGAGGATGTAAAACAACGATATTTAACTGTAAAACATAGTAAGCATTTCAGTACATCTTTTCGACAATAACAACAGGATAAACGAGAAAATAACACCTACTGGTGGCATATTAACTCTCCAAATTAACATTAATTTTACAGAACAATTCATTCTCAGTAGTATTGTAGTGCAGTAGTTCATTTTCATGNCACTCTCCAAATTAACATTAATTTTACAGAACAATTCATTCTCAGTAGTATTGTAGTGCAGTAGTTCATTTTCATGCTGACTATCTCAGCTAATAATTATCGAACATAAATCCTAAATACACCATTTGAAAGAATAGGAAAATATCAAAAAATTTTGTCATGCCTATTACTACCTATGGGTGACGGGTTTTGTGTAATTTGTTATTGTGTACAGCTGTAGTACTTTTTACGCCAATTTTTTATTCTAAATGCATTTAGAAGATTCTTTGCAGTGTATTTTATTGAAATAAGGAATGATAAATAACTAAGTACCCTTTATTCTTCATTTTGACTAAATTATAATATATTTCAATNTTTATTGAAATAAGGAATGATAAATAACTAAGTACCCTTTATTCTTCATTTTGACTAAATTATAATATATTTCAATGAATATTTTCCACGCTAGAGTTGTGATATACATATTTTGGCTTCAAAAAAAAAGTATGACGCCGGCGTCTGATATTTAATGTCTCATATAAGTTGGCCAGATTCTGACAGTCACNTTTATTGAAATAAGGAATGATAAATAACTAAGTACCCTTTATTCTACATTTTGACTAAATTATAATATATTTCAATTAATATTTTCCACGCTAGAGTTGTGATATACATATTTTGGCACTTAGGCCCCTATTGCTTCAAAAAAAAAGTATGACGCCGGCGTCTGATATTTAATGTCTCATATAAGTTGGCCAGATTCTGACAGTCACTGAAAGGCAACTTGATGTATATGAAACAAACAAAGTGCCATTTACAAAATCTTGAATCAGCTGATGCACGAACGAACAAAAGTTAATATGGCATCGATGTTGTTTATTTTCATGTTGTCATTATAAGCTGACCCCGGATCAATGTACTGTTTGTGGGACGTTTCAGGCAAACTTGCTACTCAGAAATACGTAGCTGCGATTGTAGTAATAGTAATGTGTACATAAATCATTAATCAGTAAATTATGTTAACGGGCAAAAATATAAATAATTAATTTAACATTTTGTAACTACAAAAAAATTTATTGAAATTATTAATTAGTAAAGTTGTGTTATATGTCAAATATATATATATCACTAATTATAAATTTATCAACTACCAAAAAAAGTGCATGCCGGCTAAAGCACTGTAAGCATCAAGCTCTTAAACATCACTCTTTCAGCGTGTTTTCGATATTGAGCATTCTCTCTTTTTTTTTTTTTATGTCACACGTTGGATGTTATAGCTAATATATTCGAGTTGGAAATATGTGACGTGGAATAACGTTAGAATTGCTTAAACACTATTCACGCGTGTCCCACTTTCTTCGGAAACAAGGAAATGGGTTTTCGGATAACAATGTGGCGTATAATTTGTGTAGACGAACGATTACCTGCCGAATGTAAATTAATAGTACAGTAAAACCTCCTTATTCCGGCTCTCGTTCATCCGGATCTCCGGATAATCCATATGTTTTTAATTTAATGTTCACATAGATAATATATAATATGAAGTGGATTGACTCACCAGCTATAAATAGCTTTGACATGACCTTGAATCCCTACCCATCACTTCCCTTCCCTCAATCTCCTCAGTTTTCCTACTGTTTTCAAACGGCACTTGTCATTTGGTTTATTGTGTGTGGTTCAACCGGATATTGTTTTTGTTTTTTATCGAAGTGTTTGGGAGTGTATTGTAGTGTACGTACAAGTTTAAAATGGCATCGAAGCGAAAGGAGGTCGTGGTTTCAATGGATAAAAAGTTAGACGTTATTAATCGAATCGATAAAGGAGAAGCATTGAAAAAAATAGCTGCTGAATTGGGAGTTGGAACTTCAACAGTGTCCGACTAGAAGAAGTAAAGAAAAGAAATTGAAGATTTTTATTGTAAAATGATATGTAAAAACAGTTTGGAAGGCAGAGGAACGGCAAAAAAAAGCAAAAAATGAAGCATCAGACGACGCACTATTCATGTGGTACAGTGCTCAGCGAGAACGTGGTTTGCCTATATCTGGACCGATCTTGGCCCAAAAAGCTTTGAGCTTAAACAACAAGTTACCGAATCCTGACCTAGAATTCACTGTTGGCCAGGGGTGGCTAGAGCGTTTTAAAAACAGACACGGTATTCACCACCATACTCTGATTGGAGAGAGCTTGTCTAGTGATATTGTGGCTGCTAAAAAATTTTAAAAGGACTTCGAACAATTTGTTTTATCTGAAGAATTGACACCCGATCGAGTTCATAATGTAAATTTACCGGATGCTTCCGAGCAAAACGTTAGCATCAAAGCTTGAAGATTTGGCTAAGGGCTACAAGAAAAGCAAAGATAGACTAACTGCTATGGCTTGTAGCAATGCGTCAGGGAAACATAAGTTTCCTCTTGTCATTGTAGGGAAATCCAAGAATCCCCAAGCGCTAAAAAAATGTGATCCACAATACGTTGCCAGTGGGTTGCCGACCACAAAAAAGTGCGTGGATGGACAGTTNAAGCGCTAAAAAAATGTGATCCACAATACGTTGCCAGTGGGTTGCCGACCACAAAAAAGTGCGTGGATGGACAGTTTTTTGTTTAAGAATTGGTTTTTTGATAACTTTGTTCCTGAAGTNACAAAAAAGTGCGTGGATGGACAGTTTTTTGTTTAAGAATTGGTTTTTTGATAACTTTGTTCCTGAAGTTCGAAAACTCCTGAAAGAAAATAGTTTACCAGAAAAAGCTATGTTACTGATCGACAATGCTCCGTCTCATCCGGGAGAACAAGAACTCGTGAGTCTAGGAATTAAATTGGCATTTCTTCCACCAAATGTAACCCTACTGCTGCAGCGTATGGACCAAGGAGTCCCTGAAAACATCAAAAGAGTTTACCGAAATGAACTGCTTATTAAAATAATTGAATAGGTAGGGGAAAAAAGTGTGATTGATTTGTTGAAATCAATCAACATCAATGACGTTATTTACATGGTTGCTGACGCTTGGGATTGCATCACAAAGAGTTCTTTGAAAAAGTCATGGAAAATACTGAGGCCAGCTTGTGCTACAAATGAAATGGCATGCGATGATTTGGTGCAAGTAGCTGCAGACGACCTTCTGCAAATGTTAGGAACAATAGATGGGTGCTCAGATGTTGATATGGAATACGTCAGTGAGTGGCTGAAAGACAACAGTGACGGTGGCTACGGCACTATGACGGAAGAAGAAATTGTAGCGGCATGCACATCTACAGCACACAGTGAGGAAGAAGATGACTTGGACGAGGAGNTATGACGGAAGAAGAAATTGTAGCGGCATGCACATCTACAGCACACAGTGAGGAAGAAGATGACTTGGACGAGGAGAGAGCGATCACACCGCAACAGTGGACGACACATACAGATACTGCGGACCAGTTGATAAACATCATGACGTCAGCCCGACACCACTCCAGATGAACTATTAATGATAAAGCGTTTGCGTGACGGTGCTTCATTCAAACGCCACGCGTGTTTGAAACAGAAGACATTGGGCCAATTCTTGGTTAAAAAATTATGTGAAAAGTTATTTTTGTATATTTTTTTTGTATTTTAAACAATTCTATGTAATTTTGTTACAAAACAAATTTTTTTATCGTAATAAATGGTAAGTCTTCTTATTTAAGGATTCGTTTTGTTTATTACCCTGACTATCCGGATTTTAAATTTTCCTGATTGCTTTTGGTCCCAGTTAGTCCGGATAAACATGTTTCACTACTCAAAATCGCTGTACACGAAATATATGTTACTTTAAAAAATATAAAGAGCTCGCAAAAAAAATTACTATTTGTATCTGTTCGTAAATTTCTTATATATTGCATACGAGCACCATTCTTTTCTGGCTGGTAATGCTTCGGAAAAGATCCGATAGATGGTGTTGCACAACATGTCAGAGCAAGGTGTGAGCCGCTTCTCTTACTCAATAGATCACATCTTTTAAAGTTGACTGTTCTTCTATTACTGGCTCGGAATGACATGAATTTGAAATATATTTCGTCAAATTATTAGAAAAAATTAATCAACATGATTATGCAATATTTCTGTATGCTTTTGGAATTAATATCAAGCACGTATATGTGGGGACTTTTCAGGGATAATTTCAATGACCCCCAAGGAAGGCCTGTATCAAATTTTAATACTACATTACTTTTTGTTTAGGTTTACGCGATTTTTCTCTTAAACTGCCTGGGCTAGAAGGTTGCCACAAAGTATCGTCATATCCCGATATGTGCCCCCATTTGCGTTTAATGCGGCTTGTTCGCGCGGATGTGCAAACAAGCTCATAAATGTCCCTTCAGCATTCAAAGCTGCAAGACCCCCAATAAGACCTTAGTAGTAGTGTGAGTAGCGTGACCCACAGAGCCAAGTTAGTGCCCCGACGGCGCATTCCACAAGCGTTTACTCTGTGGATGTGTTTTAGAGAGGTGGCATCGTTGGCCCCCGACAGGCAGATTGGATTTTCCGTAGGTAAGACTCGGGTCGACCTGGGTGGACTATCAGCAAGAAGGATAGTTTCATCATGCGAAAGGTTGTAAACAACCCACGGCGTCGCTTCGTGCTATCCAAGAATATGTCACTTCAGTCCTGGGCACGCCTCTGTCCACCAGTACCGTATCAAGGCGGGGTCCCTTACGACGTCTGCCATTACGACCTGAGCACCGCCGAGCAAGTGCATCCTTCTGCCGGGAACGGACAGCATGTCAGCTTGCGTATTGGCGACGAGTGGCGTTCAACGACGAACCACGGTTCTGTNATTCTGCCGGGAACGGACAGCATGTCAGCTTGCGTATTGGCGACGAGTGGCGTTCAACGACGAACCACGGTTCTGTCTGCAATAGACGACCGCCGTATTCGAGTCTGGAGACGTTCTGGTCAGCGCCGTGATTCACGCTTCATTGTAGAGTGGTACACCGCACTACCGAGAGGTGTCATGGTGTGGTGTGCCATTTCGTACGATTCCCGCACCCCACTGGTGGTGATTGAAGGAACCCTGACGGCGCTGTGATACCTGCAAGAAATTCTGTGACCATGTGCGCTCCCCTTCCTGGTGCAGCTAGGCAACCCTATTTCCCAGAAGGATAATATCCGGCCTCGCACAGAGCGAGTATCTCTGGTCTGTTTTTGTGGTGTCAACGTGCCTCCGTGGCCCGAGAAAGTTTGGAACCAGATTGGATGTCAACCTCTGCCAGTGGCAACTACGGCCAATTTGGAGGTTCATTTGCGCCAGATGTGGCAGGATCTTCCTCAGGAGGACATCCAACGTCTGTATGCCTCCATGTATGAACGTGTCGCAACCTGTCGGCGTGCCACATGTGGTTAGCACCACACTTAGTGCGTCCTGCAGGTGTTGGTCCCTTGCATTACATGCTTGCTGTGGTGCAGTATTTAGATTTTTCCTTGTACATACTACCATAACCTGTGCCTGTACCCCTGCGACGACACCTTCAGGGTGATATTTTTTTTTTTTAACAAATGACTTTTTTTTTANATAACCTGTGCCTGTACCCCTGCGACGACACCTTCAGGGTGATATTTTTTTTTTTTAACAAATGACTTTTTTTTTATATCACTTTTAGACTCCTTCAGTGAACAATAATTATCCTCGCATTGCGGAAATTTTGTGACACTTTATTATAAACCTGCATTATTACATACTTAGGGTTAATTTGTGATTGTTTGTGTATTTGCAAGATTGTCGGAACTTATTTTAAATGCTCTTATTTTGACTACAGTTTATCACAAGAAGAATTAAAACGTTTTGGCGCTTGCCGAGAGTATTTCATTTCTCAGATTATAAATGTATGGAGTTATAAATAGACTATCTCACAAGGACATTTTTCGTTACTTTTACATAACGATTAACAATAAATGGATTTTGTAGTTCCGTTATGAAAATGAAATTTAATTTATTGTAACGGTGCCAGTCCAAGTTTTTACAGGAAAATAATGTTGGTACGCTTACAAGTTCTGCAGTGGGTTGCAGTTTCTCGAGAGATTTTGCGTCAGTCAAGAACATTGAGTTTTATATAATTTTTTTGCAACATTTGAAAAATAATTGATATTTCTATAGCTTGAATTAAAAAAAACATGCACTGTCCTAAGAGATTGCTTTCTTCCATAACTCGTAAATAGGTTTAGAAAGTATTTCTTCATGATAACCCAGCAGCTTTCAATCAGTAGGTAGATATTATTGGGCCTTCTACTTTGCAGATATTTTGTACAGTGCCGATATTTAATTTGTGATCGTATTCGAACATTTTCGTTCCGGTGTAAACTGAACGTATTTACTTCCTCTATTCCTGCAAAATGTTTACCATTTTTCTTCAATGAAAAATCGAGCTCGCAATGGTTTATCATTCTCAAAGTGATTTCATAATGACGACTATCATACATATATGCTCAAGCACCAAACTCACAAACCAGTGTGTCGTTTACAAATATTATCACACTGACCTCTTTAAAAAAAATTGCTGTTTTTGCTGGTGTAGTTTTTCTATGTGTCAAATATTTTGAGTAAAAGGAAATACTTATTTTAAGTGGCATTTTATACATTCCGAATACTATTTATGGTAGTTATACAACGGAAAGTGTGCATAAATCATCCCGTTTTCCAGGTAAGTAAATATGTATTATATTAAAATTTCCCAACCAAAATAACGTTAAATAGAGCTGTATATACATCATTCATACTTCCATATATTTGTAAGTATTTAACGTTCCATGAGATGTAACTTTTGTTAAGAAGACAATTAAAGTTATGGACTTCCGCTTACAATGTTTAAAGCCGTTTCAATGCGCTATCGACAGAGAATATAACTGAGTGGAACCATTTCACCTGCCGTAAATATCTTGGAAAGGAAATGTCGTTTGAATGAATAGGGAAGCAATAAATGAGGAATAATTAAATTAAGATAATATATTTTTACATATTTTTACGCTGAAGAAATGTGTTGAATACTACCAAACTTAATGTTATTCTTCTAATTTGGATCGCTGTGGCAGTGGCTTATAAATTTGGTTTAAAAATCGTGTATTATGAAGGGTATATATAGTCTAGGTATAGGCCTACTTTGCTCAAAGCTTATCGGGCAAGGTATTTGGA
Organism: Clitarchus hookeri; assembly: GCA_002778355.1. NCBI lineage: Eukaryota > Metazoa > Arthropoda > Insecta > Phasmatodea > Phasmatidae > Clitarchus > Clitarchus hookeri. The sequence continues at coordinate 27,624 of NQII01004307.1, read as the reverse complement.
GCAGTGGCTATGTATGATTTTATGTTGGAAAAATTATATTTTTTATGAGAAAAATTGTTTTAGTTTTGATACGTAGAACTTTTGAATATGGCAGTGACTACTGAAGTGGCAGGTTTATTCTGCGGGCAGAACTTAAAGCCTCAACTTCGCTGTTTTGGGGCAGATAAGACGTGCTCTGGAGAACGGGATGTCTCCCTTCGCTGGCAGCAGGTAAGATTAATGTTGCTTCATATAGGGGTAGGTAGCAGTGCGTACTTAATCTGCGCCACTCCTTGCCCCCGGCATTCCTATGGCAACACTTGTTGTTGAACGATGGTTGTAGAGGGGGGAGAAACGACGGGGAGGGGTTTGAGGGAGGGTTGATGTCTAAGGGGAGTGAAATGCTCACGGCTTCCTCAAGAACTCTGCCGGTAGATCTCATTCAATTTCACCTTCCCCCTGGTTAACTCGCCTCCGCCTGTCCAGGGCTTCCTGCAAGCGAGCGTCCCCTGCCCGTGTGTGTACATACACGCACAGACGCACAGCATAGCCTTGTGCCCGTCTACTAGCGATGCGGTTCGTCGAGTGACGAAACGCAAGGTGGAAGATTGTTCGTGATGTACGCAGTGTATTNCCCGTCTACTAGCGATGCGGTTCGTCGAGTGACGAAACGCAAGGTGGAAGATTGTTCGTGATGTACGCAGTGTATTGTTGCACGTCAAAGCGTCATTTTAATTTCCCATTATGAAGAGCAGTTTATTTGATCTACACACTTTGCATTGCTTTATACAATTCCGTATAATAATGTGAGCCAAAGCTTCACCTAGTCACTCAAAATCACGATTGTAATCTCATATATTAATAGTTTTCAAAATATTAATAAAGTCTTGTTCCTGACCCATGCCTTTTTCACCTATCATTGTAACGTTTCATAGTAATTTACATAATGTGTTATTTATTCATGTGTTAAAGAATTGCATTTTCGCTTCCATAATAATTTGGTATATGTTACGTCAGTCGCTTTGTATTCTCAGTATATTTCTCGAGGGAACTTGCTTCTCTACTAATCTTCTATAATCTGCAACCCAGGTAATTAGTTATTTGTTGGTGTGTATTTGCAACATCAGGATGTATATCACAAGACAGAGCTCTTTTAATACTGATGCTTGCCAGCTAATTGTTTTCAACAAGTAATCGTTCGTCTTCATACTGTTTATATCCCATATCTTAACTACTGTGATTTTCTGTGCCCTTAATGTTATCAGCGCAGTCGATGAGAGTCTATGAAACGTTTTATTCAGCTATCAAAATGATAATTGTTCTATGTGCACGAAAACGTTAACATTTTATAAAATAGGATATTACAAAGTTTTTCTATTCATAAAAAAGTTTTATGTTGTTGCAACAAAAAAAGTGCTATTAAGACATTGCTTTTATCGTTTATCTTGTAGTAAAATTATTACTGTTGTGACAAGGTTGATAATGTTAACAATTTACAAAGTATGTTATTACTACAATGCAATTATGCTGTTCAAGTGTTAATGTTCATAAAACCTCTAAGTAATGTTCCCGCAAACAAATGTTGTATTGGGCTAAAAAAAACAACACGAAAAACAAAAATTTTTTCCATTCTCACCTTTTTTCACCCTCATCGTCTGTCAAGACCACATACATTGTGGAGAGCTGAGAAGTCTTTCTTAATACCCTGCCTGAGACACATCTTCCTATTTCGAACAGTCTGGATATTAAGAGCTCCAGAATCAACATGACTCCTGAGGACGTCAGCCACCTCGTTCATACCCATTCTCAGGGTCAGTTCAATCCAGAAATGGAGGTGGGGGAAGCAGTCGGAGTGCCTTTCCAAGGCGACGCAACTGAACGAGACTCTTTCAACTATAGGTTCCGTGTTCGAATCCTGAGTCAGCCATTGGTGACTGTGACTTTGGATTTCAAAGTAGTTTAAGTTGTATGCCACCGCTCTTCCGCTTCACGCCTTGTTGGTTTTTGGAACAGTAGTGGGGCTTGAAATAAACCAAGTCTACCAGAAATATCGTGTCTATTAAGACTGTTTGAAAGCAATGTAAAAAAAAAAAAAATGGGAAATTTTACTGAGAAGTTGTTTGTAAATGTACAAATGTTTGTAGCCGTACAACAAATTTTCCCTTCAAATTATTCGTTTGTAAAACACCAACAGCCTTGTTTGTAACATACCTCAAGCAATGTTTATACTATACTGACCCGCATCCTTACTAATATTAAAAATGCCAAAGTGTGTTTGTTTGTTGGTTTGTCCTTTCACGTCGCAACGGAGCAGCGGATAGACGCAGTTCCTTGCACAGAAATAGTTGGAGGGCTGAAAGGTGATATCGGCTACTTTTTATTGCGAGAAAATATCACAAAAATGTACAAACGATAATAGTGAATCAAGTCGGAAAAAAGTTTGCCGCCAGCGCGCTCTCTTGCAATACGCTGTCTAAACCGTTAAAGATGGAACAATAGCATGTAGTAAAGAATTGTGTAGAATAAATAGACCTAAAAAAACTCCACAGTAGTATATATCTATCTATAACAGATACATACTAATAAGCGTTTTTACCATTTAATTCCCCGATACGTTGAATTTTATAATAGTATAAGAGCCGCGGGCACAGCAAGTAGATAATACTCAAGCAAAAAGACGGACACTCAACAGCGCAAACCGCATGTAGCTGTTTGTAAAAAAACTAGCGGTGATGTAAAGTGTAGTTGCATGCAACAAGAGATGTACTGCACGCTCGAATAATGTAAAACACTTAAAACAACTCAAATAATAATCTATTTTGTAGGTATTTACTTACATATTTAGTATAAAATTAATTGTAAAGCTAATAAGTCAAGTTCATTTTGTGGTCAAAAGTGTGAGATGATAAAGCAAGGGACGTGGGTTATATTCCCCGTGCGATCCAGTTCGTAGCCCGACACGAGACTGCTTTATGATCATCACAGTTTTCCCTTAGCCAACGTATGTGGCGACCTTGTAACACACGCGTTAGTGGCGCACATAGGCCGTTACACGATTGGAAAATCGAGCATTTGTCTTAACGTTTTTCCTTTACGTTTGACTGTCAACACTTTGCTTCTTATGCATCACAATAATGAAAGTTAAAGTCACGCACTCTCGACTTTACGATTTAGAAAATATGAAACTTAAAGTCAGAGTTAAGCAGCCATTTTGCCAATAATCAGTCAGAGCTTAGTCGGAAGAAATATATGTCAATAATATTACACCGAGGAAATTTTTATTTCGTTATGCTGAGCCAATTTCAAAGTAATTCAGTCTTGCAAATAAATAATAAATTGGAAACGCACTAAAGAGACACAAGCGCACGTTATCTTTGGAAATAAAAATTTCGCACGACTTATTTAAGAAACACGCACATTCAGAAAACACTCCTAAGTGATGCATAATGATCATCGTAACAAGATTCACATTTTTAAGATTTTTCAAAACCCATTTTTNGTTAATTTGGCGCACAACTGTGGGGCCTAGACAAGCCCACGTCAAGTTAATTTGTCTTCAACAGTGGGGCTTACATGCGTCAGGTTCCGGGTTCGAATCCTGAGTCAGCCATTGGTGACTGTGACTTTGGATTTCAAAGTAGTTTAAGTTGTATGCCACCGCTCTTCCGCTCCACGCCTTGTTGGTTTTTGGAACAGAAGTGGGGCTTGAAATAAACCAAGTCTACCAGAAATATCGTGTATATTAAGACTGTTTGAAAGCAATGTAAAAAAAAAAAATGGGAAATTTTACTGAGAAGTTGTTTGTAAATGTACAAATGTTTGTAGCCGTACAACAAATTTTCCCTTCAAATTATTCGTTTGTAAAACACCAACAGCCGTGTTTGTAACACACCTCAAGCAATGTTTATACTATACTGACCCGCATCCTTACTAATATTAAAAATGCCAAAGTGTGTTTGTTTGTCCTTTCACGTCGCAGCGGAGCAGCGGATAGACGTAGTTCCTTGCACAGAAATAGTTGCAGGGCTGAAAGGCGATATCGGCTACTTTTTATTGCGAGAAAATATCACAAAAATGTACAAACGATAATAGTGAATCAAGTCGGAAAAAAGTTTGCCGCCAGCGCGCTCTCTTGCAATACGCTGTCTAAACCGTTAAAGATGGAACAATAGCATGTAGTAAAGAATTGTGTAGAATAAATAGACCTAAAAAAACTCCACAGTAGTATATATCTATCTATAACAGATACATACTAATAAGCGTTTTTACCATTTAATTCCCCGATACGTTGAATTTTATAATAATATAAGAGCCGCGGGCACAGCTAGTAGATAATACTCAAGCAAAAAGACGGACACTCAACAGCGCAAACCGCATGTAGCTGTTTGTAAAAAAACTAGCGGTGATGTAAAGTGTAGTTGCATGCAACAAGAGATGTACTGCACGCTCGAATAATGTAAAACACTTAAAACAACTCAAATAATAATCTATTTTGTAGGTATTTACTAACATATTTAGTATAAAATTAATTGTAAAGCTAATAAGTCAAGTTCATTTTGTGGTCAAAAGTGTGAGATGATAAAGCAAGGGACGTGGGTTATATTCCCCGTGCGATCCAGTTCGTAGCCCGACACGAGACTGCTTTATGATCATCACAGTTTTCCCTTAGCCAACGTATGTGGCGACCTTGTAACACACGCGTTAGTGGCGCACATAGGCCGTTACACGATTGGAAAATCGAGCATTTGTCTTAACGTTTTTCCTTTACGTTTGACTGTCAACACTTTGCTTCTTATGCATCACAATAATGAAAGTTAAAGTCACGCACTCTCGACTTTACGATTTAGAAAATATGAAACTTAAAGTCAGAGTTAAGCAGCCATTTTGCCAAAAATCAGTCAGAGCTTAGTCGGAAGAAATATATGTCAATAATATTACACGGAGGAAATTTTTATTTCGTTATGCTGAGCCAATTTCAAAGTAATTCAGTCTTGCAAATAAATAATAAATTGGAAACGCACTAAAGACACACAAGCGCACGTTATCTTTGGAAATAAAAATTTCGCACGACTTATTTAAGAAACACGCACATTCAAAAAACACTCCTAAGTGATGCATAATGATCATCGTAACAAGATTCACATTTTTAAGATTTTTCAAAACCCATCTTTNAAAAACACTCCTAAGTGATGCATAATGATCATCGTAACAAGATTCACATTTTTAAGATTTTTCAAAACCCATCTTTATATGTATGAACGTTAGTTTACAGTTTTTTTAATTGCTTATTGATGATTTTGTAAAAGTAACGGGGACGTAAAGACAAATGCTAAAGTTCTCAATTGCGTAAAGGCCTAACAGATGACCCTCTAAGAAGGAGAAACTATGTCGAGCATAAAGTTACTCGGCTCGTCGCGCGATGGCGCCACAAGCAAACGGGAACGATTACAGAGATGCCTCATGTGAGGGTAGGGAACAACTCCTAAAACACGGATATCGTCTGTTATGAGCTCGATTCTCACGTGGTAGTTGTTTGACATTAAGAGGCTGCACAGACACAGCACTACTCCCATGGCCGCCCGCCCCCGGCGGCGGCAGTTGCGGCTGACGGCGACGACTTGAACCCGAGGGCGGCGGGCGACGACTGTCGTTGACAGTCCCTTGTGCCCGCGGTTGCAACAACATCGCTGCCTCACATTCCCCGCGCGCGTCGCTACAGTCACTACAGTCACTAGTCATCGCCGAGCACAACCGATTGTAGCCCAGTCACGGTTACTAAAGGCTGTTCACGATCAAGTGAGCACTTTTGAAATAACCTTAGAAAAAAGTCACAGCTCCTGCCTGCGTATTTTTTAATGTGCATACTGAGAGACATGCGCCCAGCCAAGATGGTAACAAGGGAGGGAAAATAGTTCCATGTCTCTATGTCGAATTAAAATTGTTAGGTAANATGCGCCCAGCCAAGATGGTAACAAGGGAGGGAAAATAGTTCCATGTCTCTATGTCGAATTAAAATTGTTAGGTAACCATTTGTGATAACAAATTATTTCTTTAGCTTTCATGTTTATTTTTTTTAAATTCATCTAAGTGTAAAATTAGCAGATTTGTAATATATTAACTTTTCTAACAATATCTCAGTTACACTTGCCCAACGCATGAATAAGGTGATAATGCCCATGGCAGTATTAATTTTATATAACGCGGAAGAATACACAACGTGCTTATAAATAGATCTTAAACAGTGCTTTCAAAAGTGCTCAATTNTTTTATATAACGCGGAAGAATACACAACGTGCTTATAAATAGATCTTAAACAGTGCTTTCAAAAGTGCTCAATTTACCGAGAAAAGCATGTAACAACTTATCTGAAGCCCTGCATAAGTTACACTTCCACGATATTCCTCCACCGCACGCAATCAAAGGTTAACTATTTCTAAAAAATACACCAAAGGGGACAACGCACCACGTTCGTGTGCACTAAGTTTAACAACATTTTGCATGACTTACTAGGCGTTACCAACACACATTTCTCTCTGATTCTTTGAAATACAATATGGTGTAAAATGACGAATGGGAAAAACATACGAAAGGAATGTTGGAATATCCACAGCAAACGCGTTTGTTTGTAGGTAATATACTTACTCAACCGACTATGCTGTTCTTAACCCATTGTGCTTTATTGATATGCCTTGCCTGATTCAGTGAAACTACCAAGGACGTTGTTTTATGCAATTCAATTGTCAAATAATAATACGCTGTATAAACCTTATCAGTGGTAGGGCAGATTTTGTCCACTAGTTCCCCCTGAGCAAACTCACAAGGCCCAGTTAGTGTCGGTTTCTTTACTTGACTAATATACCATGCCGAAATATATATAAACCTATCTTTCACTTTGTCTCACCTCACTTTATAGCTCGCAAAAAAAAAAAAACTGTCTTTGACAACCTAGCAAATAACAATTTTAAACCATCTAGGCTACAAGAAAAAATGATACTGTAGATATAATTCATGATAATTGGAGCATTTCTGAAATAAAAATTTAAAAGCTACCTGACTTACCGTGACATCACAAGTTTTTAACGCAAACACCGTGTGCGTTCCTGAAGTTATGTTGGCTACGAATTAGTGAAAGTAGTCCAATGTCTTATATTTGGCACTTGAAATCCCTGATTGTTTTACTCCCACCAACATAGGAAATGGATTAGTAGTAACATAAGTCAGAAAAACGAACTTATAAATGTTGGTCAATCATACTGACAGTACAATGAAAACACGCTTGGTTTACCCCAACAAAAGATGTATCACATAAAGGATTTTATGAATACTTTGTATTGAATAGACTAATTTGAATAAATCGATAATAAATACTGTAAGCTGCGTATTTAAAAGCAACCCCATCAAATGGTTTTTACAGAGGTACTGTGTGTGAAATGATACCCACTCGCCAGTTAATAATCCTTCAGTTTACTTGCTATTCTTCCATACGTAGTACAGTCAATAAGTTCGTGGATTGGCACCCAGAGTGTAGCAGTCATCCACCACGGAAACGGTCAATAAGTTCATGAACTGGCCGCATAGTGTTGCTGGGGTACACTACAGCAGATAATTACGTACATAAGGTACAGTACCGTATAAACTGAACGACAGCTTTAGTTGTGAAGGGCTGGTAAATGCGAGCGGCGGAACAATATAATGTCACAATTTGAACAACGCAAAAACGGGCAAACATCAAGTTATGCTAAAAGTTGACAAATCCGCTGGTGAAAAGTTTCAGATTATGAAACACGCGTACGGCCATGACGCCATGGGCCACAGTGTAGCGTTTATGTAACACCAACATTTTGCGTAGGAGAGAGACAGTTGAAAGGATGATGAGCGCACTGGTCGACCACGAACGAGCCGAACTGACGGCAAGATCAACACCCAAACGATAAACGACCTCGCAGAAATATTAGAGCTTAACCATGTTAAGTGCCGCAAAATTCTGTCGGGGATGACCTGAATATGTCGCGTGTTATACAGCATGGTTGCCACGCATCCGGACTCAAGACTAACGTGACGATCGCATGTCCATTTGCGATCACATGAACAGAATTGTTGACAACGATAAGGCGTTTCTTAACAGTGTCATAACAGGAGACGAAACGCGGTGTTTTCTGTACGATCCGCAACTGGATATCGCAATCATCGCCACAACTGGAAACACCGCGACAAGGCCGGTCTAAAGGCAAGGCAAGGCAAGGCGATGCTTGAACAGTTCTTTGACTCACTAGATATTGTTCATATGGAATTCATCCAGCAAGGAGGAACTGTAAACAAGACCCGATTCATGGAGATCCTTCGCCGTCTACGTGATGAAGTTCGTCGTAAGCGTCCTGAGATGTTACTACCCGACAACGCCCCTGCACATCGCTCTCTGCTTGTCCAAGAGGAGCTGGCACGGCAACAAGGTCACTCAAACGAGGAGGTAATCACTGCTACAAGATAAGCAGCACAAGGTATTCCTGGTCAACAGTATCTTTTACCAGTATTTCCAACACTTATACCAACGTTGGCAGACGTATACTATAGCTACCAACGGTGACAATTTTGAGGGGATAAGTGTATCTGTGTACGGCCGGGCGCACATTGGGACGCAGGATCTGTGTCATGAAGAACTTGTGACGCAGCGCAGAGTAGTTTAGGCCCACTCTACACCAACGTACGCGCACATTGAAGGACAGTATTCGCAATCAGTGGAGACAGAGTTGTCAGGTTCTGAATCGGATTCTGATGTAGGTAGAAATGGAAAATATGACGCCCATTTTTGATATTGTACGCAGAAGAAGAAAGGCATTTTGGCGTAGTGAATGTATGGGTTGAGTTAAGTTGAGAGATTTGGGTGGCTTTTAACAACGAGGTCTTGAGAGCCGATTAGGGTGAGATGAGGTGAGAATGGAGCAGCGCCGGAATGCAAGGGCAAGGGAAATGGGAAATTCCCGAGGAAACCTGCCAACCAGTGGCATCGTCTGACACGATTTTCACTTTCGTAAATCCGGGAGTGACCCGGCTGGGGATTGAACTTGATTCGCCTTGGTAGGAGGCGAGCAGTCTAACCGCTCAGCCACCGTGGCCCCAAGAATGTTTGGAGAAGAGAAATACTCACGGAGAGTTTGTCCTAACAAGCGAATTATCACATGCAAGTTAAAAAAATCTACCGTCGTCTAACCAGAGACCATTTTGAGGAAGTGCAAATCATGATAGAAGCAGACGTAAATTAAATCTCGTCACCTTTTACTCTTACAAAGCAAACGCATATACTTCAAAGGCACAGGCTTCGCGTAGGAAACTACGCACAGGGACTACGGCGAGGCAGGCGGCGGGTGGAAGCACACGCCTGCGCTACGCCTCAATGTGAGACTCGTAGCCTAGATATTGTACTAATGTGCGCCCGGCCTAAGCGGATACTGTGGTGCGTGGCTGCCTACAATCAAGCCACCAGTTCACGAATTTATTAATTTCGGTAGTATATTGTTAGCCTATTCGTTCGTAGAAGATGAATATTTTTACTTCACCGCGGTGGGCAAACAGTACAGAAACCCTTACAAAACAATTATAATTAATCATGACGTTAATGAGTTCCTCACGACACAAGTTCACCCTGAAATTTATCACCATTTCAGTACGCTTTTTCTAACGCACTTCTCCTTCGTAAACACGCTGTTATGTGATCATGTCCCATCAAAATATGTAAAAGTATTTTATTTTAGTCATATTTATTTGAAGTTATCTCAATGGATTTATAATTATAACCATGTGATTTACAAAAAAGGCCGCAATTGTAAATCAAATTTTTATATGCTTTGTGTACCAACTACACAGTATTAAAAATACAAATTAATATTTTGCTATACAGTCACACGTAAGCTGTTGATTAAAAAAAAGATTGAACTTACTGCAATGTTTTGTATATCGCTGAAGACCAGTGCGCAAGTTTTCCTTCTTCTCATCCAAAATGCAGCGTCAATGGAGACATGACTCGTAACCCTCCCACAAAGGGACATTTTTCCAACCTAAGGGTAGTGCTAGTGCTTACGCAACCAAGAGTCACCCTAATTGCAGCAAGTTAAAGTAAAGCCCTCAATGGTTTGCAAGGGGTTTAAAATGGTAAAGTGGAAGACATGACTCGCGAGGGAGTACATGCGTGGAGCACAAGACACGCGAGGGAGTACATGCGTGGAGCACAAGACACGCGAGGGAGTACATGCGTGGAGCACAAGACACGCGAGGGAGTACATGCGTGGAGCACAAGACACGCGAGGGAGTACATGCGTGGAGCACAAGACACGCGAGGGAGTACATGCGTGGAGCACAAGACACGCGAGGGAGTACATGCGTGGAGCACAAGACACGCGAGGGAGTACATGCGTGGAGCACAAGACACGCGAGGGAGTACATGCGTGGAGCACAAGACACGCGAGGGAGTACATGCGTGGAGCACAAGACACGCGAGGGAGTACATGCGTGGAGCACAAGACACGCGAGGGAGTACATGCGTGGAGCACAAGACACGCGAGGGAGTACATGCGTGGAGCACAAGACACGCGAGGGAGTACATGCGTGGAGCACAAGACACGCGAGGGAGTACATGCGTGGAGCACAAGACACGCGAGGGAGTACATGCGTGGAGCACAAGACACGCGAGGGAGTACATGCGTGGAGCACAAGACACGCGAGGGAGTACATGCGTGGAGCACAAGACACGCGAGGGAGTACATGCGTGGAGCACAAGACACGCGAGGGAGTACATGCGTGGAGCACAAGACACGCGAGGGAGTACATGCGTGGAGCACAAGACACGCGAGGGAGTACATGCGTGGAGCACAAGACTCGCGAGGGAGTACATGCGTGGAGCACAAGACACGCGAGGGAGTACATGCGAGGAGCACAAGACACGCGAGGGATATTTTTACCTTGGCGTATTTTTACTCTGCGATTTTATTTTTATGAAAATCTTTTGAATGTTAGTACATTGTACTGCTTTACTCGTGTTTAGACTACAGCAAATGCATGCAAGCAGGTCTTTTCCTTTAGAAACAGTTTTTCTTGTCTCGAATATTTTGTTTTTCATGCTTGCGTGCGATTGTGGCGAAAATCACATACTTCCCCTCCCTCCAGGCGTTTTACGTAGAATATGTTGAAAGACGCCGGCCGCGGTGCAGAGCCGGGAGCCGTGCTGGGCCAACAGGCGATAAGAAGTGACTTTGTAGAACGCCACTACTTGAGGTGACATGCCAAGCAGTCAACACGCACACGCAGGCCGGTACGCACGCAGTGGCACGCACTCGCGCTCCTTCCTACCTACGTACATCAAACGTTAATTGGATTCCCGATTTCATTCATCAGGCAGGGAAAAGTGGGAGCATGGAAGCAAGACGAGGGTGACGACGGAGGTAGAAGAGAGGAGAGTGCGGGAACGCTGGCGTAACATACGATATTAGCCCTTGGAGTGGCAATGACAGGAGAATTACACAACCAAGTTGCGACCAGAATTTCACAAATAATGTTTGCGCTAGGCGGCGGAAGAGGAACGGAGAAAGGAAGCAACGAAGGAGGAGGGAAAAGGGAGCCAAACAAAAGAAATGGAACGAACGGGACCGAGATAATTGCCTTCTAGATTACAATCGCGAGAAAATATTTACTAACGAGAACAAAAAAAAAAAAACCCCCTGTGTCAATGACGTCTGTAAAAGTGGCAAGGGGGAGGCGGAAATGCAGGAGCTCTACCGGAAATGTCGTATGGATAAACAAGAGGCACCAACGACTGGTTTCAAATGACTTCAAAGCTGAAATGCACGCGATGATTCAGAAATGGGCTGTGCTAAAGGGCTCCGTGAAATATGTACTCAGGAACTTGAACTGCCAGTCAGCTTCTCAAAAAGATCAACAAGCCAAACGAATTTCTTTAGAAAATGTTTAATTTTTATAAATCATTGTCCAAATAACTAATAAAATAAAGAAGAAGGCAGAAAAATCTCAAATAAAAAATTCACCATCGTGTTTCTTTGGTATTATATTTCAGACAATTTTTAAGTATGAAGTCGTTACAACAGCATTTAAAATACGAAAATACCTCAAACATAATATAAAAAATAAAAAATAGTTAAGTAATTTTTAATTCCGCAGAATTTCCGGCATCCACTACAGAGTGTAATGAAACCCCGATGATGTTTATGAAGTTTTGTCAAAAACTTACGCACACTCTTCGCAAAAACCACAAACACCTATACATTTCCCTGCTAAGTGTGTACTTAAGAGGTCGTGCATTTTGTTAAGGCCTTCAAGGATACGGACAGGCATAACGGCGCCTAGGGAGAGCTGGTCAGCCAGGATGAGGAAGGAAGGGGGAAGTCGAGGACACGCGGCCAGACTATATACACGCCGAGACAACAAGGTTGGAGGTCGCCATTGCTGCAAGACTCTGCGCACGTCGGCTGTAGAGGTGCGCCGCTGAGGACGATCGACGCCGCCAACGTGTGACCTTCCAGGCGGAGCGAGACTGTTCGAGTCGATTCAAAGTGTCTGATAGGAGTGATGAGTCAGGCGGCTGATTATGGTGTAGAGCTTGAGCAGAGCCCTCCTATTTAAGTGCATTTTAGTCGCGTCCCTCAGACGTGGCTGTAAGCGATTAGTGTATTGTTATTAGAACAATACACGCTATTTTCGCACTTGAACAACAATGTATGTTAGTGATTCGTTATTTGGTGAAACTAACCCATAACCAAATCGGCTAAGTATAACAATGTGATCTTCGNAATGTATGTTAGTGATTCGTTATTTGGTGAAACTAACCCATAACCAAATCGGCTAAGTATAACAATGTGATCTTCGTCGACTAAGCATTCTCTAAGTGGTTTTTCCGTAGTGGTTCTCCATTCATGTTCCTGGGTGTCGTTCATGAGTGTGTCTTCTCAAGTCCTCATCCATTAGATTGTACCTATGAACAGTCTACGTGCACTGAAGAAGTANAGTTCATGAGTGTGTCTTCTCAAGTCCTCATCCATTAGATTGTACCTATGAACAGTCTACGTGCACTGAAGAAGTATATACAATTTCAATTTTGGTGTGTGTAAATTCTCAACTGTGACTAGGAGAGCGCTTTTTGAATATGCGCTACCGAAAATCTCTAGGAACGCAGCGGAATAAGCGTGGATTAAAAAAATATATTTTGGACAGAAGTGTTTTTGACCTTTTGCGTCTCAGACTGATTTTTTTTGCAAGTACATGGACAACAAATTAAGGAATTTTTCTACTGGATTCTCGTGATGTCAACCGAACGCATTAACTCTGAAAGCAGGAGAAGGAACTGACAAAACNGGAATTTTTCTACTGGATTCTCGTGATGTCAACCGAACGCATTAACTCTGAAAGCAGGAGAAGGAACTGACAAAACTTAACGTAGGTATGTACCCTTTAGACTGCTATGTAGTAAACTAGGTGGGTCGCATCTATTTTATTTCATTTATGTTACTGTTATATTCTGTACCATATAAGGAGGCCACTTTTTGACAGCTCGGCGAAAGTAGCGCCACTGTTTACATCTGACNGGAATTTTTCTACTGGATTCTCGTGATGTCAACCGAACGCATTAACTCTGAAAGCAGGAGAAGGAACTGACAAAACGTAACGTAGGTATGTACCCTTTAGACTGCTATGTAGTCAACTAGGTGGGTCGCATCTATTTTATTTCATTTATGTTACTGTTATTTAATGCACACTTCACATATAAATGTGGATTCAAGCTATTAACTCACATCTGCTCATCACGAGAATGACTGAGTATTGGCAAACAGAAAAGGAATAGAATGTCAGTACGTACAAGAGTATTCTTGAGTATGCGGTACACATGTAATACAAAAACGTTGCTGAAATATTTTTTTTTGCTTCGTGAATGCTAAACTGACGTTTGTCAGCTAAAACAGAAAACCCTGCGACTGCTTTCACTTGTATGCCTACAGAGTTTCACAAAAGTTTCTAATTTGCAACGTTTCCCCTCCAGAAGAGACACATGGCAGCGTTGCAGTGATTGAATACGTTTCAGGAAAGCATCCATTCAACAAGGCCCACGCAGAAAAACGTTACGGTTTTCTCATGTATTAACTATGCATTTATTGACAGTTTCAGTTACCGTGAAAATATATTCCCCCTCCCCCCAAAAAACTTGTATACCGTGATCTTGTATCTGTGAAAGAATTAATTTCCGTATTTTGCGCCAAAAATGGTTAAATACTGTGCATGGCACTTCACGCAATCATAAAAAAACACATGAAGGTAATAACATGTACGAACACAGTTGAGATCATATCATCATCTGTTTATGTCCGAATATCTGCGTAAATTTACACCAGCCAACGGCAACGTCCGCCACATTTTACTCAAGCGAAAATCCGAGTTCGACCCAGGCGGCATTTGAACGCTGTACGCCGCGGTGGAATAGTTGACTCCTGTGAGCACTGCACCGCCGAGTGTCTGCTTCTCACTGGAAATTCACTTCATAGGAGGCTAAATACCCGAGAGCAAGTGAGCCCATAGAGTAATCGCTGTAGTTTTCACTAAAAGATATATTAGGAAGTAGCGTGGAAACTGTTTTGTAACACCATTTTTCTTCCTTGGGTTTACCGTTCTCATTCATACCTCGGTTTGATGTCTCTTGAAGCGAAGAAAATTAATTGTGAATTGACAAATGTAAAGAAAAAAATTGCAGAAGTGAACCTGAACAGAGATAACGTTTTTCTAAAAATAAAATAAACTTTTCCTTATGACTGAGCAAATGTACAGTTACTTCTGTAAATTTTTGCATTGTAAACAAAATTTTAGCTGCGACAAAATCGTTTTTTCATCCAACAAATTATGTATTTCAGTTACCAAACATTTATTTCTGGGAGGGGATTAATAAGTTCTACTGAAAACTAAATTATTTTGATGAATATTTTCTAAACATTAGTTTCGGCGAGTGAAAATCAATATGCTGTTGTCTCAGACAAACCTTCCAGTGCGTACAGTCATAAACATTTCACTTCTTCCATTTGCAGTTACCTCGCTTGACAGACAAGGTGCTGTCGACTGTTTTCTGAATTGCAGCAATACTGCTTTAATTTTTCAATATCTGTACAACTGCTAATATTATAAATGTAAAAACGTAAATCATCGACCACTTTTTTTATGCATTTGTAATTGCCTATATTATTAAAAAAAAGGAGCTACGTTTGCAATTGTTTTACTTAGTAATACTCATGGCAATTCGACAGAAACAACGACTAAATAAGTGTATTTTGGACACTGAAATAACAACTAATTCTTAGGAAAACTTAATATATTAGGGAAAAGGTTTTATATTTAAACAAAAGAGTTCACATGTAAGCCAACATAATTTTCTACAGATTTTGCCACTTTCAGAGGAACATATGTTTAATTTTTTGAATTGAATAATTTAAAAATCAGCCTCTCAAAATTGTTCTTATCCGTATTTCCGTAAATTTAAACTTAACATACAACTACGGTTCTTGGCAACGAATTAGCAAATACACAATCTAAAACACTTTCTTTACTGCCAAATATATTTAAAATTCTCATTGTCAGTGGAATTAACTTCTACTGAAAACGCACTATAAGACAATTCTCCCAAGTTAATCACGTCACTGAGAACGAGTAAATCACGAATGATAAATTATTTCCCCACACTTCCTCTGTAGAACTCCTACATTTGTTCAGTACGGAGTCGAATGCATAGTAAATATATCAACTACGTTTATAAGCATTTCTATATTTGCAGTCTGATGTATGGTACAACTTAGATATTGTAGGCTATGTTCAGGCTTATGGAAAAAGCTTACATTACAGCTTGAGAGCCAATGAGAAAAAAACGTACACTGCAATTTCTTTTTGTTTTATATACATTAGAGTAGTACAAACGTAATTAGTTTTTTCCTCTAAGTTTTACGGTGTGATTTAACGACAGTGGATGCTTGAGGGACCCCTAGTAAAATATTCTGTGTAAAATCATCGTTGGCTCGTTTACGTATGTATTAGTAACAAAATATTTTGGGAATACGAGTCTTTCCCAGGAAAGGTAAAAAACCAATTATATATAGTGATCAGTTCTTTTTTTTTATGGTATTACCAGATACCTGCAAAATTCGCGTAATTATTCGACAGCAGACTAAACTGCAAATAGTTGTGCACTTACGACGAGACGAACTCTTTTAGCGAGTAATAGCAGTTAATCGGTAGACAGAGCAATCCCATATGACGGGATCAAACAGATACATGACGTGATAAGAAGGCCATCAGCCAATGCCACAGGTCGCGTGTGGAACATGCTGCGACGCTGCCCAGGGCGGACAGTAAAGCATCCCCTGTGACGTGGCTAATGTAACTCAACAACACGTTGTAGGTCATATGTCAATAGGAACATCTTTGCTTGNAGCATCCCCTGTGACGTGGCTAATGTAACTCAACAACACGTTGTAGGTCATATGTCAATAGGAACATCTTTGCTTGTTTTGATCGCAGGAATCACCGCCCGCAACTTGTTACAATAGTTTAGATACGTCCTGTATATCGGTTCCTTCCGTATCCTCAGTGTTTTTCAGTTACCAATCAGTGTATCCACTCTTGCAACAGAAACCGTCCAAACAGATAACTCACGGCGGGGAGTGGACGACTGGCATGAAGGCCGCTGTGGCAGGCGCGCCCAACCACCCAGTCACAGTTGTCGGGGAGGAGGGGGTGGTGCGGAGAGCGAAAAATGCCGAGTGGGTAATTNAACATAATATTAACTTTTGTTCGTTCGTGCATCAGCTGATACAGGATTTTCTAAATGGCACTTTGTTTGTTTCGTACTAGTCAATTGCCACTCACTGACTGTCAGAAAGTGGCCTTCTTATACGGTATGGACCATATTTAATGCACACTTCACATATAAATGTGGATTCAAGCTATTAACTCGCATCTGCTCATCACGAGAATTACTGAATATTGGCAAACAGAAAAGGAATAGAATGTCAGTACGTACAAGAGTATTCTTGAGTATGCGGTACACATGTAATACAAAAACGTTGCTGAAATATTTTTTTTTTGCTTCGTGAATACTAAACTGACGTTTGTCAGCTAAAACAGAAAACCCTGCGACTGCTTTCACTTGTATGCCTACGGAGTTTCACAAAAGTTTCTAATTTGCAACGTTTCCCCTCCAGAAGAGACACCTGGCAGCGTTGCAGTGATTGAATACGTTTCAGGAAAGCATCCATTCAACAAGGCCCACGCAGAAAAACGTTACGGTTTTCTCATGTATTAACTATGAATTTATTGACAGTTTCAGTTACCGTGAAAATATATTCCCCCTCCCCCCAAAAAACTTGTATACCGTGATCTTGTATCTGTGAAAGAATTAATTTCCGTATTTTGCGCCAAAAATGGTTAAATACTGTGCATGGCACTTCACGCAATCATAAAAAAACACATGAAGGTAATAACATGTACGAACACAGTTGAGATCATATCATCATCTGTTTATGTCCGAATATCTGCGTAAATTTACACCAGCCAACGGCAACGTCCGCCACATTTTACTCAAGCGAAAATCCGAGTTCGACCCAGGCGGCATTTGAACGCTGTACGCCGCGGTGGAATAGTTGACTCCTGTGAGCACTGCACCGCCGAGTGTCTGCTTCTCACTGGAAATTCTCTTCATAGGAGGCTAAATACCCGAGAGCAAGTGAGCCCATAGAGTAATCGCTGTAGTTTTCACTAAAGGATATATTAGGAAGTAGCGTAGAAACTGTTTTGTAACACCATTTTCCTTCCTTGGGTTTACCGTCTCGTTCATACCTCGGTTTGATGTCTCTTGAAGCGAAGAAAATTAATTGTGAATTGACAAATGTAAAGAAAAAAATTGCAGAAGTGAACCTGAACAGAGATAACGTTTTTCTAAAAATAAAATAAACGTTTCCTTATGACTGAGCAAATGTACAGTTACTTCTGTAAATTTTTGCATTGTAAACAAAATTTTAGCTGCGACAAAATCGTTTTTTCATCCAACAAATTATGTATTTCAGTTACCAAACATTTATTTCTGGGAGGGGATTAATAAGTTCTACTGAAAACTAAATTATTTTAATGAATCTTTTCTAAACATTAGTTTGGGCGAGTGAAAATCAATATGCTGTTGTCTCAGACAAACCTTCCAGTGCGTACAGTCATAAACATTTCACTTAGACCCTGAAACTCAGCATAACTAGCTTTTAATCAACGAAAGAATGAACTTTTCCGCGTCATCGCAGATTTCAAGAGACTCTATGGATAAGCGCGATTCTCAGCTGTATGAGGTTAGTCTTCCATTGGCAGTTACCTCGCTTGACTGACAAGATGCTGTCGACTGTTTTCTGAATTGCAGCAATACTGCTTTCATTTTTCAATATCTGTACAACTGCTAATATTATAAATGTAAAAACGTAAATCATCGACCACTTTTTTTTATGCATTTGTAATTGCCTATATAATTACAAAAAAGGAGCTACGTTTGTAATTGTTTTACTTAGTAATACTCATGGCAATTCGACAGAAACAACGACTAAATAAGTGTATTTTGGACACTGCAATAACAACTAATTCTTAGGAAAACTTAATATATTTGGGAAAAGGTTTTATATTTAAACAAAAGAGTTCACAGGTAAGCCAACATAATTTTCTACAGATTTTGCCACTTTCAGAGGAACATATGGTTAATTTTTTGAATTGAATAATTTAAAAATCAGCCTCTCAAAATTGTTCTTATCCGTATTTCCGTAAATTTAAACTTAACATACAACTACGGTTCTTGGCAACGAATTAGCAAATACACAATCTAAAACACTTTCTTTACTGCCAAATATATTTAAAATTCTCATTGCCAGTGGAATTAACTGTGACTGAAAACGCACTATAAGACAATTCTCCCAAGTTAATCACGTCACTGAGAACGAGTAAATCACGAATGATAAATTATTTCCCCACACTTCCTCTGTAGAACTCCTACATTTGTTCAGTACGGACATAGTAAATATATCAACTACGTTTATAAGCATTTCTATATTTGCAGTCTGATGTATGGTACAACTTAGATATTGTAGGCTATGTTCAGGCTTATGGGAAAAGCTTACATTACAGCTTGAGAGGCAATGAGAAAAAATCGTATACTGCAATTTCTTTTTGTTTTATATACATTAGAGTAGTACAAACGTAATTAGTTTTTTCCTCTAAGTTTTACGGTGTGATTTAACGACAGTGGATGCTTGAGGGTCCCCTAGTAAAATATTCTGCGTAAAATCATCGTTGGCTCGTTTACGTATGTATTAGTAACAAAATATTCTGGGAATACGAGTCTTTCCCAGGAAAGGTAAAAAACCAATTATATATAGTGGTCAGTTCTTTTTTTTATGGTATTACCAGATACCTGCAAAATTCGCGTAATTATTCGACAGCAGACTAAACTGCAAATAGTTGTGCACTTAAGACGAGACGAACTCTTTTAGCGAGTAATAGCAGTTAATCGGTAGACNAAGACGAGACGAACTCTTTTAGCGAGTAATAGCAGTTAATCGGTAGACAGAGCAATCCCATATGACGGGATCAAACAGATACATGACGTGATAAGAAGGCCATCAGGGCAAGTGGCAGGTCGCGTGTGGAACATGCTGCCCAGGGCGGACAGTAGAGCATCCCCTGTGACGTGGCTAATGTAACTCAACAACACGTTGTAGGTCATATGTCAATAGGAACATCTTTGCTTNGAACACGTACTTCTATCTCTTTATACAGCTCGGTTCAATCTCATACATGAGACGTCTTGAGAGCCTATGAGGCAGAAACGAGGTGAGTATGGAGCAGAGCCGGAATCAAAGGGCGGGGGAAACAGGAGATCCCCGAGAAAACCTGCTGACCATCGGCATCGTCCAACGCGATTCCCACTTGCGAAAATCCTGTTCGCCTAGTAGATGGCAGNATTCCCACTTGCGAAAATCCTGTTCGCCTAGTAGATGGCAGGCGAGTATTCTATCTACTACATCACTGTGGCCCCAGAAGATAAACACACGTTTTGGCCATTTTTACGCACAGGAAAATAATTCCTGGAGTTGAAATGAGAGGTTGAAATGGGGCTTAAACCAGAAACGTCATTTAAAGGCTTTTCATGATCAGATACGACTACAATACATCCAACCGAGATACTCGTATACGCGCAAACAACGATTTCACAGAAAATAATTTAGAAAGTACTCCTCTTAAAAACGAGATATTGAGAAACGATGACTTCGAAGCGAGGTGGATGTGGTGCAGCGCCGGAATGCAAGGGCGGGAGATGCGGGAGATCCCCGAGAAAACCCGCCAACCACCGGCATCGTCCAGCGCGATTACCACGTGCAAAGTTCTGGGAGTGTCACCGCTGGTAGTCGAACTAGGTTCGCCTTAGTGGGAGGTGAGCGCTCTAGCCACTGTACCACCGTGGCCCCTAGGATATAAAAAGTAAGTTTTATTGTGAATGGACTTGTCTTATAGCCAGTCAATCACACGTGAATGGAAATTAATTTAAGTTTGGCGAAGTAGTGTATTACGTAAAAACGTTGTTAAGACGCGTTCCGTAACTCTCAAAGGAAAATAAAAACTTAAGTTATGCTTCCAAAAAAAATTCTTAAAACAGATAATTAAATAACTTGGTGTTCTTATTTTCTCATCTCTATTGGGTTGAGCCATTACGCACATGACACGTAATAAAATATCGCCATGTATTACACATGTACACGGTGAGGTTGCTTCGTACTGCTACCGTTGCAGCACAAGCTACGCAGTGCGGAGAGGAAAGAATGCGGTCAGCGGTAGCCTACTAAGGAGATTGGGTCAACACGAGCAACACTACGAAAGCATCAACTACCGGTTAAAAAAAACCCTGCAATTTGGGAAGTCTGGCTGACACCAAAGAACAGCCATCAGTAGAAAAACCATAACTCCGGCCACGCCAAGCTGTCGGCGAATAGGAATGGATTACAACACAAGTGGAGGTGGACGAGAAAAGTGGTCTGGGGATCCAAATCAGGAGAGAGGGTCTTCGTGGGGTGTCAGTGACACGAAGCGGACGCAAGACGGCAGGACACTGATCGCCGGCTCTTCAGGGCTGACTGCAAGGGGAAGGAGAGCAGTTTCCTCCCCTTCCTCTCCTATTTTATTCATACGACCAGTGGAGTTGTAACAATCATTGTTTTGTTATTAAAACGTTTTTGTAACCTTAATAATTCTCATAATCACCCTTTCCCTCCTTGGCGTCCTTTAAATATGTGTATCGCCCTAAGTGGCACACCCAACAGTACGCGATGACCATGGAGTGTGTCGTAAAGAACACCTAGACCTACATTCATTTTGTTAGGTACACGTTCATAACGCGCCTGAGAAATCTACACATGTGCCACTTTTACCTCTCGAGAAGAACTTTGAGATTGGAAGTGAGGGGAGGAGTAGATCATGTTCGACTCTCTGGGAGAGGAAACGATGACTTGTGACAGTTGTTTGCCCACCCAGGAATGTACGGAAATATAGAAGCTATTACAACACTATACTGTAACGGGTCAGGGAATAAACTCAAACCATACGGTGGAAATAGGCCAGAATGCGCATTCGAGATGCGCAGTAGCCACTTTCCGTGTTCCAACACTGGATTGCTTTTTCGCTAATATCACTATCAAAAACAACCTGGATAAGCTGGTGCGAACCACAAATAATCGTATACTCACATTTAGTAGTGTCACAATTTTATTTACAAAATTCTCTCGGGTTATTACAAAAATTGCAATGCAATACATTTAATAAAAAGAGAATAGAAACAATGCGTCTTGACATTTGCAAACAGGTACTAAATTCATTTAAAGCTCGCAACAAATATTACGAAAATATAAGAGGGGCATCCAACTAGTACGAACATAACCCTCGTAATTAAAGTTATACAATACATTAAAATTAAATGAAAAAAACCCCCTGAGCACGGTGCACCTAGACAAATTAAAAGTTACGTGTATATAAAGCACCCCATTCTGCATTAAACTGGGCCATGAGTGTCGTCTCTGTCATAATCAGAAAATTACTGTCCTTAGTATCACCAAACCTCTGACGTAATATGGAATGACTACACAAAAAATATACACTAGCCTACACATTAGAAAAAGAAACAATACTGCCGTAAAGCGGCTTAAGTTAACACAAACATAATTTTGGAAAAACACAACACAACAGCACACCGCAAGGCCCGAGTTACAATACACCATAATGATGAAGNTGCCGTAAAGCGGCTTAAGTTAACACAAACATAATTTTGGAAAAACACAACACAACAGCACACCGCAAGGCCCGAGTTACAATACACCATAATTATGAAAAAAAAAACAACCTGTACACAACAACTGGCGTACCGCCGACACGAGCACTCATGACTCACCGTACAACACTTGACGCCCCATTTGACAGAAGTTACTCAGCTGGGTCGAGAAGCGAAGAGAAGTAGATATAGTGACCCCGAAAGCCCGACGCCACACATTATAAGCACTGGCTAGGTCCGCAGAATAAAATCGCGCATGCGCGGGGAGAGAGGAAAAGAACCAAGGAGCATAGACAAAGAAGGGAAAGAGGAGAAAGAAGACCAGCGCGCACGCTAGAGCGCCGGAGACAGAAGACNCGTTGAGTTCAGGGCAATACTTAAATAAGTGCAATGGGATGCTTATACACTTCCTCTAACCTAGTTCTATTGCAACTAAAATTATATTCGAGTTAGTTGAATTACGTGTGTCTGTTGAGAATGCCAATGTAAGCAAACACGTTCATCAATGTTGACCACGTGCCTTTCACATTTGTACTGGCAACGGGTTATAGCAGAAGGCAAAAATCGGCCGACCTCAACTCTAGTCTATGGTTTCGTTCCTGTCTACAGTGTTATTCATATTGGGTGGTGAAACTGACATGGTTAGCTGGCGAACGCACACGAGCGCAGCCGCCTAGCCGAAGGCGATCTCTTAAACTTCCACGCAATTTCCGCAGCCAGACTTCAGATCCACAGCTAATCAATTTCCCATTAACTTTCTTTTTTTTCTTTACCCCTCTCATGGGTGCAAAAGAACATGAACACTCTATGTCTCTTTCTGCCCATGTGGAAAATATGATAAAAATATCAAATCATGCTACTTTGCCCAAAATGCAGCTTTGAAGCTTGGATTAACTTTTTGGTTTTTAGCGTAATATATTTTTCAGAGGAGCTTAATAAGCTATAATCTTACAAGGCTTTACTAATTTCCATGACATTTAAAGATACACTTAAATATAAAAACAAGTTATAATAGAAAACTAAAGGAAAATTAATGAGAAACTGCAAGGGTACATTACGGTACAGCCACGTAGTGAGAATTAAGCGAAGCTTTTCTGGGTTATTTTCTCTTGAAACGTCCTATACGTCTAAAGTACACTTGGAAAATTATCCATGAAATTATGGAAAGACACCGGTAAAAAAATCCAGTGGTCTTTTAAAACTGTGGACTATATGTTTTCTTAAAATGAAAAAAAAAAAGACTTTCAATAAATTTTACTACACTTTTCTTGGATTCACGTAATTTCGATGTAAATGTACTAATTTCAGTATTTATGGTTAATAAATAGGTATTAACAAGAATAGTTTAATTTTCGTTATGCGGTCGTTGTTACACTGTGTGTAAAAATAAATTTAAAAAAAGTTAAAATATTGTATAGTAGAGAGATATTTGAACCCGAATCAAAAACATTCAAAGCAAATTACTGTAACCACTTCTCTACCACTGTCGATAAGCGTATAAACCTTAACATTTGCAAGCAATTAACAAACGTAATTTTTTTCAGTTCCTAGTAAAGTTTGAGTAAAATTTCTAGTACAGTTTGTTAACGATAAGGTGAGCACTTTTGATATCAACCTTTGAGAAATGTCACTGCCCCTTTACACGTCTTTGCGTTTAGTTAAAAGTGTTCGGCAAACATTTGTGAACACTAAAATAAATTAATTTGCTTTAGTTTTTTTTAATGCAGGTAAGTGTAACAATTGGCGAATTTGCAAAACAATTTACTTTTCTAATAATTTCGCAGTTCCACTTGAACGACGCTTGAATAAAGTGACAAGTCCATGACAATGTTAATTTTACAAATGGCGGAAGAATACACATGTGCATACAAGTAGATCTTGTGCAGGACTTTCGAAAGTGCTCAGTTACCACGAACAGCCTATACTTGTTGCAGATGGCTTGTGCTACTTTTTGATGTCTGAAGAAAATGTTTTAAGTGACAAGAATATCGTCATTGCTGAGGGAACGATAATTTTTTGATTGTAGTGGCAAAGAAAGCTTAGTTTAGCCTCGGTATTGTTCGTTTCCGAAATTCTAAGCTACAGCGAATACGGACAGGTTCCGTGTTTTGTATATACGGAGTTAGTTTCCGTTTGGTTATTATGGAGCCGTTTCCGTATACCGAGTGTACATTTACGTAAACATTTCTGTGGATATATGGACATTTTTGAGGGCGCATGGCAATATGACTGGCAAAAGGTAAAGTATAGACTATTTACGGTAAAGTGAGCATCTTTCGAAGGCCTCTCATTTGGAATAGCAGTAAAAAGATATTTTATTGTAGCCTTAGACGTTAAATTTCGAGTCTGGTGAAATACATTTTCTGTGTTTATTTATCACTTGCATGGCAATATTTATTTTAAAAAGTATTAGAGGGATAAAAAATGGATAATAGGAAAAAGTAACTAGGGCCTCAAAAGTGCTCACTTTACCGTGAACAGACTATAAGAATGAAGTTCCACATTACACCATGCAAATCATACAGCTTACGTGTCGCGACAGTTGCAAATAAACAGCAATATATGCCATTTATACGGCTGTTCTATCAAGGATTCGTGGTGATAAAGTATTTACTACAGTCCATGAATGATTATGGTGGCTTATGAATAATGTAAGTCGGGGAGACAGTTGAAGGAGTCGTTTGCACACCAGGACATGTTCGAAAGAGAAAGAGAGGTATTGCGTTTTGTCCTTGCTTTGAACCTTTATTTTCATAGGAAAGAACGTTACCGACAGTGTGTACCACGTTATCCTCTACACAGACACTTCTATAATACACTAAATTGGGAGAAACAAAAATTAATTCGGTATAATCAAATTGGGGAATATTCGTTTGCTTTTGCTAAAGCGATAATGATATTTATTTCTGGCTGGGCTGCGTACGAAGTTCTTCTCTTGTTGCATTTTAATTATTCACGCGGAATTCATCGGGGGGTGTTCCACTGTATGTTTTCCAACAGTAACAGTAACGCAAGCACACACATGTTTGAAATATAGTCTGCCCGCACTTATGCCTGCGAAATGTTCTTGATCTCTATCTAAAACACTTTCTGAAGTCTAATAATGTACTACTTCCAGGATGTTCCTCCACCTCATGCAGAGAAAGCTTAGAAAATTACACCAGGGGCCAACGCACTGCGTATGTGCACACTTATTGCATAAGAACTATTTCTTACTAGGCATAAACTACACCCTTTTCAAAAAATTTAAACAACATTAAGAGTGCATATCTGTGCGGGAATATAATACAGGCTGAGTATAAAAGTATACCCCAACTTTGAAGGTGTGTACCAAAACCAAACAACCTACAACTTTGATTGGCCAGTCATATGAACCGCGGATCTGTGAAGTTTGTTTACCATACATTCATAAACGTTCAATGTGACCACCACGAGCGTCCCGAACGACATCTACGCGATAATCAAACTCGTTCCACGCTCTTGTCAGCATGTCCGGTGTTACGGTTTGTATTGCGTCCGTAATTTTCGTTTTAAGGTCGTCAATGTTAGCCGGCAATGGTGGACGAAACACTTGATCCTTTATGTACCCCATCGAAAAAAATCGCGCGGTGTAAGATCCGGGCTTCTTGGGGGCCAGTGATGAAGAGCCTGGTCACCAGCTGCTCCTCGACCAATCCAGCGTTGCGGCAACTTCTCGTTCAGGTATCTGCGAACAGCTAGGAGCCAATGGGGTGGCTCACCATCCTGCTGGGAAATGAAGTCCCCCGCCGCCTCTTCTAACTGAGAAAACAACCACTCTGTAAGCATGTCCAAATAAGGGATTCCAGAAACAGTGGGCTCATGAAAAAATAAAGGGCCAGAAACAGTGTCTTTTGATACAGCGCAAAACGCGTTCACTTTGGGGCAGCGCGCTCGTGTTCGGTGGTTTCATGTGGAGGCTCCTGACCCCATATCCGCACGTTGTGCCGGTTCACCTTACAATTTGTATGGAACGTCGCTTCATAGCTAAAAACCAGCTTAGACATTAATGCATCGTCTACCTCGTTATGGAGACATAAAGGAAGCATCAGACCGTCCCTTCCACATTGACGTGTCGAATGCGAGCTCGCTTCTCCCTCACAACCTCAAACTGAGAGTTACGGACACCATTCAAACCGTAACACCGGACATGCAGACAAGAGCGCGGAACGAGTTTGATTATCGCGTAGATGTCGTTAGGGACGCTCGTAGTGGTCACATTGAACATTTATGAAGATATGGTAAACAAACTTCACGGTTCCACGGTTCATTTTATTGGTCAATCATGGTTGTAGGTTGTTTGGTTTTAATATTATAGACCTTCAAAGTTGGGGTATTCTTTTATACTCAACCTGTACATTTTTTAAGGTTCTGACACTTAGCAATCTTACTTCTTAAGAACATTCGACTTAATGTCGAAAATAGTTACAAACGAATTCCGTTTTGATGGCATGTGAAGACAGTGCATTTTGAGGCAGTCCTTCTACACGGATAAAAGTCTAATGTTTTGCCGACAGTATAATGTTACAAGTACAGTAATTTTTTGTTATATATGAGCCGTCAATTACTAATGTTGCTGTTAGTGTAGTATGATGTTATGCTGTTAATGTAACTGTTATATGAACTAACTTTGTAACAATGTAACCACCTTACTGTATTGTAAACATTAAGGTGGTGTTTATGTTGCGGCTAAAATTTTTTTGGGTTGAATATATGTTAATACTTGTGTTAAAATTTTTCTTGTATTTATTTTTATATCAAACATCATTCCGATATAAAATAATTAAGTACTATTATTTTAACACAAAATAAATAATACCTACGAAGAGAATTAAGCAAGTCAGAGAATCGAACCCACGCCGAGCGTGCGTGAGGACGGTCAATTCACGAAACCCGTGCCCTACCAATTGCTTTTTTTAACGTATGTGATTGTGTTTCAAATTGTGGGTATTCTACAACATATAACGACAAATTACAGTACTTTGTCGTTTGTGGAAATACTTTATGTTTTAAAAATATATGCATATTTGGCACTCGTAAACTGATTTGCAAGGTGAGAATGGAGCAGCGCCGGAATGCAAGGGCGAGGGAAACCGGAGATCCCGAGAAAACGCTCCTACCAGCGGCATTGTATGTTACGATTCCTACTTGCAAAATTCCGGGAGTGACCCGACCAGCGAGCAGTCTAACCGCTCAGCCACCATGGCCTCTTATAGGTCAAGGAAGTCTGTGTTTTATGTGGGGGGTGGGGG
>NQII01004306.1:188742-210812 GCA_002778355.1 Clitarchus hookeri | reverse complement strand
GTAACTCCCCTCATGCCTTGCACGAACATTTTTCTTTAAATCTCGCAAATCATTCCACCAACTTCACTATCCTTGTGTAATTACAAAAGAAAATCAGGTATCGTGCTTTTTGTACCGTTGCAATAAGTCATTGGACATTTTCACTGTATCCTGTTCCAAAAATTTTTCTTGTTTTGGGAAAATGCTTGGACTTTCGCAATCCTCTTCTGTCAGCTTCAACTATTCGGGCCCTTCTCACGATTTTGTTTCTAACAGGACATCGTCTGAGTATCCGTGAGAAAGACGATCAGTTGGGTTGGAGTGTCCTGAAATATGATGCCTCTCCTCTGATTTGGTCATTGATCTCATNCGTGAGAAAGACGATCAGTTGGGTTGGAGTGTCCTGAAATATGATGCCTCTCCTCTGATTTGGTCATTGATCTCATCTTTTTTATTCTATTGATGTTAAATGTTCCCCATCGGTCGCCTCTCGCGATCCATGGAAGGACAGTTGATGTCTGTCACGAAAAATGCCGGCACATCCAATAAATTATACTTTATTTTACTGATCGAACAAGCCTTGCAATGCAACATACTAACTGTCCCAAACATAGAACTATTATTTTATTGCCCGAAATCACTCAACTTTGCTTGCACCAGTAGAACACAGGCTAGTTCTACTTCATCTTGATTATTCCTAATGTACACTACTGTCACATGTAAAGCCTGACTAGCATCACGGAAGGTATGTACACTTAGTTTCCCCAATCTTCCTAGAAGCTAGGCAAATGTTGAGAAATTAACATTAAATTCTTTAGTTAGGTCTTTCGCCCATTTCAGAAAGTTTACTTTCTGTTGTTCTGGCGCTTCTGTGCCCCAGCTGACCTTGTTTTCCCAGAATTATTTAAACCATAGTTTTGGGAGTAGAGCAACTGGGCAGGAAAACTCAATGGGAGCAAACACTTTATCATTACTGAGAGACAGGTACTTCTCGTCTTCTCGTCGCAACTTTGAAGCAAATATTTGCGCTTGTCCCATGTTAAACCGTGTACCACTGAAGGTATCTCCTCTGATTAAGCACAGTGTAACCTTCAAAAATGAAATGTGGTAGTTGCCATCAACTGTGAAGCAACATGAAAATTTTTCCTCTTTGTTTACTTATGCCACCCAATTGTCCACAAAAATTGATTTTTTTCCTTCAGTTTTAAAGTGTTGGCTAAGCTCAAATGGGCACTTGTCCAAGTGATTTGTCGACTACTTTTTCCAAAATAAATGTGCTACAGTTCACTTAAAATATAACACGATGATGACGAACAACTTACGCCTCTCTGCTGTCTGCATTCGCCTGCCATAAAAATCGTCAACAATCACGATATCTTTTACATAAAGAAACTCTTAGAAAAGCTTTCTTATTATCAACGACTATCCCTATTTCTTTCACCCGAAATCCCAATAGGACGAATGGAATAAATTATAGTATGTTTGAGTCCTTGCTTAGCAATACTGAAGTGACAAGTATGCTCTCTCCGCCAGCAACAATTCTGGCGTGGGAACTTTTCGGCTTGGCTTGTGAGGAAAACGAAGGCAATTGCTGATTGCTTATTACAGATTTCCGCTGTCTCTGTTCAGCGCGATAGGCGTAAATTTCGTTATTTCATTACAAAATATCTACAGTTTTTTAATTAGGCCTACATAAATGTAACACATTTGAAGCTGATATTATACACAGGGATTATAAAGTTAGTATCAATTTGTAAGAAGTCGCTAACATATCTTGTTTTTGTTTTAGGAATGGAAAATGTTCACCATTGAAGTAATTTGACAACTTCTTTGTAGAAATTATAGTTGTTGGTGAACAATTTTCTTGAACGCCAAGACGGTAACACACACACACATCTGTATATTCACATGCACGCACATTTATAGAAAACAATCACTAGCCAGCGAAATCGAAATAAATTTGTTCACTGCGGCTTTGACCCTCCGGAGTTTGAATTTGTCATAGAATTTTGTTTTGCAGACTGAAATAAAACAAAGCTTATTTTAAGCATGCGGATTCCCCAGGAAGAAATCTTACTTTTTTTTTTAATGGGAATTTGAACATGGCAGACAACCGAAGTATCGTATGGCTTCGCACACCCGTAGTTTCAATATGTTGATGAAGTAATTTGTGGCATATTGAAATTAATCAAAAAGTTTTCTCGCGGCTAAACCCAGCTGTCATTTAAATTTGCTTAATAAATTTGTATTAGGAAGATCGAGTTACCCAATTGTTCTGAAGCATTTTACATCTCAAGTTTATATAAACCGAATATTTTTATGAGCAAACTGAAATAACACACCGGCCACTAGCTAGTAACAACCACCAAGTTACAGTTATGGATAAAATCCGAACTCTGTCCCATCTACGATGGAACTTGGATTATAGTGCCAGTCGCTGGAGCTCCAAGCACCCTTACTTATATATATTTTTTTAATCCGTTGTTTGCTGTGTTTGCTACAATATTTTTTAATCAAACTTATTTCTAAATAATTGTTTAGCTTCATACATTTTGCAGTAACCCACATGCTTTAATTTCCTTGTTATTTAGTGATCTTTCCCAATTTCAGCTTTTCTCTACCGCCAGCTTGACTGCTGCCCCAACACTGTTCGCTGCTATCGCCAAAACCTGCTGCAACCACCGGTATTTTCTGTATTAATGTAAAACCAAAGAACCATACCGTTCCTGTGACAGAATAACTCGTTGGCAAAAAATTAATTTCCAGCACCAAGAAATCTATTTTCTACTATCAACAAAATATGCATTCAACATTTTTGTGTCTCTACCAAAATTGTTTTCAGACGAACAGTTTGGTTAACCAACTGTGCCACGTGAGGGACTGTAGACATGCTTAGTTTTATTGTGTATGAGACACATTCTTCTTACTGTACTATCTTCATTTAATCATCTGCATGTGTTTGGCATTAATTTTACTACAGTATAAGTACTTTACCTTCTTTAATGTCTTTGTCAACATTAAATCCCCTAATTTCTTGTAGCATTCGATAGATATACTCTTTTACATTTGCTTCTGTATCGGACGTTTCTTCAATGAATTTGTGAATTTAAACCACACGAACTATGTTAGTGCGATTTGTTTTTAGAATGCTGAAAATGTATCTGCGGTCGGGAAATTAATGACGTTAACGTGATGGGGTCTTGTTATATTTCTTTGGTTTCGTGCCTTTAACTACAATATTCGCACTAAAAGAGAAAGCTGAAGTGTAGACGTACGTTTTACACTTTCGATTATATCTTATCGAACTCCTTTTTTTATAATACATTTAAAATTAAGTATTACAATTTTTTACTTTTACCAAATTTGATAAGATTGTTGTGAACATGAAGTATACTTCGAGTTACAGTCTCTTATTCATGTGTCGTCTCATACATATTCCTAAAACATCACAGGAAAAACTCGCAAAATACAATATTTGCAGTATTATGGAGTATGATTTCGTGAGTGATTTTTTGAGGATCTGCAGTTATGTGCAGGGTTTGGCAACAATCAACGTGGCCGTAAATTATAAACTTGAATCACTTAGCATTGCTTTATACTTAATTACTAGTATACGCGTGGCAATAAATTACGTCTTAACATTGCGGTCGACTTACTGACTAGTGTGTGTGCAGCGATAAAATAACACAGTAACATTTCCATCGACTTGATGTAAAGTATGTGCGGAAATCAAGTAACACCTTAATATCGGCATAGATTTAATGACTAGCATATGGGTGGTAATAAAATAACAGTGAAATTAATTAAACATAAATACTGTAAATATTATCATTACACCAATTTTTTCTGTAATGCATATAAAACATAAGGATACAAAGTTCAGTTCCCGTCAATTTTAAAAGAATACACTTTTAGTGAGTCGTTAAACTAGAGAACTACTTTATCTGTTTCGCTACATACATTATCCAAATAATTAATTTAGTTTAACATAAAAATGCAGATATTAGCAGATGCATTTCCAAATTTCAAAAGTGTTAAATTTACCGAAAAGCTATGTTAATGTTTATAAACAATCCATGTAGATTTTATTGCCCGAAAAAAAAGTTTCTGCTTTGGGTATGGATTAAATCCTAATGTCTTGGAAGTGTGAATATAAACAGTATTGCATTTTTTTTTTGTAGATCCCGTGTTTCAAGTTAAATCGAATGATCCATGAAATTAATTATAAATCCAAAGGGCTTACGTAAAAAAAAGGTACGGCGGTTAAAATATAATGGATGTTTTACAAGTGTTGTATAACAGGATAATGCCTTGCAGCGTCGTGTGTGCTCCGTAGTTTTTTCTGCAAAAGTATATAATTACAAGAAAAAAAATCTTATTATGGCCGTAACACACACATTTCTGGTTGCTTAATTCCTCACTTGTGAGTAAAATATGATAAAGTCTCTCGGAAATAAGTTGCACAGCGTATCGTGAAATAAATGTTTGTTGAAAATACCACGGACTCGCAAAATTTTGAATTCCCTCGTTGACGAAGAGAAATGGGAGCAGTTTAACTGACGATGGACCTGTTCGTACACACAGCCTTAAATTAAGGCGACAGGACAGAGAAAGACATTAAAACTTATATGTGCTTAGAATTTTCTGCTCGTCCAATTACGAAGAGGAAGATAAGGAATGTGAATAATGTTGTCACTAGTTCAGGAAAATAACGAGAAATGAGAACATTTGTTACTCATGACAGGCATCCTTATTACATCCTTGGCTTGGGGAAGGGATAGGGGAGAAAAGACAGAGTCCTACAGTAGTTCTTGGTTTTTTCCCCCCCATCAGAGAACCTTTTGTGTTGACCAGTAATTTTCAGTTTCGGTAACTGTTAACGAGGGTTTGTTGTTGCCNTCCCCCATCAGAGAACCTTTTGTGTTGACCAGTAATTTTCAGTTTCGGTAACTGTTAACGAGGGTTTGTTGTTGCCATTACATTCCGACAGTCTTATCTGATTTCAAACATCACACAGTAATATTTACAGGAATGTAAAATTAATATGCAACATTAGTTACACCACAGCTCTTTANGATTTCAAACATCACACAGTAATATTTACAGGAATGTAAAATTAATATGCAACATTAGTTACACCACAGCTCTTTATATAGTATTGTTTGTTAATGTAATACTGATCTAATAACATCATACTGTAATGTCTGGCTTGACTGACTTTCGTCCCAATTGTTCTTTAAACAGACATCTCTCCGCCAACTCACCTCGCTAGAAATTGTCCAAGATGACCTGAGATACAACTTCACGTATACCGTAATTGCTAGACTTGATGAGCCGTTCCTAGCTAGCAGTCATTTTGTACATTTCCACTGAATCCGCTTGCTCGTTATTGAATTCGTAATCATTTTCCACGAATTCACAGTTGCCATTTATAACTCTACACGCAAGGTGTGGTGGAATATCTACTCCACGCTGACACATTTATACAGCTGAAAATTTATATCCTATCCTCGAAGTAGCTTATTATTTGTGTCAGCTCCTACAAACACTCTTTGGCCATACCCCCGAATCCTCAGAGTAGAAAGTATATTCCCCCACACGAGGAGTATTCCAATATGTACGTGAATAAGTGAAAGCGCACATGAAAATAGGATGGTATTCATAGTCACTTTTGCGATGGAGATGAGAGCCAACATTCGGTAAGCATCGTGTTTTGGCAGGAAAACGAGATTCTTAAACGATTAGCGAGTTGTTTGCGTGTTGGTTACAAATGTGGGCACACTCAAAGTTACGAGATGTCTTGACCTACCCTAAACAACTCGCATCCCGTTAACCTCACCTTGTACTTTTAACAATAGTGCACGCCTTACATCGTTTCGATAATTGAGATGAAATTCACTGATGGATACAATTATTTTAGAGTGGTAACGCACTGCTCGTTACTCGCCCAAATGGAGGGTTGGAAAATAATGTAGAAAATTGAAAAACTGACCTCAAAAACCGATGGATTAGGTACAATTATATTTATCTGTTACT
The DNA here is from genome assembly GCA_002778355.1 of Clitarchus hookeri. Lineage (NCBI taxonomy): Eukaryota > Metazoa > Arthropoda > Insecta > Phasmatodea > Phasmatidae > Clitarchus > Clitarchus hookeri. The sequence goes on along the minus strand of NQII01004306.1, from coordinate 204,797 downwards.
CGCTCGTCGTATTGTGGTTTGATGCAGCACGAGTATTATTTCTAATGATGTTTAAAAAAATCTCGACAAAATAAGGAATATAACTAGTATCCTAAAGTCTTTTATGTTCATGAATAGGCCTACTTATTTTTTCTAGAAAGGAACTTTCCATGAATTCCACGGATCAATATGTAAAATCTGTAATTGATTCACGTTGTTTGTGCTGCTAATTAAGTTTTATTGACAAGAATAATTTAAGTTCCGTAGTGTCCCAGTTGCAAGAAATATATTATTAAAAATTTTAAAAATATTTTTCTGAATCGGTATTTGAACATACATTAAAATATCTTAAGCCCGCTTTCATAACCACAGAACTACCAAGCACATAGTGCTAACTTAACAAACTGTTGGAATAGATAGTCGTTTCAATGTTTACGATAACTATTCATATAGTTTAGTTACTGCCGCTTGTTGTAGGTTTTAGTGTTAACTTTTTTAATTTTAAAGAATCAGTTTTATAAAATTACGTCACAGTAGAGAGACTAATGCCTCGGCAGAATAGATAGAATATATAGACCAAATTGAGAAAGTTTCATATTTCATAAGCACATTTATGTTTGATTTTCCATTTGTACCGACTATAGTAGCATACACATTAATTTACAAATATTTTTAAGAAATGTGCTCTTCGAAGAAACAATTTTAGTTAAAACATTGGTCCTAACTGCCGACAGCTGGAAACGTGTTTTGCATTTTTAACCTCGCACACAGGGCTCAGAAAATCATCGGACTCTCAAACGCCTCGCGAACGAGGGTCTCACAAATTTCGTTGATAAATTCAAGCTAGGTTTACGAGATATTTAAGAGACAGTTCCCTCCTATACGCGAGAAGTTTGCGGGAACGCAAACTAAATGTTTAAGAATGCCACCCATAGTGACATCTCATTTTTCATTCTGCGTTCCTGTGTACTTTTGATGCCTCCTCATCGCAGCAACCATATTATGTCGAGGGTTGTGCGTATTGGTCACAAACAAAATTTTACAGTTATTTGATTTTCAATTTACGCCATGAATTCTTAGGCAATGTCAATAGTTTAGGCAATGTCAATAATTAAGGCAATGTCAACAGTTTAGGTAATGACACATGCCCTTTATCACTAATTATGGTAAAGTAATTAATAATACATCTTTAAAAATAACAAGTTACAGCTTTTTTCCATAAAGTTAAATATGAAATATGGGTAGCAATTCCAGCTATTTCCGTGTGATTATTTGAGCACAGCAGCTTGTTGCAACGCTTTGGGTATTATTTCATACCGTAAGTCTAACTTATTTAAACTTTTTTTTTTTGTAATGGACACGCAGCCGCAGTTTGTCTGTTGAATTCATATTCAGCGTGTATGTCCATCCTACGCTACCATATTTCAACATTTCAACATTTAACCATTGCGTCTCAAACGAAAACCCAACCGTTGATTTGGCGATACTGAATTTTCGAATGAATTTTTATTGTTTCAAGCATGGCTTTATTTTAAATTAAATTAATATGCAGAACGACACTTTAACATTTTTTTCTAGTGCACCAGAAGTGAAAGCACTTACCGTGAATACCAAAAGATAAGATATTTGGAGTATACACTGGCCAGTCAGTGAACTTTAAAAAAATGTTGCCTTTCTCAAGTCAATCCCTTCCAAGATCTTGCGCGTAAACCTGTGATCTGGAAACCAAACAAAAACGTTCGGTTTAATGTTGCGATTAACGCATTTTGCGGTTAACTTAATCACATAGTAATATCAAATATAGTTCTTTTACTTGTGGAGTTCAGCCTGTCATGTTAAAAAAAAACGTGTAATTTGATTATACAGGATGCGATACATTGCTGATATAAGCAAAACATTTAAGGTGCAATAATTTTGTGGAGAGGAAAGTTATTGCCATGCCCAGTGCACTATACTTGGTGGGTATAATCTATATCAGTGCTCTCAGTTTTATTTATGTTTTGTTGCATTAGTCATCGTGTCCATTTTTACGAGATGTAGTTACAAGAGGCAGCAAAATTTAAATAAATAATAGCATGAAAACTAAAAGAGCTACGTGATAGTTCTTATCACAGAAAAGGACAATTATACAACCTTTCACATTGATTCCTGCGAGAATGATTCATTGGAAAGAGGGCGGGTGCTTATCTCAGGAGCTTGAGCCCTCCCTAGTTGGAGTTTAGACTGGATAGAATGAGATAAGTCGTGAAACGTAGTACTTTGTCAACAATGCAATATCATTGGATACAGTTTGTGTAGTAATAGGAAATGTCTAAAAGATCGTATTATGATTTATTTACTAAATAATGACATATATATACACCATTAAATCTGCATATGTTCTAAACGCGTGACGTGAACGTAACGGGTAGCACCAGATGACAACACCCCCAACATAATAATGGACCAGTCCGCTAGCTTCTGACACTGGTTTGTGTTGTATACACTTGTATCTGCGCGCGTGATGTTGCTTACCGTATAAAGTTATTTAAAATGTGTTCAGTTAATTAATTAAAACAGTTGTACATGTAAAGCTATTGTTTTATGACTCTTCTACGCTGGTTGTTGTTAAAACGTTATTTCAAAACAAAATTTTGCTATGAATGTTTAGCAGAACAGTTGATCAAACTGAGCCTATCCTCCTTCCTCCACAGTATCCACTGCTCTCAAGGGTGTCTTCTGGTCCTACAGTACATGTGTCGATTTGCATGTGGGTAGCCGTACTTTCGATCCCGACCACTAGGGGCAGTTTTCCCAAGCGGATACGTAAGGAAATTCTGACGCAGTTCCTGTATATGTATAAAAAAATATATGTATGTTTGTGTGTGTGTTATATAATGAAGCCTTGCCCCTCTGACCCTTCGCCAGATTCCGGCCATTCGACCGCCATTCTCACGGACATACTTATTCCCTGGAAAAATTATTTGTCGATGTGTTTCAGTTACGAGTTCTTCCAGTGGACTGCCGAAAATTCCCGGGCTGAGTCACCAATGAACTAAGTCTCACAAGTATTGTTTTTAAAACACATTTATAAGAGAATATATTCTCATCAGCTTTCGATTTATCATCCACACGTCATAAAACCTTGTACTTTCAGCATATTACCGTAAATATTTTGTTTATTTTAATGTTTTTAGTATTACNCGTAAATATTTTGTTTATTTTAATGTTTTTAGTATTACTGTCGCTGATTTTTATAGTTATGCAAACGGTGCTCTTGTAAAACTGTTAATGAGACTTTCGTAAAGCGCAATTTTGTGAATGTGTAAAATTCGTGTTATACATTAAAGAAATGTTTTTTTTTTGCAGTGTAAATTTATTTTATTCACGCAGCTGAAGAACATCATAAGGCCAGCTCGCGGCAATGCGGTCGGCACAAAATAAACTCCGCGGGAAAAGGGCTGCGTGCTCGCGGCCGGCGGNATAAGGGAATATATTCTCATCAGCTTTCGATTTATCATCCACACGTCATAAAACCTTGTACTTTCAGCATATTACCCTAAATATTTTGTTTATTTTAATGTTTTTAGTATTACTGTCGCTGATTTTTATAGTTATGCAAACGGTGCTCATGTAAAAGTGTTAATGAGACTTTCGTAAAGCGCAATTTTGTGAATGTGTAAAATTCGTGTTATACATTAAAGAAATGTTTTTATTTTTTGCAGTGTAAATTTATTTTATTCACGCAGCTGAAGAACATCATACGGCCAGCTCGCGGCAATGCGGTCGGCACAAAATAAACTCCGCGGGAAAAGGGCTGCGTGCTCGCGGCCAGCGGACACTCACGGGTCCTTACAAAACGCAGGCACTCCGCTCGGCTTAAAGTGCGCTTCCCCTACCCTCTCGTCCTAGCGCGACCCCGTTCCCAGGAGAGCATTTGTATCGCCCGCGACACGGCCCTGCTNGTGCTCGACTCACCCGCCCTCGCGCGCGCCGCCCGAGTGCCACAGCGTCTCCCGAGTGACGTCACTGCTGCGTGTGCACCGAACGTGCCCGGTGCAGCCCTGCACTATTCTCGCTGCGCTCTGGGAATAGTGGACGCTCCGCGTGTATCTTTCGACGCAGCTGAGGCGCCGACGTGAGTGAGCAACGGAAAATATTCACGAGACCGAAGAAGTTATGGTGGGGGAGGAGGGGGAGGCGGAGAGAGAGAGAGAGAGAGAGAGAGATAGAGAATATATCATTCTCATATCAGGATGCACTTCCGTTAAAGTAGAAATATATTATCATTTACAGTGCGGCCATACAGTATGCAGAACTCGTTAATAGTAACTCGCACACACTACCAAAAATGTCAGGAAAAGTACTATTTATGTTGCATGTGAAAGGAACACTGTAAAATATTTTGCTAGAAATTACTAACTTAAATTTATTTAAAAATCAATTAAAAAGAGTATATTTTTAATTAAAATTTAACTTAAATTATATTTTGGATGATTTATAAAGCACTTTTCACAAATAAAAAAGAACCCTTCGCCAAACAAGACTATTATAGTAATTGCTCTGGCAGAAATGTAAGAAATAAAAATTAATAATAATGTTTAGACATTTTTAATAGTTGATTATAAGCAGCACGTCCATTTCAGCCACGGAAGTTATAATTTTGATAACTTAAACAAATGTACATAAAATCGGTTATTAAAAATATGTTTTTTTAAAACATAAGTACCAATATTTTCTAAAATACGATGATAGTAATTATTATGATTGCCCAACCTGGCGAAGTATTTTTTGCGAAATATTCTTTTAGAAGTATTCAAAATGGATAGTAAGTTAAAATTTGTTTTAAAAATATGCTTTTGTTAATTGGTTTTTTACCATTTAAACAAGTAACTTCTAGAAAAATGATGTACAGTGTTATAAAGTATATGCTCTGTAATCTGTGTTCTCCGTGTTGTACAGCCGGGTGCAGTACTCCCAATCCCTTTCATATCGGATTTTATTTTAATCTTCGTAATCTAACTTCATGACCAGACATTAAAAATCAAAGCTTGTTTTGGCATAGATGACTAATTATCAGAATGTTTGAAGTCTATACGGTGTTAGTTATATTCATATTTTTCCCATGGTACGGGGAAAAATTATTAAATAATGAGGGAACCTTAGAATACGGTAGCAGACATCAAACTAATCGTGTGAGAAAAAAAGGTTAGATTTTTGAAATAGCTTTTAACATGTTCTCTATGCCTTGATAAGCTCGGTTTTTAAATGCGGACTCTGTGAATTAAGTTATGGGGGACTACACGTAAACCCAAGATGGCGGGGATACGTTGCCCTTAACGTGGGTTCGACTAAGTTTAGCACACTTCACATAAATGCGTTGACAGTCCATTCACGGTTACTTCCAACTTTTCTGAAGCCCTGCTAAGTTTCTACTTCCGGGATATTCCTCCGCCTCATGCAAACATAACTCAACCGAGAGTAGAAAATTACACTCCCACAACGAATAGATTCATGCACGTGGTTCGGTTACAGATAAGATAAGAGTACAGAGGAGAAACAGCTGCTTATACAGCGAACTCAAACCGCACTCACCAGCAAAATGGCGTCAGTCGCTAGCAAGATGTCGGAACGCCTTTCGCCAATCAGAGCACCGGTACCTACTCGGCAACCGGCAACCAAGCCCGTAGGTAACTTTATGCAGCGAGCAGTAAGTAGCCAATAAGACACAAGCTCCGTTCCCAGAGACTCGCGCAGCCAATCAGATAATGGATACCCTCTCATCAAAGGAACAATTCTCTGTATACTTATCTAATTTGTAGTCTGGTCCTTGTTCCCTACTGTTAACTTGAGAGTCGTCCATGGGGGCCTGTCTAATATATTATGATCCAATTGCACGATATAATGAAATATTTACGTGTTAAAAATGTAGCTTGTCTTTAGATGAATAAGCGAAATTGCCTAGTTCCTAAATATAACATTCCTCTGATATTTATTTACCGTGACACTGTCAGGATTCGAGCCCAGTTCCCTGTAGTGGGAGGCGAGAAGTCAGACCACTACACTACTGCGACATCTTCTAAAAATCAGTCTCAACTGCACCGTGGAAACGGCTTTTTTTTTTGTGAAACGAATTTCGTTTGGCACAACAAATTGACTATTCGTAAAGGGGCAATTAAATATTTTGTCGCAGAAACAAAAATATTTCGTCATTTCTATTTGGTTGCCACAAACTTGTAAGATTTGGTTGTTGCAACTTAAGACTTATGTAGCTCTACGCACTTTACAGTTTTGGTTATTATAAAAAAACAGAGCAGCACTGGGATTCGAACCCATTTTGCTAGCCTCGGAGACCTCTGATAAAACTCCTGGGAATATTGGAATATTTTTTAATTATATATGATTTTAATACATGTTTTGTACGCAAATCAAAGTTTTAATGTTTTACAACACATCTCTTTTGTTTCCTGTTACACAGGTTTCATTGAGATTATTTATGCATTGTTAAGAACTAGCGANGCCAATTTGAGAAAGGGTTGCACGTCTGTCACGTTTAATGTTTCTCGTCAGTCGTCATTTGTCCCGTTCGTTCACGATCTTTTTCCGGCTGCAGCGATGTCGAAGATTTGATGTTTTACCGGATTCTCGATATTCACGGTACACTCGTGAAATGGTCGTACACGAACATCCAAATGTTATCGCTACCTCGGAGTTGCTATGTCCCATCTCTCGTACGCCGACTATAACATCACGTTCAAACTCACTTAAATCTTGATAACCTGCCATTGNCCATCTCTCGTACGCCGACTATAACATCACGTTCAAACTCACTTAAATCTTGATAACCTGCCATTGTAGCAGCAGTGACCGATCAAGCTTCCGACCGCATCGCGTTACTCTGATTGGTTCCATGCCTCTGTTATTTACATACGCACGCCTATACCAGTTTTTTGTCGCTCTTTAGTGTTAATATACATACATACATACATAGATACATACATACATACATACATACATACATACATACATACATACACACACGTCACGCCTGTCTCCTAGTGGGGTAAGCAGAGATTATGGACCTCCATTTACCACGATCCTAACATACATACCTACCTTCTTCGCTCTATCCACATTCATACATATTAGAGATAGTGATTTAGACAATTTCTTTGTATACAACATTAATCGTTTTACCTCAAACCGCCAGAACAAAAATATTTCTGTTTGACGTGACACGCGAAAGGGCTACGTATAGTTGCCGTGTGAAAAACATACTCCACTCAAATCCACTCTAGCCACATTAAGTGTTTGACTAGTGTGCCTTATGTAATGTCATACCAAAACAAACTCTTATTAGAAATTGGACTCTTTTAAAATTAAAAGGCAAATCCGAGGGAATCATTGGTATTCTATGTATTAAAACAGTTTCTCCAGTACCGCAGCCAGTTAGAATAGTATCTTCAATGAAATTACTTTTTAAATTACTTATTTGTGATCGAATACCGTTGCATAATTTCAATGGATTAATATTTTGCAAGAAAATTATGGGAGCTCCAACATTTAAAATCAGTTTGTGTGGTGGCATGCCAGAAGGATTCAATGAATTAAGATATTCTGTGGGATAGTGCACAGCTTCTTCACTGTCGAGTACTGTATCTACTGAGTAATAGACTTGTGTTTACGCATTGAATTTTGCAAGCACTAAGTCAATAATTATTTCGACGTTTAGCATTAGTCTCACTTTCTCTTTGCAAAATATTCCTTTCTCGGTTATTAGTCAACCTATATTCTCTTTCTTGTTCACTTTCATTTGCCTGTGATAAACGCAATCAATTTTAAAAATTACTTTTTCACAAAATTTTTATAAATTTTAAAGTATAGACGATAATTGTATGATGTAAAGGACATTTATTATCTACGTTAAACAGTTTTAATAACGTATTAATTAATTTTGATAAATATTAAGTTCTTAATGGTTACAAAAGACAGAGAATTTTGCGTTGGTTTTTACTGCGTAATTTTAATTGTAAATACGCTTATAACTACTTATCTATTAAAGATAGATATATGCTACCGCTAACTTTTTTGTGGATAATTTAATTTTACACAATTCATTTGTACATGATTTTGTTATATCTCTAAAGAATTAGTCAGCGTATTCCATGAGAGCGCGCTGGTGGCAAACTTTTTTCCCGACCTAATTCACTAATACCGCAAATGCTAAACTCATTTAAGTGCTGGAGAAATTGTTAATACACACAAACCTTCCTCGATAAATGCAGATCATAACAGTAAAAACCGCATCCAAATCCGTTCAGTGGTTCTCGAGATTAGCGCAGTCATACGGACGTACAGACGCGCGCCAGGGACTTCCTTTATACTATCTATTGACAATAAATACACTAAAAAGCACTATTATTATGCTTATTGTCACAACCGTTTTTAACAAACTCTCTAGCTGTAAATTCGAACGAAGGCATTCAAATAAACGGATTACTCTACAGAAAAACCAATTAAATTGCGATACTGGACAAAGCTGATTTTGTTGCCACCACGAAATCTGTAATAATAGACATAGACTACCTACTGCTTCAGCTAACCGAATTGTTATTCAGTCCCAACGAAATAATAACTTTGTTCTACTTTGATAGTTATTATTTATAAGATAACCAAAGCGATCAGTTAAACGTTCTTGTAAAATAGTTGCGTGTACTTAATACACGCAGATGATGTTGGAACAAATAAGCAGATATGCGTTCGACTCTTAAAATTATTTTTAAATGCATTATTTGGTCGAAGGGAAATAATGCAGAAGCAGATGAGTTGAGCGAACAAAATATTTTTCAGTGTAAACAAATGCTATTCAAGTACATTTATTTGGTACCAGAAACTATGTGTTTCTCTTAGTGCGTAATCGGTGAAATATTTTTGAGTAAGAATTGGTGTACAAGTAACATGTTTATGTTGAGTTCTCAGTAACATTTTTGCGGCAGTCATTGGGTTCACAGAAATGGTAACTTTTAAACGTGGCAGAAGGAACAAAAGGAACTAAAGAAGATTATCGAAAGTTACTTTGCAGTGTCCAATAGGTCACATTTGCCGAACATTTTTGTGGTGTATTATGTAAGAATATCGGATCACAGAAATAACCCGCATTTAAAATGACTTTGCTTCCAAAATAAAGGGTTTGACCCTTTCCTTAAATTTCACGTGGAAATTAATTCAGTGACAAAAATAACAGTTGCATTTACGCAATGTATACGGTATGTAAAAAAGTTTGTAATACCATCAAATCTCTTGAAATTCTAAAGCGAGTTGGGCGGTTGAACATTCGTCGGTTTATTTTCCCCTTATTCCCACTGATGCTGAATTTAAAATTGTACCATAATATCGGAATTAAATTGTTTCTTTTCCATAAAACTTTAGTAACTCTTTGAATTGAGGATATTGTTGGAAATGCGGAGTTGAGTAGAGTTTGCTATTCATTTTTTTTTCATTATTTACGATTTATAGTCCCACAAATAAATATTTTTAAGAGAGTACCTGGATTATTTGAAAGTAGTTTGTTATGGTGTGTAGGTGTAGAATAACTTAACTGTTAGTTTAACTTGTTAAGGGGATCCTTCCTCCTAATTAAACAGTGAAATTTTTTGCACTTGTCGCAATCAGTTATTTGGAATCTGTTTGTCAAAGATATTTTTTAAACTCTACAGTTGAAACATTGCATATTTTCAACACATTATTTACAATTAATCTGAAGTCCACAGCACGTGCTTCTTAAAATTAAACGTTTGTTTTCCACATTCCACAGTAAGGTTTAGTGAAATTTACTTTAATTTATTTGTAGTGTTACAACAATTTATTTGGCAGCGAGCTTCCAAAAATTCCTTGCACAAATACAAAAAAAATTATTGCATACTTGCTACCAGCGCGTGGTTTAAAAACAATGAAATCAATTATTCGTAAAATTGAGATGTTATGATGTGTTTTAAGTCGTGTGCGCTGTGCAGTAAACTTAATTATCGTTACTGTAGCTACCATCAACCCTTGTATTCAAAGGGTAGAACTACCTAATTGTCCTAGTGCTTATTGAGCAAAATCTGAATTTCGAAAGAACGTTCCTGTGTTTATTAATATTTGTCCACTTCTTCAGCTTGATATGACGAAATAAAACCGGCTACTTTTTTTTCTATTTTATATATTCATCCACGTTGCATATCCTTCAATCACACGACTGCGTTATTTATTCTTGTAGTAACTGTTTACGAATTCACGAAAGAACAACGAGAATAATTTCCTTGTTGTAAGTAAAAGTCAAATTTGAGTATTAAAAAAAAATATGAAAGAAATTGTTTTTTAAACTTGTAATAATTTACAGTGAAATATCTGCAAAGAGCCTTGATTGTACGGATAATTAATAATTCAGTCCGCTGCCGCAATTTACGCGCGGCGGCGGATCTGTGCCGGGAATACGGAATGACGTTCCGGAATAAACGCCAAGAAGGCACGTTACCCTCGCTCCCTTTGCCAATTCCCCTGGGCCCTCGTCTCTCACCACACGCCCAGACACTTGAGGACGTGTAGTAGGTATTGGCGCCGCGTACGTGACGGCTTACGACGGTCCCGTGTCGTCTTGCCGTGAAAGGAACTAATTACCGCNTTAGGTATTGGCGCCGCGTACGTGACGGCTTACGACGGTCCCGTGTCGTCTTGCCGTGAAAGGAACTAATTACCGCGTGTCCTCATTACTTATGGCGCAAATAATTAATTACGGAAGCCGCGCCACTAGGCCTTTCAGCCCTTATTTCGCTCCCCGACACCACGCCCCTTCACGCAGCTCTGCTCTGTGAGCTCCCCAAAACCCCCTGTTGCCTGTTTATTCTGGGGCGATGGGTTCTCAGATTATGGTCTTCACGGTTTCTTCACACTTTTTTAAATCAAAACATTGAAAAATCACCCTATGTAAGACGTGTTTGGTTTTTTTTGCTAAATACACCACTTATAAGCGTTTTATACTTATCTTAACATGAAAGTAGTTTATTTTTAATTAAGTTGAAATTTTTACTTATATTTTATTTATAAATTATAATATTTGATCAATAGTTAAATAGTAAATATGAATAATAACGGTGAGAAATCATGTGTGTTGGTAGCACCTAGTAAGAAATAGTGCTTATGTAAAATATTATTATAACTAAATGCGCACGAATACGGNCATGTGTGTTGGTAGCACCTAGTAAGAAATAGTGCTTATGTAAAATATTATTATAACTAAATGCGCACGAATACGGAGCGTTGTCCTTTGGTGGAAATTTTTCAGGCTTAGTTAAGCTTGGTTTGCACGAGGCGGAGGAATATCTTGGAAGTAGAACTTTAGCAGGGCTTCAGAAAAGTGTTAAGTAACCGTGAATGGCGTATATAAAATTTGCCTTTTAAGGGAGTCTGATACCAAACCATTAACTATTTTGTATTTCTAACAAACATTGTTCAACTAGTACGCATTGTATGTGATGCCATTTTCCTACAATGAAAAATGTTAACACTTTATATTTATTGAATAATTTGATGTAAAATACATTTTCTTGTTTTGCTGCAGCCATAATAACAAATACTAACTAAGTTGTTAAGATGAAAATATGTACAAAGTAAACTTGTGCCGTGGACTACTGCTTGGCATGTATGTAATCACCAAATAACATTTCATTAATTTTTTTGAAATATTAATCATATGCAAACATTTATTTTTATGTGACCATTTTTTTTATATATGTGGCATGTTATTTGGTGATTACATATGTATCACGCAGTAGCCCATGGCATTAGTGTAATGTGTACATTTTTTCAACTTTACAGCTTAGTTAGTATTTGTTGTTATGGCTGCAGCAAAACAAGAAAATGTTGTATTTTAAATCAAATTATTAAAATAATGTAAAGAGTTAAAAAATTGTATTCTAGGAAAATGGCATCGCATATAATGCTTACGAGTTGAACATTGTATGGTACAATTATAAAATTATTAATTTTTGGGGGTCCAACACTTAAGGGCCCCGCCTGCGTGAAGTTATTTTGCACGTTCGAGGCCTCGGATCGCGTGAGTTCCAAGGTCGACTTTTGCTCACTCACCACTTGCCTCATCGCCCTTACACGTAAGGCGCTTTACTGGCGTTCAGTCTTCCTGTACGCGATTCGCGTGAACGCGACTTTGAGCGGCGTCCTTTGATTTTTATGTACCGCTAATAATGATAGAAGAATGATGCGTGTCGGATGACATACATCTCTTACATTTCTGTATAGAAAGTTTAGTATCTAAAATTGATTATGAAAACGCCGGTTTTAGCTATTTTCACAACCAGGGAAATTATTTTTGGAATTGAAATGAGAGGTTGAAACTTGTCTTTGGGCACGAAAATTTTCTTAAAAGATTTTAGTTTTCACAAACTACTACAAAATATCCAACCGTTTTGAATCAAGTATTTTATACCAAACCTCTGCAACGCATTTCATTTTTATGTTAAAGATCATTAAAGCATTCATTATACATTACATCATTAAGACATTAAAATCGTTTAATGTGTATTTTATAACCTTTACAATTTATTATTTTGAGTTAATTTTACATAAATGTCAATATTTTGTCTACTACATATTTTAAAGTATAAAAATTAAGGGTTGTTATTTTGTTTACGATAATTAAAGGGCTAACTGTTGTAATGGCTACAATTATACATAAAACCCTAATTTGAAATGTATTTGTTGTATTAATTAGAAAATATTTTTTTTTACTTTCGTTTAAAAAACGCTTTTTTTTTGTTCGTTATTATAATTACTGCTAGGCAAAAGCGTCCATAAAAATGGGTCAACATATTAAGTAGAATTTTTACTTTAATTAGCTCTTTTTTTTTTGTTATGATGTCAGACAAACGTGTTCTGTAATGGACTTCACGACAGNGTTAATTTTACATAAATGTCAATATTTTGTCTACTACATATTTTAAAGTATAAAAATTAAGGGTTGTTATTTTGTTCACGATAATTAAAGGGCTAACTGTTGTAATGGCTACAATTATACATAAAACCCTAATTTGAAATGTATTTGTTGTATTAATTAGAAAATATTTTTTTTTACTTTCGTTTAAAAAACGCTTTTTTTTTTGTTCGTTATTATAATTACTGCTAGGCAAAAGCGTCCATAAAAATGGGTCAACATATTAAGTAGCATTTTTACTTTAATTAGCTCTTTTTTTTTTGTTATGATGTCAGACAAACGTGTTCTGTAATGGACTTCACGACAGNCATTTTTACTTTAATTAGCTCTTTTTTTTTTGTTATGATGTCAGACAAACGTGTTCTGTAATGGACTTCACGACAGTGTAAAGTCTTCAGGATTGTCCAATGAATGTTCCTGGAAATGAACTTCTGAATTCCCTACACATTGCCTGAGCTCTAACAGGCACTTGTACACTTCAGAGATCATGCCATTTGAATATAACATTTTTCGGAACTGTGGCGATTTTCACCCCCAAGCCAATGGCCTTAATACGTGGCGCGTTCGCGGTAAAGGAATTTCCTCTTGCGAGCGACTTGCGTCGTTGTGTCGCACTGATTGCGGCGAGCTACACTTGAACACAAAGACCCTTGGACCGTCCTAAGCAGTCTTTTGTCAGTGAAAGACTGCGGCTTTCTCAGCTGGACAAGTGCGAGAGCTAAGCGCATGAGCGGGACAGTTGCACGTTCTTGAAGAAACTTAATTTATAGAGTAATGTGCGGCAATTCGCCTCCGCCCTATTTATTCAGGAGCCTTATTTTGGCGGAGCAAGCTGTTGGTTCAAGTCATTGGTTTTAGCAAACAGATACATCCTGTCGTCATTCATTCCAATATTCCTCTTGCCAAACAACGCAGCACACACATAATGTTAAATTATCACAGGATTCAATCAATGGGAAGGTGACACACAGCAGATAAGTCTCATGATCAGAGTTACGGTAATGAATGCAATATCCTTTCATAAGTAAGAATCTCTTATGTAGGTAGGGCTTAACTTCTCGTCGACAGCGCGATCATTGGAGACCGAGCATGATTTTCAGAGAAGCATGAAAGGGCAATGAATCGGCAACTAACCCAGCATTAGCCTGGTGTGATTTCGGGAGACCAAAACTTGGATGACAGCTCAGTAAGAATGTCTGTCTTGCAGTTTCAAGTTAAGAAGTTCCCAGGGCCACAGCTTGCACGTCACGACGTCCTGAATCAATAACGGAATGGTTTAAAGGGTTTCAGACCTGAATACGTTGGTTGTCTGAGGACTGCCGAGGCAATTAGCTTAATTACGATGGTGCCTGGGTTAGGGTGCCAAGTAATATCCTTAGGTAATTTCGATACCGCCTAGGAGTTAAGCAAATTTATTCTTTCGTAAATAAAATTTTTAGAATTTTTGTTTCTCGCAATGCTCTTACATGTGTAATGGGTCATATGTTTGCACGAGCGCTAATACGTCACTCTCATGTGGCAAGCAGGTCCTATCAGTGTCGTCTCGAGACAAACTCACGCTATGACTTAAAAATTCCTGAGCGCGAAGTCGTTTATCATGTGGTTAGGAGTCCACTGTAACCAAAGTATCGTATTCCCTTAAGCGTCTATACAGAAACCACAATTTTTTTTTCAGGTTTTCCCTTGATTTTTAGCATTATACACACAATCCACCGCTACCACCATAATAAAACTTGCCATATAATCTATTCGTTGTTACTTCACACATTTTGAATCAAACCTGTAAAAAATCACTCTTTTGTATTACGGGTTTNCATATAATCTATTCGTTGTTACTTCACACATTTTGAATCAAACCTGTAAAAAATCACTCTTTTGTATTACGGGTTTGGTTGTTTTCTAATTAAATATCTCAATCATATTAAACTTGGGTTAAAATAAAATAATATAGAAGGACCTTATTTTTAGTTAAATTGAAATATTATTTATATATTATTTATGGAGAGTGGATTGGAGCAATTTGGACGGCTATTATCAGCGAGGTCTTGAGAGCCGATAATATATTATTTATAAATTAAGTATTTTACTTGTAATTAATGTGAATAAAAACAATGAGAAAATAGTTGTAGGTGCGTTGTCCCTTTGGTGTAATTTTCTAGACTNTTTGTAATTAATGTGAATAAAAACAATGAGAAAATAGTTGTAGGTGCGTTGTCCCTTTGGTGTAATTTTCTAGACTAGGTCAATTTTTGTTTGCATAAGGCGGAGGAATGTCCCGGAAGTAGAACTTTATCAGGATTTTAGCAAAGTTATTAAAGTAACCGTGAATGAGCTATATATTGTTACGCGCTCACGGCTTTCTCCCGCGCGAGCGAGTGGAAGTGAAGGACAGATAAGTTATATGAGAGCGGCGGCGGCAAGTCAATGGAATGTTTTGAATGAAAAGTTAGCTTTAAACCAGGAACTGCGTATCTGTTACATGGTTTGATAATCCTTATTTTGTGGCTCGCGTTGTTTCCTTTGGTTGTATTGAGTTTCTGTATTTATCTGAAGAATTTTCTAATGGTTTGCTGCCCTAGTTTCGCTAAGCGTGACTCGTGGTGCGTCGAACTTTTTTNATTTATCTGAAGAATTTTCTAATGGTTTGCTGCCCTAGTTTCGCTAAGCGTGACTCGTGGTGCGTCGAACTTTTTTTGGTAAAGGCCAGCAGAATATAAATAGTGCAATGGGCCTCCGAGCCGGCAGTTGTTGAATGGGCGAGCGGCTGAGTTTTAGCGATAGACGACGAGCGGCGAGAGAAGTGACCAGCGGAAGGGAAATCTGTGACTGCGATTATCAAGTAGTGAAGGTGTGGCTGGCAGGCTGAACTATTGGACTAGATGCTTGAACGAAATTTATTACAAATGATGGCAACAGACAGACTCAACTTGTGTTAATGATGAGTATGAGTTAAGTGTCCATAAGGAAACAACTGTATTGAGAAGGACGTCAATTGGAGTTTAAATTGACATTAAATACTGCGCATACTGAGAAATAAAAAGAGTAATAGTGGAGATATAAAATGAAATGTTTTAAATAATAGCTGTGTGAATAAATTAGAAATCAAATA
>NQII01004306.1:143431-188254 GCA_002778355.1 Clitarchus hookeri | reverse complement strand
TATAGATAAACCATTATTCATAGTACAGGTGATTAAGTTCACCATCACCGCTATCTAATTTTGTAATCTTCGAGGAAGGCTTTAGGCCAATTTGCGGCGTGTTAATGCAGGAATTTGGTGTCGTTACTCATTTAGCATGATGGACAGCTCTGTAGGGGGTGGGTTATGATAAGCAGTTTAGTCTGGCTCATCGGAAATTAAGAGGCGATCGGTGATTTTTAAGTCCATGCGTTGCGCGGGCCATCCGGTGGCTTAGTTTTATAGACGGGTGCATTGTCATGATGCAAATGAAAAGAGTAAATGAGTCAGTTCCAAAATTGTTGCCACAGTGTGAATAGTGTTCAAGGTCTGAGATAGCCTGTAAGCTTTTGGCATTGATGGATCTAATAAATGAAAACCAGTGGGCCAAGAAAATGACTCGGAAAAACACGACCACATTGGGAACAATAGAGAGCTGTAAGCAGTGACTGCGAGGCATTCGCCACGCCCACACTCATCCAGTGGATAGCCACAACACGTAGCGTGATTCGTCAGTTCATAGGATGATCTTCCTTTGTTCTAGAATAGAATGGCGACGTGTTTTGAATCACTGTTAGTGACGGGCATCATTTCCTTCTCTAATCGTATGTTTAGGTGGTGTAGTTGCATCAGTGGAGACCAAGCGACCTTAAGATGGATGGTATTTTCACTTTGGGATACCTGTCGAAATTCAGGTCAATGTTTGCAAGGCATTACGTCACATGCCGGATATTTTAACGATCTCGATCGGTCAGTGTCTTCGTGTTTAGTCCTGTCTGCGTTACCATGCTATGACTCTTTCACATTTATATTTCACCACTTCGTAACCCATAGTTGCGTGGGGTACCTAGACCTTGTCTGGAATCTCAAATGACCACATCTGTAGGCGCCGATGATCATGCTCCAACGTCACTCTGCCCATGTCGTTCGTTCGCACTGAAAATTGTAGCTGCTGTGCATGTCAACTTTATGAGTATGGCGTCAACGGGTGATCTTATTTATTTACCAATGGCTGGTAGGTAATTCATGAGCCTTTATTTTACCACGGCCAAGGACCAGTAACGTGAGTTCTAAGTGATTGTTATTAAAAATAGGAATTCTTATTTGTTCGTCTACGACGTGCGTGAAATGCGCTGTAGCAAGTTTGAAATGTGTATATCAAAAGAAACTTTTATCGTTTCCACGATACGAGTTGTTAGGAAAAACACGCAACTCTGGTAACTGAGAGCACAATTTATGAAGGCATGCTGTATTTTACGAACATCATTTTCAAAGCCCTCATCATAATGCAAAGTTGGTATTGTTGGACTGCTACGAAAGTGGTTATAAAGCACTCCACTGAACTTCACTTACGGTTCTTTAGTGACGATACGATCATTTCATCGCTTCGAGTCCTACTGTTGCTTGTAGTAGGATGAAAACTACAAACTTGCGTATCGCGCGCATGATTCGCCCTTCAGCGCTCTGTTGCTGCCGTGCCTGGAAATAAATGTAATGTAGCTGCAGTATGCTGGTCATCCCCTGACTGATCTACCGACATAAGCAGAGGGTGTTTTAAATAGCATCAATTGAAGATCAGTGTAGTGTAACGTACATAGTATATGACTGCATATAGCTTGTGTATAGTCAGGTTGTTCACATCTGTATGACTCTGACTACTCATACGTGTTACTAGGACACACCCAACTGTTTTTATATTAGAGCAGACTTGTAAGGATGTATTTATGGTGCAGTCAACTGTATTTCATTGACGGTATTAAGTCGAACGTGCTGATAGGCAAAATTAATTTTTAGTGCCCTCTTCCTTCGCTGTCTTTAGCTCATCTTGAATAATCAAGTTTGTAAGTTGTAAAGAGTGAAAAATATTATGCAACCGCCGTTATAAAAAAATGTTTATCCTTCACGAACATGTGCCCAATTCAGAGATGCGTGTTTCAGCAAGATCATCGTTTATTGCGCTGGTAGTTTTCAAAATGAAGAGCGGTATTTCACGGCATGTTTGCATGTAATTGGATCCTGATATTCAACGATAACGGGGAATTCATAAATATGCTAATACTGGATGAAAACTGGTATTACACAGTGCCGAAAATAATTTTCGAACCGACAGGCAATTCAGGGGAAAAATAAATGGTGCGCAGTAGATTGCGTAGGCCGAAGACAACAATTTTATGTATATTACCTGCTTTGCTGTGTGCGCGTCCAAGCTTTCTAGTTAAAATGTGTTTATGAGAGGCTTGCAGTCTTCTTCTTCGGGATGGTTGCCTAAATGAGGCTTTAACTAGGCGTGTGGTGATTATCAGTGTTTGTCGTACTATGCTTAAATTGCAATCTGCGTTAAACACTATAAGCACCCTGAGTTCAGCCACATTTGAATCTCCTGCATATTAAAGTTCCCTATTATTAATTTTTAATTAGAATATTGTACAGAAGTAAGGGAAGGTGAAATATTTCAAGGTTCGCTAGTGTAGGCTGTTTCCTGTACACGGCTGCCTCCGCATCAACCACTAAATCTTTGTTCTTCAGCTAACGTCACGACACGTGTAATGGGTGCCTCGTGTCTTGATTGTGTATTTATTGTCACAGTACTTTCAGTTTCTACCTGCTCCTAGGAGCTTTATGGTTCCTCTGCTGCTTGCTCCGAGAAAGTACAGTAGTGAGCAAGCATCAAGTGCACTGTGAAACACTTCTCTATCCGCCACTGTTGCACAAGTATTTAATTGGAAATNAGTAGTGAGCAAGCATCAAGTGCACTGTGAAACACTTCTCTATCCGCCACTGTTGCACAAGTATTTAATTGGAAATGCAGGCAGAGTATAAAAGAATAGATTTTAATATTTATAGAAATTTTAACAATTTTATTTACACCTTGTAAGGCTCCATTTACAGCAACTTAATTACAAATTACAAGAATGGCCACAGTTTGCATATTTCTAAGATATTATTTACGATGAAGGGCGTCACAACTTCAAGCTTATTGATAACTCTGTTCGTTTGAGGGGCAGCTGCAAATAAAAAGATATTACAGATATTAAATCAAAATTATCGTCTTGGCAAAGGAAAAAAAAAAAAAACTCTAGTCCTGTCAGTCTACNAGTAGTGAGCAAGCATCAAGTGCACTGTGAAACACTTCTCTATCCGCCACTGTTGCACAAGTATTTAATTGGAAATCCAGGCAGAGTATAAAAGAATAGATTTTAATATTTATAGAAATTTTAACAATTTTATTCACACCTTGTAAGGCTCCATTTACAGCAACTTAATTACAAATTACAAGAATGGCCACAGTTTGCATATTTCTAAGATATTATTTACGATGAAGGGCGTCACAACTTCAAGCTTATTGATAACTCTGTTCGTTTGAGGGGCAGCTGCAAATAAAAATATATTACAGATATTAAATCAAAATTATCGTCTTGGCAAAGGAAAAAAAAAAAAAACTCTAGTCCTGTCAGTCTACTAACTACAGATACACTCCATGTTTACAGTTTACGAAGTTCGATTTATATTCTTCTTTCTACCCTTTTGTACCAACCCCTCCACATATGAAATTTAACATTTTAATTTTTCCGCGTGTCACTCGAGCTTTAATGAGACAATTTCGAATTGCAAAATTTGTTAAAGTTATACGAGCTTTTACTAAAATTTAAACAAAAAAACTAAGAAATACATTAAACGACCACGTATTGAAATATTACTCTTTTAATAAGAAGTTAAGGTATGTACAGAACTTCTCCCAATTCGCTGCCAACTTTAATGGGATTTTTTAAATTTTTTCTGAAGGTGGATTTCGAAATAAATCATTCATCGTGAACCAACTCTGCTCCTCACTCAGCCATGTCAATATTCGTGCACACGTAATCACTTTTACCGTGTAAAATTGCCTGCTTACGACTGTACAGTGTGTTTTCAGTTTACGTGATTGGTGCAGGGAAGTGAGAGGGTTCTGTGAAATTATTAAATGCAAATATTTTAATGCATGTTATTCTTTATTATGCAACGTAAACATACTGTACATGACCAAACATTCTTACATCACCATTAGTACCAACTAACTTTCTGAAAATCCAAATAGCATCTCCAAGTTCAAATCGCAACTTACGACGAGAATACAATACAGGGTTAGATGCAATACTAATAACAGAATTAGATGTNCAAATAGCATCTCCAAGTTCAAATCGCAACTTCCGACGAGAATACAATACGGGGTTAGATGCAATACTAATAACAGAATTAGATGTAGCAACAAGTTCATTGATGGCGAAAGTCTTCCAACATATTATATCTCTTGAATCTAGTTGACTCAAAAAGTTGACACCTGATACAGTGCTGTTGTGTGGATGTCTGTAAAAGCATACTTCGAGTATGCCAGACCCATTGTGTGCAGTCATTCCTTGTAAAGCAAATCTGTACATGAAACTTGAAAGTACAAAACTCTCTTCAGCTGTAGTAACTTGCTTCACGAAATGTTGATCATCTTTCATAATGTCACAATCGAATGATCCAATGTTCCGAACAACAGGTCTTGAGATGTATCGTCTCCTTCTATAATAGCGTGCCCGCCTCATGGCTCCCTAAAGAGTGATGCACAGCAATATAATACAACGACCTGCACCGTACCACGCTCTAAGCTGGACTGACGCACGGCGGTAGCCTTGCCTCCAATGTTAAATGTTTTGAACGCGCGCTGGCACAGTAGAACTAGTGTGCCTAACGCGCAGCTGACAAACTGATAAGAACATCCGGCCCAACTGATAAGAACTTCCGGTACGGGCCCAACATCACGTGCAGGTCGTTGCACGCTATAGTGAATCCCTTTTCAAGGCCAGACCTGTTTTCGTGATTGGTGCAGGGAAATGAGAGGGTTCTGTGAAATTATTAAATTCAAATATTTTAATGCATGTTATTATTTATTATGCAACGTAAACATACTGTACATGACCAAACATTCTTACATCACCATTAGTACCAACTAACTTTCTGAAAATCCAAATAGCATCTCCAAGTTCAAATCGCAACTTACGACGAGAATACAATACGGGGTTAGATGCAATACTAATAACAGAATTAGATGTAGCAACAAGTTCATTGGTGGCGAAAGTCTTCCAACATATTATATCTCTTGAATCTAGTTGACTCAAAAAGTTGACACCTGATACAGTGCTGTTGTGTGGATGTCTGTAAAAGCGCGCGTTCAAAACATTTAACATTGGAGGCAAGGCTACCGCCGTGCGTCAGTACAGCTTAGAGCGTGGTACGGTGCAGGTCGTTGTATTATATTGCTGTGCATCACTCTTTAGGGAGCCATGGGGCGGGCACGCTATTACAGAAGGAGACGACACATCTCAAGACCTGTTTTTTTTGGAACATTGGAACATTGGATCATTCGATTGTGACATTATGAAAGATGATCAACATTTCGTGAAGCAAGTTACTACAGCTGAAGAGAGTTTTGTACTTTCAAGTTTCATGTACAGATTTGCTTTACAAGGAATGACTGGAAACGTGGAGAAAAGGCCGTCTAGCAAATTATGGCATTGTTAATTTGTGCCTTTCAATAGAACGTTTGTTGTCAAGGAAATTTCTACTTAAACAGACTCCTGTGCTTCGTACATAGCACTGAAGAANTACAGCTGAAGAGAGTTTTGTACTTTCAAGTTTCATGTACAGATTTGCTTTACAAGGAATGACTGGAAACGTGGAGGAAAAAGCCTTCTAGCAAATTATGGCATTGTTAATTTGTGCATTTCAATAGAACGTTTGTTGTCAAGGAAATTTCTACTTAAACAGACTCCTGTGCTTCGTACATAGCACTGAAGAAAAAAAAAGAAAATTGGAAAAGTGGTATTACCATTTTCTTCNAAAAAAAAGAAAATTGGAAAAGTGGTATTACCATTTTCTTCACAGCGTAAAATCGGCGCACGGAGATTTATTCGCAGGTTTTGCTTGCCTGGGAATCCGGCGAGGCAAAAAAAAAAAAAAGTACCCAGCGCAGCAGCATTGGAATCATCGTAAAACGTTCGACTACTTTCGGTTTGCTTGCCATTTTTTAAAGGTTTAATTTAATTCGTAGCGCTGTAGGAAAACTGCTTGTCTTTCGGGAAGCGCGCGCTCTCTCCAAATTTGACCTCTCGTCGAATGAATCGGTTCGGCCTTGGGGGCTATCTCATGCAAGTTTGCCGGTCTGGATCCGAGAGAAATATGTGGCGGAGGATAAAGCAGGAGAGATAGGAAAATGAAAGGGCAGAAAAAGGGGAGGCGGGAGATTCCCTCGATATCTTTCGTTGTCGCTGCTTCCATTCATTCCACCGCACCTCCATTACCATTATTCAGCCCCCCCCCCTCTTTACAAAGAAGACCCTNTTACCAGTAGACCCTTTCCAAAACACTTTTTTTTTTTTCCAAACACGCCCAGTGGCTGTGTGTTACTCCACGGACCATTGTGTGTTTATTATTTTTTCACAGTTTGCCCTTTAAATCTTTAATAGGCTTTGTAGCCCCAAAGTTTTTTGTGCTCATTTTCTTCTCCTGAGAAACAAAGTTTTGCAATGGTTCGGATATTAACCCCAGCTTACAGTCCAAATAAAAAATTCACACGAAATTATGAATCATTAATATATAGCACAGTTGAGTTTGCATCACAACTTCACGAGTTATAATACCTCGAAGTGCAAAACTTTCCTATAATGTGTTTATGATATAATAATAAGAAGTATACGACAAATTCCTTGAAGAATTGTTATAAATAATATGATTCTCCTCTTTTGAAATTAACTTTTGAAAACGCGTCCGTGCCCGTAGCTCTGTGTTTAACATTAAGGCTTGGCTTCACCGCTTTTACAGAAATTCTTCTTTTTCGCGTCATAATTTCGGTTTCACAGTAATTACTGACAATGTACGGTTATAGAAAGTTTACAGTTTACGAGTTGTTTAATATTTTTGTGCTTAATTTTAAATGTTTGTTATCTGCTAGTTGTAAAACGTCGAACATATTTATATTATATCAATAAGTTCCTGCCATTGTTCAAGCAGGAAATGACACACAATACAAATTAGATACAATAGTATTAAACAACTAGGAAATTGAAAAAAAAATTATATAATCAAACTTTTTCGATAATACCTTAGAAACTGAATTTTATGGCACGAAAACGAATAATTTCTGCATAATAGGTGAAGCCGAGCCTTAAGGGTTCCGCCTGGCTGGAGCTATTTTCGCGTTCCAGGCCTCGAAATGCGTTAAGCCTTAAGGTCGACTCTTGCCCAGTCACCACTTGCCTCGTCGCCTCTATGCGCAAGGCGCTCAACTGGCGTGCAGTTTTTTCGCCAGCGACTCACCTGAACGTGACATTTAGCAGCGACACTATATTTTTATAGCACACCGATGAAGATAAAAGTATAATGCGTGTCTATAAAAACAACTCTA
This sequence comes from Clitarchus hookeri, assembly GCA_002778355.1. NCBI lineage: Eukaryota > Metazoa > Arthropoda > Insecta > Phasmatodea > Phasmatidae > Clitarchus > Clitarchus hookeri. The sequence goes on along the minus strand of NQII01004306.1, from coordinate 180,810 downwards.
AAATTTTTTTATATAGAAAATTTAGCCACTAAAACTGATTCTGAAAAAAAAAAAAAAAAAACACGTTTTCACACATTTCCACTCCCAGAAAAACTGTCCTTGGAGTTGAAATGAGAGCTTGAAATTTGTCTTTGGCCACGAAGCGTTTCTGAAATGTTTTTTTCGTATCCAGAAACTACTAAAAAGATCCAAATATTTTTTTAATCATAAGTTTCCTACCGAACCTCTGAAACGGATTCCATGCCACAGCCAGATATAGGCAACCATCGCATGCTATTGTTGACCGAGAATTATAACAATTTAATGTACGTAATGCGTTTGCTGTATTAAAAAAAAAAAAAAGTAAATATATTTTAAGTGTTTTTAATTGAAATTACTTCCAATTTTGCCGATTAGAGCAAGAATCAAGTTTATAAATAGGCATATACATATAAGGTATATATTTATAATATGTATTTGTGTGTGTGTTTATGTTTAAGTTTCTTATGTCATACTAATTCATACAAATTACGGATGTATACGTAATAAAAAGACAGAAGCTACCTTGAGGCATTCGAAAGTGTTTAGTTAGTCGTTGATTGACTATATCTTCAGGCTTTATTTGAGGCAAATTGATATGGTTGTTCTAGTGGTGTCGCGTTTTGAAACGGGTATCTCGAACAAGCGGTTGTGTGTTTGTTTGGTCGAATTCAGCCAATTGGTACAGTGAAATAGTGAGTTGGTTTAGTTCACGCTCTATTTCTTTTCGTTTCATTATCGTGGCTATTAAAATTTAGTGACATTTTGTGCTGGCTTTCGTTAATTATTAGCGTTAAGTGCGTGTGGTGTTAGTATAAAGATAGATATGTCACGCACCATTTTACTTAAGACACTCTTGTTTTTTTTTTATAGAGTTTTTGCAGGTTTTAATAAGTTGGTTTTGCAATTTACGATTGACGTTGATCTAGGTACGCCAGTCATTCCTTACCACAATTATATTAGGTTTAAATTTCTCAACAAATGACGCAATCAGTATTCTACCATATTAACTTATAAATTTGTANCCACAATTATATTAGGTTTAAATTTCTCAACAAATGACGCAATCAGTATTCTACCATATTAACTTATAAATTTGTATGTATTTACTTAACAATGCATTATTTTTATTGTATGGTTCCTGTAATATTTTCTAAGTTAAAATATGTTATTATTTATGCCTAACAGGAGAACCGTTAGGCGTAGCCTGTTCACGGTAAACTGAGCACTTTTGAAAGCCCTGCTGAAGATCTATTTGTTTGCACATAGTCTGTTCTTCCACAATGTGCACTTGCCACGGATATTATCACCGTATTCAGGCGTCGGTCAAGTGAAACTGCGAAATGTTTAGAAAAGTAAACGTTTTATCGATTTGCTCATTCTTTCACGTGCATGTATCAAAAATAAAATAAAAAGAAAATGTTTCGTCATTTACAAATGTTCACCTAACATCTTTAATTCAACGTTAAGACTTGGAACTACTTTCCTTCGTCGATGTCAATTTCACTGGGCACATGCCAGGTAGTCTACATATTAAAATATAAGCAGGCGGGAGGTTAGTGAAATTTTCCGAAAGTTGATTTTACTTAACCGCGTATCGACTATAGGACCAGTAAATATGTACTTATGAGGTTAAAAATATATTATTTTAATAACTCCAACTTCAGTTTATAGTATAAAATATCTCATAATTATAATAAAATATATGCTTTGTATTTGATAGGCTTTCTGAAGATATCATTTCCATTCTTCGAGCGCGCTGGTAGAGAGCAGACAAGTTATCCATAGAAATATCGTGTCCGGAACAGACGTTCTCTGGAAGAGGATGTCTGTTACCCGCCATAATACAGCTGTCGTGGGGGTGCCTTTATTCCGTCTCCCCAGCCGCACTTCATTCGCGTCAAGTTGAAGCTGCCAGCGGTGACAGGACAATCCCGAGCCGCGGGGAAAGGGTCGCCCCGACCTCGATTTACATACGAACTTTCACTTCAATGTCGAATCGCATCGCACAGGTCCCGTCGAGTGGCGGGTGGATTGCCTCCGCCTCGGAATGGTTTCTACCTTTACGTAACTTCACGGAAACTCTAGTTGAAAAAAAATACACTCTAAATTTGAATCAGTGCTATCAAATAAGCAGAATTACTTAACTGAATCTTCAGTTAATTAGCTGTTGTGTACCGGAAAATCAGCGAAATGCATTGAGGTTTTACTGCCAGGTCAGTGCAATTCACAGGAATCAGTAGAAGTCGCTGTTTAATCAGTGAGTACCGGCAACTTAAATGATCAGTAGAATCTTACGGATTTAAGTGGGGCAGTTTCAACAGATCTTGAGTCGAATTCGCAGATTTGGAGCAGTTTCAGTTTTAACTGTTTTGATTCAGAGTGTAAATATTATAAATCAGAACTTTTTGTTCCATACGAGGTTAATTTATTATTAAAGCTATTATTTTTGTTTTTAATATGGTGCAGTTTGATTGTCATCCGTATTTTTACTTGTTAAATGTAAAAAAAAAAAAAATATTAAATATTACTTGAAGTTACAGATGTGATGGCAATAACCGTATTTGAACAGGTAATTAAAAAAAAAACGGCTGTTAAAATATGTTTAGAGACATATATATGATTTTCTCTAAGAGAGTTTCACGCAGGATATACTTCAATATCATCCTGGCATACCTACAGTTTTCCTTTGATTATTGGCCACCATTTTTTGACTGAGGTAGTCAGGATCACGTTCCTCTGGTCCTAAATATCTGTGATTCGTGGGCTGGCACCTAAGACGCGCAGCAGTTATATAAAACTGAAATGTTTTGAAGTACAGATGGGCATAGACTCTTTCCTTGGAAATCAGTTGTTTCTAGGTTTGCCTTATGTTTTCCAGACACCTGATTTAAAAAATAACTTTTCGACTTAGTTATTTATGTAAGTCCCTGGTTCATGGCTGATCTCAAACAGGAAATTGCGTTAGAGATAGTCAATGTGTGGTGCAAGCTCCAAACCAGTTTACGCAAATGTTATTTTCGGCAATCATGTCTCGGGATTTCACCTTTTGTGGTCCAGTTCTTCTAACGCAATTTTTTCGGACGAGTTTAGTTGTGCGGTAGTCTGGCGACTGGCTCGCATTCGGTAGGTCATCGGTTCGATCCTGGCTGCCTGCAAAGGGGCCTGTTTATTCGTAGTGGTTCTCAAGTCCCATTACAGACTATTGCAGATAGTCTCACCGTTCCTTTGATTAAAGTATTGATTATCTTTGCTATATAAAACTATATCATTATGAATTTATTATATTCTTTTCGCGGTTTTTTGACCGCTTTTGAAAGACCCATTTTGAAATTATTTGTTTTAATAACAATTTTGTATCCTTCCGCCTTAAGTAAATCTAAAGGGCCTCGACCCGGCCACTTTGTTCATGCATCGATGAAGTGAAACTGTGACATTCCTAGAAGCGTAAGTATCTTGCTTAAGTGTCAGTTATTACTTTAATGTGAATAAAATATAGACCTTAACAGAAATTAAATTAAATATGTTCGGGAACTACACATTTAAATTTCACTTTTTCAATACAACTTAATGGTATTAAATTAATTTTCATATTTTACTGGCAACTTAACAAAGAGTATATCATTAAGTGTATCCTTAAAAAAAACGTGTGGAGTAGGTGGCATGGGCATTTTTCGAATGGTGATTTATAAAGTACTCAGTTTACAGCGGAACAACTGTATTAGACTGATAAAAATTTATAAATAATACATATTTGTGAACTATATTTAACTACGCTAATTTAATAAAAGGACCCAAGTTAAGTATTTTAGAAACTGTAAGAATATTTGATGAGGAAGGTGAAGATTTTCACTCTTAATTTGGGGTTAGAATTTTAGAAACTGAGTACTGAAAATCTTATTGCATACGTATTTTTGAACATAAAAGCGTTAATACATGTTAACTAGATAATAATAGTTATTCGTACACGGCAAACATACTTAAGAACTGTTAGCTAATAGTTAATGTATTTGAAAGTAACTTAGTTCAATGTAACCGTAGTGCCCGAAGACCCGAATTGCGCAAAGATTCAAGTATTGCACAGTGAAATTTAATGCCTATGATTTCTTAATATTATTATTATGAATATATCACTTCACATAGTAAGAAGAGCTTCTGCATGCATCAAATATTAAAAGAAAAAAATTATAAACCGTACAATTTTCGAAATGTTTGATGGAAACTAGAGCTATCAAAATTTTCCAGACAAACATGGCGGCAATAATGACTTTTCGATGACGTCACAACCTTTCAACTTTTATTAAATCTATTGGAAGCAGTAGGACAAAAAATTTGTACATTGTAACAAGGGCTTAACATAGTATGCGAGTAAGTGGTTTCTACAATTATAAAATCCAACCTAAGCTAATCTGTAATGCGTACTTGTTGAATAAGTGTTTCTGCAGTTTAACTAAACTAATGTATGTTAGTTGGTAAATGAATGGGTCATTTCTCATGCGCGCATGCGTAGAAGCCATTGTCACGTTTGATCCGTAGAAGTAAAATAAGATAGTGCTCATGCGAGTTTAGCAGTAGCCAATTTCCGTGTTTCAAAATTGGAATTATTTTCTGCCTGTTTCACAATTTAGTCTATTCGCGGTTTCTTCAAACTTTTTTAACCAAATATTTGAAAAAACACCCCATTTATGACATGTTTGCTTGTTTCCGTAATTTGCCATGTATCACAAGCTTTTTATACTTGTGTTAACTTAAAGATGCTTTAATTTTGATTAAATGGAACTTTTACTAATAATTTGTCTATAAATTATAATATTTAACATATAATTAGCATGAGTAAAAACAAGGAGAATATAGGTGTGTTGGTAATGCCTAGTAACAAATAGTTTTGTGCAAAATATTATTACTTTGAGTGCGCAAGAATTTGGTGCGTTGTCCCTTTGGTGTAACTTTCTAGACTCGGTTAATCTTTGTTTGCGTCAGGCGGAGGAGTATCCTGGAAGTGGAACTTTAGCAGGACTTCAGAAAAGTTGTAAGTAACCGCTAATGGACTGTAAAACCCAACGTGGATAGTATTTGAGGTTATAACAGCGTTTATATAGTGTAAGCAGGTGTTTTGAGATATTTATTCACTTCCTCTACCTGCATGTAATGGTAGAAGATATTTAATTTGGTCAGAATATTTTATTCATGTAAAAGGGCGGGTCTGATGAAAATTCAAATGTAACCAAGCCCACTAATAACTGTTAACCATTTGAATTAGACAGTTGTATTGGCGATGCACGAGTCCTGTGTCGGGACATGCACAGAAGACGAAAAAAGGTCTAAATCTTTGGTCCATGAGTAGAATGATTTAGAAAAAGTCTTTGGCAAGGTGCTTGGGGTACGGAGTCAGAGCCGATATCATGCTCTGTCATTCTGGTCCCCGGTGGCCATCTTGTCGGCCATGTTGGATGTTGGTGACTTTTGACCTTGACCCGTGACCTTGACGTTGATACTGTACCCGTAACCTTGGATGACCTTGACCTTGATCCTCTACTCATAAGCTTGGACAACTTTTAACCCCAAAAAATTCCAGAAAAATTATAAAATACCAATCAATTCATAAAAATAAAACACATTTTTTTAAAATTAAAAAAATTATTTTAATAAATTACTTAGAGATGTTCATGTAAGATGTCCGGGGCTCGATTGCAGGTGGATCGACTTAGTTCCCGATACGACCGGTCCTCACCAGGTTGGCCAGTATCCATCTCGTCAACCATGTCAGATGTTGATAACCTTGACCTTAGATGGCCTTAAAACTAAAAATTCCAAAAAAATTAAATTATAAAAACTGTTCAAAACTAATTTTAAAAATATCAAAATCTTCTTTAAAAACTTAATTTTAATTTATAAGTAATTTAATTTTCGAATGTTTTGGGTTAGAGAGTACGGGCAACTGGAACTGACCAGTAACCATGATATGATGTAACCCAACCGCCATATTGAATTCAAGTGACCTTGAATGTGACTTTTGACCTTAAACCCAAAAATCACCTAATTTTCCAAATAAATAAAATAATAATTAACTTCCAAAATGTATAAAAAATTATTATTAAAAAGTATATTTAAAACTTACATCCTCACCTTTGCTCATTTTGTTGTATGTGGCCATCTTGTTTTATCATTTGTCATAATTTTCATCACTAACAACATGTTGGGTGTTGACCTTGACCTTACCCCAATAATATTGAACTCGAAAAATCGAGAAAAATAGCAGCACATACAATTGCCAATCACTAGCTGTTCACAACAATTGACCATACAGACTAACAATACTCTAACTAACGACTTACTGCACCCAAGACAGACTCCACCCAAGACAGACTCCGCCCGAGAAAAACTTCTGAGAACAGTTCCTACAAAACTGGCTAGACCAACCGACAAGACTAACCTGTCATATCACCCACCTATACAATCAAACATAGAAAATCTCGAGAAAAAAGTCTCCTATTAAGAATCTTGTATCTTACCTCTTCGCAGAAAATCATCTTAGAATCCTTGCAAAACATTTCTACCAGAGCTGACTATACAAAAGTGTCATGCTTAATTACCAGACCAACTGACCAAGCCAACCAACTAATTGCGAAACATTCTTTAAATATAGTCCCCTAATTTCATTCGTTCACTAGATAGAACATATCCATTTTTAACGACCCGAGTAAGGCATAATACTTCAGATCGAACCTTAGCTCTTCTCCTGCATGTACTCTCATAAATGTAATCTACAACAGACTCTCAGAGTTCATTGTTTACACCAATGGATTAATAAGTGTTTCAAAGGAGCAGAAGGGGATGTATAAGAATTGAAATGCACACTATGTAAACATAAATCTAATTTTACTTATTATAAACATTCTATCTTTATTCTCATTATTTTGTACATTCCATCTTTACATTACTCAGGTGTTTGCAGATCATGTATAGCCAGTAGTCGGATCTGATGTAACCCCGATCCTTCAGTTCATCGATGATTTGAAGATATCTCAGAAATGCGGGAGCTACGTACGCGTTTTTGAAGGTCATTCAAATATCTGAGTATCAACAAGTTCATTCGGGTCTTCGGGAAATATGTAACGAGCGTTCTTTACTCATTCTGCCTTCTTCACACAACTTTTCGAAAGAAATTCGTTGGTGAAATTTTGTGGGAACATCGAGAGAATCATCATCCTTCTCACCAGATACTTCATCAACACTGTCGTCATAGTTATCATCAATGCTATCTTCATGATCGTCTTCAGCTCTTGTTTCATCCTCAATATCAAGTTTACTTTTCTTTGTAGGAGTCACATGGCCGTCAGCAGTATTTAGAGCTGACATCTGTTGGTTTTAAAGTTCGTCGAATTCACGTCGACGTCTTGCAACTGTACATTCCACACATGCCGACTCTATGATGCCTCATAGGTCTCTCATTCCGTCATTAGAATTAACGATCTCCTCATAATATTCTGTGAAAATAATACCCATCGATGCATCAGGGGTTATTGGCGACATCACTTGCTGGCTCCCATTAGACGGTGACCCTTGCAGACCTTGATAGGTTCGTTCATTGTATCACCTTGAATAAACTGCATGTGGTAATTGTCGTAATGCTTCATCAAGTGAGTTCCCTCGTCGTCTGCGAACTTTTTATGTAGTGTATTAACAGGAGGTCATCTCGTGCAGTTTCTCAGTAGGCGAATGCCACTACATTTATCAGCCTTGATGTGTATTTAAGTTGTCACGTCGATTGAACTATCTGGAACATTTATAACAGCTAAGAAAAGCATGAGATGCGTTCTTCAAACTGTCACTCTTCCCGTGTCACCACGCATTGCAACTTTTACTGAAGGACTTGGCACAAAAACCACATTGTTTTCCGTGTAATTTTTGGCATTCGTTAAAGGTATGCAAGTAGTAGTACATGACATACTCTATTTCGCATCGTGTGTGGCTTTCATTGTCTTCAAGCATACACGAATTTATACACTTTACTCCTGCTGACTGAGTTTGCCGACCGGCTCGTGCCGATATATTACTTATTTACCGGTTTGATAACAACTAACCTAGGAGGCATTCTTATATGCATTTATATATGCAGATAATTTACCGCTTTCATTAAATGTCGTGTCGGGTATCAGCCAATTGTTATATGATGCATGACTGATGCTGTTATACAAGCTATTGCCCGACGAATTTACGAGCTAAACGACCAGACGCTGGATAAAATCACCATCGACACCGTACATTCGCGAGCACGTCAATGATAGTCTATGTAGTACCATCCGATCGGGGCTCGAACCGACGCGACGACACACTCGCCAACATCTTCGATGCCTAGGAGCAAGTCACCCCTTTGCGATGAATTTCCAAAACTTTTCATTACCCATTCATCCATTGTACGAGCTTATCCTCTAGAATCACTTCACGAAACACATTGTAAATTATTCTTCTGATTGGAGGATTATTTCAGGTACTGCTCTTTTAAAGAGCCCGTATTATTCTCCCAGTCACCGACCTTCACCCACTGACATTGGTGTTTGCGAGTTTTCCGAATGTGCTGTATTCTCACCTGCCTCTCACTGCCTCTTTTCTCGCTTCTACTGTTGTTGGCAGTAGGCTCTCAAGTGCCCCGGTGTCCACGTGACCAGTATTCAGGCCTTTTAGGTGGGGGCGGCGAAACTCTGTAGCACGGACCCTGGAAGCGATGTCTGTCATAAACGTCTGCATCTCTTTCAGAGTCTTCTTGATGTCGTCGTCTTCGTTCAGTGTCACTGCCCGTTCCAGTCGTCGGGGTGCGGCCCCCTGTCTTGCTGACTCCACCTTCAGTGCTCAGACCAGGGCGTTCTGCATGTTTTGGGGTGCTGTCAGATGTACTGCTTGCCGTATCTCTGTGTCGGCGATGGCATTGATGAAGAAGCAGACTGCGATGATGTCGTGCGCCTCTTCGGAGCACCCTTCCAGAAATAGTTGAGACAGCTGCACGATGTCTTGCCATAGCTCCTGCAGTGGCTCCCCTGGTCGCTGGGTGCGGCTTCGCAGTCGGGCATGGTGGGCATGTCGCAGGTACCGGTCGCCGAAACGTAGTTCCGAAGCCAACGCCAGTGTCGGGGTACTCCAGTCGATGTCGCTCTGGCAGAGATTGTAGTATGCTCAGTGCGGGGCCTCTGAGTAAAGCCCACTGCTCGGCTGACCAGCTATTCAGGGTGGCGACTATTTGCAACTGGTGTCCCAAGAATTGTGGCAATCGTAATGGGGGCGGTCTTAATTGAGACCCCTTTCCCCACTGCCAGCAGCATGACACCAATACTGCTGAGTTGCTTGCTATCCTCCAAGGTCGCTGCGTTGGTGACGACTTGTACCGCTTCCTCAGTTTACTTTGCTGGCGATGTTGTGATAGTCGAATTTCGCTGCTGCAGAAATTCCTGTTATTCCTTCTTCATTGCACTTATTTCCGGTTTCACTTAATTCTCGACACTGTCCATTCGTTCATTTACACTGTCCATTCGTTCATTTACACTGTCCATTCGTTCATTTACACTGAAAATTTTCTTGTCCACTCAGTCAATTCTCGTGTTCACCAACTCGCTAATGCCTTCAATTCTCCTGTCCAAATTTTTATTTACACTGAATATTTTCCTATCTACATTAGTTATCTGGCTATTTAAATTCTCGTCCACTGTTTCTACCACAGTACTAATTTTGTTATCAAGGCTATTTTCACCTGCGCTGACTTGACTACTTAGTCACTCAGTGTTTGCAGTGCCTCCATTTATGGAGACATTTTCCTTGTTAAAATTCACTGCTACAGTTGCACAAAACATTATTTTCACCTACAGCTATTACATTAATTGATTAGTCCGAATATCAGTAATTACTAACCTACTGCCTAACTTGATTAACAATTAAATGCCTCCATCCCACTTCTGACACCAGTGTTACATGAAACGCCTGAGGGGCGTATCCGAGTTCGTTAGGGATGGAGGTATTAATAAAAATAAAATAACTAAATTCAATAATTTTATTTATTCCCAATGCTGCAAACAGTTAAACATATGTTATCTACCATTCTGAGCGGCCTACTAACTCTTAGTATTCTTATTGAGTGCAATATTTAATTACAATATTCATTTCAGTTAAATTCTTTATCACAGTCTTTACTCTTGCTAATGTCCCTTAAACAGCTCCAATTATTCCCACACGTTTAGTTAAAACAGTCTACTTCCATCGTCCCAAATGTGATTTCACTCACGCATCCAGTCCACAGTCCCGCAGATCAGTCCCACCCTTCACTGCACACAAGCTCGCCGACGCACTCTCGCAGATCGCTGCTGTCCTTCAATTCCACTCGCTCGCGCGGTATGCGAGGCATCGAGCGCGTAACAATACTTTGCATTATTACGAATAAAATATTATTTATAAATTATTATCATTAAAAATTACATATCCACATATATTAATGACAAGGTAGAAGTGAGTTACCTATGATCAGCGCACCAGTAAAACTTGTGTCGGTCTCTGTTCACGCATTCGCCACTCTCCTATTGATCCACAGCATGCCAGGGCACTTTACCTTGGCGTACAACGTTCATTACTTTGTCAATATATAGCCGTGTTCACAGTCTTCCAATCAAATGTAGGTAGGGCTCAACGTCTCGTCGACAGCGAGGTCATTAGAGACGGGGCAAGTTGTTCAGAGTAGCAATTGAAAACTTAAATCAGGGTGGCTAGATCGGGAATCAAATCCGTGACCTCCCGAATGTTTGCCACTGTGTCACTCGTTCGTTCGTAATCCAATGTCCTTTTATGCTCAACGTTACTTACATTTCATATTATTCACGTACGTAGACACGCAAAATATAATATTTTGTTCACGAAGATGTCTTTCGATGAGTCAAATTGTTTATGTAAAATCATAATTAAAACTACGGGAAAAAATTACACCCATATTCGTGTGATTTTTGTCGTAAGGTGTCGTTGGTTCGCCCGAGCTACACTCGTGTGCGGTGCTGAAAGTGCTAATGTTTGTAAAGTAACTATTGTCTATCATTAAGAGGCCATCCCTGCAGGGTCACACTACAGCCCGTAATAAACCTTTTAATTATGGGTAATGTCGCCATGGTTTTTATCAACAGACGTAGTTCAGTACTTGAATTTATCTTATATTTTATTAGACGCACAGTAGCTTAAGTTTGGAATATTTTTTTCTCGGAACTCCGATTTAAAATGATGGTTTCATAACAAACTTAAAGAATAAGGATAGTTTTATATTATGATGAAATTATACCTTATACCTGATTTTTGGGGACTCGTTTCACACATGTGACTACGTATTACATTTAGTGCAAATATTAGTTCTAACTTTTATTTAATTTATCACTATAACCGTAACGGAGTTAGCATCAAAATAAATGTCGCCTTTGTGGGTTATATAATCGCCTAAAATGCTGGTACTGCCTCTTTAAGACAAAATCTTTCAATTTTCATTTATACTTTTTTCGTTAATGGCATTTTTTACTTTATCCGTGTGTTCCGGAAAACCAGTAAAATAGCGGTTCTAAAACGTGTTTATCCAACAACTGTGATTTAGATTTTTTTTTTTTAATTGAGGCAAATTGTGTTACTCCTAGTCGAACATACTACGTTCGGTACCAATATTTAACGAACCCTTGGTGTCCCAGAGCCTAAGTACTCGCGTTCTTCTGCCGAAGAACAAAAACGATTAACACGCGCTAAATGAACTGCAAGATGTCTCCCCTAAAAGCTTTTGGCAGTCGTTGAGAGCTGCGCTGGTGTGCTCGCTGCCTCCTCTTTCACAACTACCTCGTAGCAGCCGTTACATTTTGACTGCTGTTTGAACACGCGCGGAATCAATCTGCAAAATTTATCTGCAAATCAGCGAGAGTATCNCTTCGGAATCAAATACGCCGGTCCTGTCTGTGACGGCTTCGCAAGTGATTTTTTTTTCCCTCCCCATCCTACCGCCCTTTACTAACCCTGACAGTCCTGGGAGTACATCCTCGCCATTTGCCTTCCACCCGAGCTAAAAGCACGTGTACCCTGAATCTGGCCTAGGTATGTGTGTAAAATTCGTTCGGCATGGAGCATTTGTTTGTCCAACACGCTATACATTTCAGTGCCTGGTGGCAAACCAACAGTTTTATTCAGATTGAAAAATAATTTCGAACTTCATGTGGTGCCGCGGTGGTGTAGTGGTTAGACTATTCGCCTCCCTCCATGGTCAGCCGGGTTCGATTCCCGGCGGGGTCGTTCCCCCCTCCTTACGGATTTTCGCATGTGAGAATCTTGCCAGACGATGCCGCTGGTTGGAGGGTTTTTTCGGAGATCTCCCGTTTCTCCCCCTTACTTTCCCTTCAGTGCTTCATTTACACCTCGTTTTCACCCTCATCGGCTCTCAAGACTTCATTGTTAAGAGCCGCTCTTATCTCTCCCCGCTGACACACACCCCGCTCCACCGCAGGGCGCCATTCTCGTCATCTTGAAGGAGGGTGATAATAAACAACTTTGTAACTTTAAGGTCGCGTAGGCGAAGCGGCCGTGCGTAACAGTATCCGTAATACTTTTTGTAGCTTTTATTGTACGAATGACTTAACGTGCGGACCACCGTAATCTCCCACTCAACTCAGCCTTCAGCAGCGTGTGTATTACTGGCACACAGAACGTAGTAATTTCACGAAGTCTGGCTCATTTTTTAAATCATTTAACGTCGCTAAATTAGAGAAAAATAATACTCACTCGACGATTGAACACAATTTATATTAGGCTTTTCGTACGAATGTCTCCCTTTTATTGTAAGTCAAAAAAATATTTATGTCCCTGTATTTCCGAGACCAGCTCTCCAATTTTCATTTTACAGTGTGATTTGACGTAAGCTTAGTGCATAAAACAGTATAATTTATAGTTATGCTGTGTACGGTAAAATGAGCACGTTTGAAAGTCTTGCTTAAGATCTACTTCATATGCACGTTGTGTATTCTTCCACTATATGTACATTTAACGTTACCGTGGGCCTGATTATATTATTTGCGTGTCGTTCAAGAGCAACTTTAAATTTTTTTTAGGGAAGATAGTATTTTACAAATATTTTTATTCTTAGATTTAAATGCATTAAACAAAACAAATAATAAAATAAAATATTTCTGTTTAGAAAATGTTTACTTAACGCTTGTCATTTAACGCTAAACATGGAAATATTTCATTTCAATCGTTGCCAACTTGACTTGGTGCGTGGTAGTCAGCGTGCCCGTGAAAATATACGTTAGTAGGGGCAGTAACATTTTTCAAAGGTTGATATCAAAATTGCTTACTTTACCGTGAGCCGCCTTTGGTAATTTTTTTAAACATTAAGAGTAAAAATAAATTAAGTTGTAGTTTTACGTCGTACACTTTTACACAGAAAGGCCGAACATAAATAGTCACAGGTTCATAATAATAGTGCGCTTTGAACCATTTGTTTATCGACGTATTGATTTGTAGACTGGGTCACGGTGGGAACNAGGTTCATAATAATAGTGCGCTTTGAACCATTTGTTTATCGACGTATTGATTTGTAGACTGGGTCACGGTGGGAACTGGACGTGAAACGTCATTACTTCGGCCTTCTCTTCACACGAACGTGACGCCTCTGCGTGCACGGCTAAGAGGGCAGATTATTGATATATTATTGCGTTTTAGTGGCCCCACTAAATGGCAAGAAGTTAGAGAACGGCTTACTTATTTAAGCCGACCTCCCATGGCGCAGTCGGTTGGNGTGGCCCCACTAAATGGCAAGAAGTTAGAGAACGGCTTACTTATTTAAGCCGACCTCCCATGGCGCAGTCGGTTGGTGTGCCGCCAGTCTGGGGTGCGGGATGTTCTGGGTTCGACTCCCAGGTAAGACATGGATGCTAGTTTAAGTTAGGCCATAAGTTAGTTTGTAAGCCGTACCTTGATAAGCCTCCAGGAATAAAACTGGGGGACGTTAAGAAGCCCTTTCCAATCCAATCCAATACGTATTTAACTAGAGCCCAGTTTTACTACCGCCGAATACACTTGTGGATACAATTCATTGGTAGCAACGAAATACGAATAACGACTCCTGAATAGTAGATACTTGGTGGGCCATCTCCCAATTAGGCTATTCCGTGAGTAGAGAGATTATGGGGATGTTGGCACATCGGGACCTGGGACCGGAGCGTTGGAGCTGTTCGTGCTCTGTCATTCCGGTCGGCCGGCGACCATCTAGAATCCAGGTTACCTCGACTCCTTCGGTACCGCATGTTCCTGCGAGCCAATTCTTTAAATACAATTTTCACTTATATTTCTTTCCATATTTTATTTATTCAGCAAAAGATTGAACGTTATATATAAAAAAGAAAAGGTTTAAAATATAAATTTACAGACAATTAATTTTTATACAGGTATGTTTTATTTATACAAATTAAAAAATTATAAATGCATTTAAAATTCGAGAGTCTTTAAAAATTTAATGTGCAAGACAAAACATGTTACCAAATTATTATTAGCAGTCTTTGACGTTCGACCTGATGAGGTAGAATGGGAATGTTCAAAGAGCCTTCCTCCATGTTAAAGTCGGTCGTGGACGAACACATGTTGGCGGCAGCAGGTGACATCATACATTGACGTTTGAATTGGCATGCTTCACAGTTCGATGCAAATTCCCCACAATTTTTATTAATCGTGGTGTCAACACAGTGGCTGCGGCACGATCTTCGACATTTAGTTGGGAGTCCTTTTGAGTCGAAGCCTCGCAGGTATTATTTTGCCGATGTAAGCAGGCCTGGGTGAAGCGGTCAGGTGCGTGAATTTCGGTGGTCGTGGTAGGAGGGTTGGCCTTGCCTCGACTCGAAGTTGCTGCAAATTCCAGAACCTGGTCCACGGTTGCTGGAAGAGTCTTATCCCGTTTCGTGTGATAAACCACGCAATTCCCAGGAGTACAGCAAGTTATTATAGTTGAGTAGGCTCGCAATCACCCGGAGTCACTGACTATAACCAGTGGTCCCATACATCACATTTTTCTTCGTAGGTGTGTAGTTATCCAGACTCCCAGAACAAATAGGTGATTTTGGGGTCGTCCGGATGTGACAAAACGTACAGGTTCTCCGAATGAAATTGCGTTTTCTTGCTACCATGGTGACTCGTGCTCGACTGGTTGACTTAATTTATTTTCGGGTTCGATTTATTTACATAATTTTTTTCTCATTGTGGAATGACATCATCTTTACATATTACTGTAATGTGATCAGGTATCTTCGAATTTCACACAGCTTAAGATCACGTATAGAACTTGCAGCAGGTGCTTGCAGCAACTATTGAAGATCATTTTGCATCTATACCAGCACATAATTGTCTTTTTTTTTTTTCCAACTCTGTGTCGTGCGAAATCATGTGTCTGGAAGCTCTTCTCAAATGCTGGTAGGCAAAAAAAAAAAAAGCTAGGAGTTATTTAACAGTGTTTATATCTCCGTGAAATGAACATGCCACGCGTAAAGTAACTAGGCGTTTTTTCGAGGCGCTCACCAAAGAACACCTATATGTTCCTTTCCTAATTTTACGAAGGAAAGGACACCCATGATCGTCCTGTACCTCGGTTATTTCAAATTCGTTTATGCAGAAAATCCTCAGCCATTTTTTCTGCTCGGGCCCCGCCACATAAAACGGTACTCGCGGGTACTGCATCAGCAAGTCGCTCAGCATGTTTCCCACCTGATGATACGGAATCTTGCCTTTGTCCCAGCACAGTCCGTGGTACTACTTGTCCAACGATGCGTTTGTTTTCTTGCTCTTTTCGTTCAACAGTTTCCACGGATACGGAGGCTGGAAGTTGCAGGCTCGATTCACGCCGTGACAATCCATGACTGCGATTTCCTTGAGCACGAAGACCTCTTGGTTCCATAAACCTTGCAAGTTACAGTACATTTTTACGACTGAAACGTGAGTCCCCACTCCATGCGTATTTGTGTGCTTAATTAACTCATGATGCTTACCAGGCCGGAAAAACAATCGTATTGAAAGATCCTGTCGTGGAGTATCAAGCAGTAGGCTGTGGTTTTTTGCAGGCACGTTTTCCTTGTTGATTATTTCGATCCGGCAGTCGAACGTATCATTTTGCACGCGCTCGTTGTATTGCTTCGGTGTATCGAATACCAGCAAAGGTGCCATGCGTCTGAAATTTTCGGGGCTTAGGATGGTATGCGCTTCGCATCCATAATACGATGATTGGAATTGCGAATACATATAATATGACAAAGTAAAACCTTCTTTGCCGAGCGTTGTGTTGAGGTCGATATACGGGTAGCTTTCGCTATTCAAAAATGTCTTCATGTTTTTGACTTTGCAGGGGTCAAACGTAGATTTGTCGGCTCCGATTATATGCTGTTTGTTCGTCTGAAGTGTCAGTATGATGTAGCGCGGTTTTTCTGTGCTGGAAGACGTTTTACGACCCATTGATTTCGCGTGGCAGCAGAGAGGGCCGGGCAGGTGACCAGGCTCCAACTTCTGAAAGCTATTTTGGTCACTTTTTCTTTCTTGCCATAATTCATCAGCTTGACACGTTCGCGGGTGCTCGGGGTCACGTGAGGGACAAACCATTCTTTGGTGTTCAAAGTAAGAGAGATTGGCTGCATGTTTTCTCCGACTCCCAACATGGTATCGAAATAAGATGTGACCAGCTTAATCAGTCTCGCTCCTTTTATTATTTTCTTATTATCTTCGGCGAATCCCAGTAGCAAGGGGAGCGAAACGCATACATCGAACCTGCCTTCGGCGTAAATAGGAACACTTTAGTCTTCTTCGATTTCCTAGCATGCCATCTTGGCTGCTGCAGTGATACGGTTGGGCGTGCGTGATAGGTAGTTTTTTATCGATGAGGTTATGCCAGCACCCCGCGACTGGTCGACCGTGACGCCATTTATCTCGCACATTGCACATTTGGAAATTTGCAGAATCCCATTCCAAACCAACTTTGAGGAGGTCGGGTGGGTCCCATCTGCCTTCGTTAACCCACATCTTATGCGCACAAAGGACTGGCTAGGCAAGGTGTATATATAATTATGCTGTATAGTAATGCAAAAGGCCCGGCAAGATAAGGCTTGTAACAGTGCATTTCGATTTTATCTCATGTATCGTCGAATGCTAGGCATTGATCCACATCGAGGATTTCGTCCACCATGGCGATTTACTTTTAAACCGAGGATTTGGAGAAACTCTGCGTTTTCAGCTGTTAGAGAGAGTCCTCATGGCTTACTGATCTCGGGTTCGATGTACCGCACTCATCTATACATTTTTGTTTTCCCCTGCGAAATTTAGTCCCATCGTTTCAGGTGCAGGCGTAAAGTGATTTCTTCGTTTCGGAAATTTACCAGTTAGTCGTTTTGGTCCACGATCGAACCGGCTACTTTGTGGATGCTCTTTGCTACGTTTGGAATGTAAATGAGCCTTTTTATACATTCTATGATTTTATATCCAGTACCTAGGGTGGAGGAGAGCTCGTAAATGGTGCTGCTCTGTTTCCCATTCACGTAACTGCAACTTGTCAAATTACAGTTTATTCGTATGACTTTAACCGGAAAGATGTTGACCGCACTCGACGATACATGTTTTTTACTGATTCGTACATGCTGGCTTCGAACCCCAGCGTGGGCCTGATCGTTCCCTGTTCTGTGAAATCTACATCTACTGGTCAAAACATTTCAGCCTTCAGGATATTTGGATTCCCGTGTTTTTCGAATGCAATGTCGTGCGGCAGCGATTTCCCTGGTGGGAATGACGATTTCCTTCGCTGCCCCCATAACCGAATACCGAAAACTGGAATTTTTATTTTCCTCGATTTTGGAAATAGAGTTGTTAGTATGAAAATCCACTAGTCCCACACATAGCTCGCATGCAGCTCGGATGTTTGACCAATCAGAATGATAGACAACGACATACTTATGATATTGGTACGGCTCACACACCATAAAAATTCCTTGCGAATTGTGTTGATTTTTTTTCGTTTCGTCACCGGAAATCTCGATTGTTTAAAAACCGCAGACAAAAGTGTCTATAGTTCCACGTGTCGGCCATCTGTTCCGTTTCGTAATTGTACATAAGTTTGGTATATTTCAAACACCCGCGCAATTTGGGCAGAGGATNCTACCATCCGTTTATCATTACCACGAACGCACTTGATCCTCCTCGTCACCGGTGCAGGTGACGAATGTAAACCCCTTGGCAGTTTTCCCCCCACATGGCGATAGCTTCCAATTTTCTGTTGTGGTGGTGGGTTTCCTCTACCTGTTTTCGATCGTTCAAAGCCCGCCTCACGGCGCTTACAATATTCATGACTGCCCCGGCGATTCCGGCCAGAGCACCGATTGCAGGTATCAGTGCGGGCAGGAACCATCTTACCTTGTCCTTCCCTTTCCTCTTGGCCCTTCGAGGGCGCTGCGATTTCATTTTGTTTGCACATAAACCCCATGCCTTGTTTAACATTGGCTTTCATGATGTTGGATACGCCCTAGACGGCTATTTTCTCACAGCACGTCGGCTGCAGATTTTCTTATTTTGTCGGCCTTGTGTGCAAGTATCTTGTCTGCCTGGTGCCTAGCTTGCAGATCCCCTGTACTGGAAATAGGCGATGTCGTGCTGCTTGCATGCTTCGTCCAGGCCGTTTATGCCCATTTCGTTATGGCGCATTAAATTAAACTGAGCTAGCAAATTTAAATATTCTCCTTTAGTACAGTTTTCTTTCAGTATAATGGAGGTAATCGAGCAAGACTTTAGTCTCCCCTGCGTATCACCGGGGAAAATGCCGAAACAGAGCACGAATCACGTCATGGTGCCCTGTTGCCTAATAGCGTGTGAGGCCAATTTGTGGGCAGTCCGGATGTGGGAAAACATGCGTCCTACTGAGCCTGCTGGAAGAACCGAGCGACCTTCGGTACGAGAACGTGTGCATTTATTCCAAATCACTCCACCCGCCGAAATACCAGCGTTTGGCACGAGGACTGTAGGCCGTGGATGGCGTGGGTTATTTTCCCTGCAGCGAAAACGAGAAGGTGGTGGCCCTGAACGAAGATCTTCCAAACTCGATATTTGTATTCGATGACATTGCCTGCGAAAAACAAACTTGTATTCAAGAATACTTCAGCATGGGATGGCATGCGAACGTTGACTTCGTGTACCTCAGTCAAATTTTTTCCCATGTACCCAAACAACTGCTTCGCGACAATGTGAATTTCCTCGTTTTGTTCCACACGGACAACACTAATTTATGCTATATTTACAACGATCATGTAAATACTGACATGACATTTTCAGAATTTAAAGATATGTGTTCTTTGTGCTGGAGAAACAAGTTCGGTATATTGGTATTCGTAAAGGACTGCTCGCTACATAAAGGCATGTACAGGAATGGTTTCGATCAGTTTATCCTACGAACGAAACTGCGAGTCACGGAAGGATTTTCAAATTTGGCAGCATAGATTGTCACGATGACTGTGAAAGTGGGCAATATCACTTCAACTCTCTACAGAGAGAAGACGTGGTGTGGTCCTTATTGGTCGAAAATGGTAAAGTGTGAAAAATGAAGTGGTTAAAGATTTGGTGGGGTTCGATAAACGCATAACGACATTGGAGGCGTGGATGATCGACCTCATTAATGTATCGAATGTGCAGAGACGAGAAGAATTGGAGGACCTGTAAAATGTAGTCATGTCCAAACTGGCTGCGAAAACTGATGTTGTGAGGCATAGCAAGAAGATATTGGATACATTTGTCGGACAGATTGAAAATATTGAAAAAGCAAATTCAGAAAATCCCGAATAATATCGTACAAAAAAAGCGTGTATGTATATGTACATATATATGCTTTTACGAAACGCCTTTTCCACCCAGTGAACGATGGATAAACGAACCGAATTGGCGAGTGAGCGATCGAGTTGGTACAAACCAAATACTTACTCATAAAAAATAACAGAATAGCCGTCGAGAATCGAAGGGAGGAGGCTATTAAAAATATTATCCTCTGGCTAGACGAAATTAGAACAAAACCAAGTGATGGGGGACGATGCCCGCGATGAAATCAAACGTAAAATCAAGATGGAAGAACCGACCCCGACGTGTAAAGGGAAAAGAAGCCCGTAATTGCCCAAATCGAAAGATGGCATCACTGCGACGAAAACGATTTGCCCCTGATAGACTTGCTCTGTGTGTGTGTGTGTGTGTGTGTGTGTGTGTGTGCGCGCGCGTGCGAAAACAGAAACGAACACGAGAGCACAGTCCCGAGGTGGGCACTCTTCTATCTCATTACATCGCGTCTTACTCTGACCGTACTGCCGACAAGACTTATGGTTTGCAGAAAAGTGGGGGGAAATTCATACCTTTGAAACCAGGAAATTTTTTTCCCCAGGAATGTACAGCAGATCGGCAGGCGCAAGGTGAAAATCACGCAGGAGTTGAGCAAACTTTGGTTTCGTAGGCGCCCTGGACACTAAAATGAATCGGATTGGCGCAAGTACCGCCTTTTGTTAAAGCAAAGACGCGCATATTATGCCAAGAATAACCCCGCATCACATCGATTTAAAGACACTCCGCACGAAAAATTCCCCATTATATCCGGAATGTTTCCTAGGGTATGTGAAATTGGTGGTTCGGGGTTGACTCAGGAGATTTTTTCTCCGCTCTCCAATTTATATCAGTATTGGGATGATCCGAATGAGTTAGTAGTTAGATTGGGACTTCTGATTGCTTCGCAGGCAGCAGGAAACCGCTCGCACACGAAATAAATAGTTTCCATCATCGAAGAACTACCAGAGGCGGGCTGCATTTCGAAATTAGCATGTATACAGTTGCTGACTAGCTGCACAAATACGGTAAGATAAATTACCCACGCAGAAAATGCATCATGAAAGGGCTGGACGATACTTTCTAATCTGACCTGATCGAAATGCAAGACTTTGCTCGTGTGAATAAAGGTCACCGTTTCATTTTGACTACAACCTGTACTTTTTCCAAGTATGCCTGGGACAGACCATTCAAGTCGAAGAATGCACGCGACGTCACGAAAGTCGTGGCGGATGTGTTGCGCGAAGGACGCCTACCGAAAAATCTCCACACCGACGATGGTAAAGAATATTTTTAATCAAACTTTTTGTGCACAGATAAAAAAAGTATGGTATAAATCACTATTCTACGTACTCTGGGATCAAGGCCAGTATCGTCGAGCATTTGCATAGGATGCTCAAAGTTAAACTGTGGAAACATTTCTTTTCAACTACAAGTGGTTGGATATACTCCCAAAACTCGTTCGCGAGTACAATTATACCGTTATTCTACCAATCACATGAATTCCGATGAGGTGAAAACCGACCCCCTGGTTCGGACTATGTATGCTATTCCTAAGTGAAGGGACCCACACGAGCCTAAAGCTAAGATCGGTGACTTGGTGTGGAATAAAAAAAAAACGGAGTTTTCTACAAAGGCTTCCATCAGAACTGGTCTGTAGAGTTCTACATGGTGGTGCGTATACGACACTCGTACGCACGCATGTATTACCTCGAGGACCTACGCGGTGATCCCATCATTGGCGGATTTTACACCGAAGAGGTTTGGCCTACGCAGTTTCCAGATGTGTATTTGGCGGAGAAAGTGCTGAAACGACGTAATGGATGTATGCACATGCCGTGGTTGGGAAACTCCAAACGTGATGACTCCTGGATCGCAGAGAAAATAATTTTGGCGTAAAAACCCTGCTAAAAATTTCATTTAATGTAAACATATAATTTTTAATATAATAAATCGTCATGTGTGTGCTGAGAAGCTCGTTCTTTCATTTCTATCCCTGTTGTTCCCGCAATGCCTACGGGCTGTTATGTATGTACGCATTGGCGGGAGATTAATGCTCTTAATGTTTGACGTTGGAGTTAAACTATTAAGTGTTTCATACATATATATATATTCTAAACTTGGTGCATGCATGTTTTTTTCTGGGTGTACTAACGAGAACATTAAATTGTTTTTGCTGTTTGTTATTTTTCATTTGATGTGATAGACATAATAAATATTTAATTTATAATTTATGTTTCGCAAGCGAAATATTCCAACCCTTGTTAACTAATGTTAAGCTGATTATGAATGGACAGTGCAGAAACTTCTATACATCATATTTTTCCTGTGCGCTGGCTTCAATTTTGTTTTAAAGGTGTTTGGAATGTATGTGACGGGAGTTTTATTTTTTTTTAAGGAATGTGTGTTTTTTTCACGAATAGGTATGGTCATGGGTATAATTTTTTCATCAGTATTTTCTGTTTTTCCCCATTAGTATGTTATGTATGTTTTTCATAAATCAGTATAATATGTATATTTTTTTCATCACTAGATAACTGGTAAATTTTTTTAGAGAGTTGAACGTGTACACTTTTGTTAGTGTGCACTTATGTATATTCTCTAATGGGGTAAAGATAAAAGTACGTTTTTTTCTCAGCATATTAAAGTTTGTATGATAAAATAAATACGCATTTGTGAATTCTTTTTGCAATGTATAAAAGTTTTATATTATAAATGAATAAGCAATCGATCTCTGTTGGAATGATAAATTTAACGTAGCTAGTGGGAAGCCACCTCTGTAGGCGAGCTGATCACCTCATTTCACAAGCCTCAGGTCGCCCGTGCGCCCGGCCGCTGTGTGTTCAGCAGGAAGGGCACAGTCGAAATCATGGCTGCCAACTCGTGAATACTGCATGCGGTGCCAATGTTAACTCCGACCGTCTCTGCTGCTGCTACACTGCACGTCTAGAGATAATTTTCGAGGTCTCCATTTGCAATGTGTTTTACGTCTAATGCTTAATTTATTAAAATAAATAATCATGTTTATACACATAAAACCTATCATACTTTATTTTAGTGACAGCTAGTGTCTCATTGAAAATTTTAATTTTTTTGTTACTTTAAATTACATGAAACTCATATATACTATTTTTTATTTACCTTTAGTGTTTTTTTGTCTTACATGAGCATAACTAGAGATAAAATAAAAATATGTTTATTTTTTAAACACATTTATTTATGCACACACATCACAATAATATTTTTCTTCTGCATAATACAATTAATACTTTTTTCACAAGTGTTTCATTTCTGAGTCATGGAGGGCCTTACACACATAATATTTTTTGAATGTATCATGGGTTATCATACCTCCACAGTATTATGGTTTCGGAGTTGCACAGAGCACAGATATATTTTTGATTTTTGCACTCGTGATGTATTTTGGCATACGTCTCGACGAGCTACCGAAACGGCGGGCGGCGTCAATGCTTGTGAAGGTCTACAAATTTCGTTCCGATGGGGTACACATTGCGTATCGCCGACTTTTGGCGTCTTCCAAACAAACAAACAGCGTAATAGGGAATTATGGCAGAGTCCATCATTGTCGGAATTTCCTCGTACGGAATATTTCCCTCATCCCACCATAGTCCGTGCGTTTCGTACGCCTGTAGGCGATATGTCTGTTGTATGGCGTGGTCGAGGTGCTTCCATGGACACGGCGGTAAAAAAGTGACAACTTTGGTTTTCTCGTCATCGTCACTGTAAGAGATGGCAATCTGTTTGACGGTGTAAGAGCCCAACGAGCGAAAACCTTGGATGTTGCGTAGTTCGAGTACGTTCCTTGACGCATAATACGGCGGCTGCGGTCCTTTCATGTGATCTCGCGGTCTCGGACGTAACCCACAGGTTTCCGGTTGCCGCNCGGCTGCGGTCCTTTCATGTGATCTCGCGGTCTCGGACGTAACCCACAGGTTTCCGGTTGCCGCGAGGGGCCAGGAGTAGGCCGAGGACTCCATGCCACTTGGAAAAGGGGGGTGGGGCGACGCCCGGGGGAAATCAGTCTTCCTCGGAAGACGCCCCGGGGGCGATCCCCCAATCATCGTGCTGGTCAGGCCGGAGGGGGCGGAGGGAAAGGGGCAATCGACGTCGCTGGTGGGCCGCCGGTCAGGTGAGCAGGGATTCCGGTCACGGACCTCCATCACCAGAAATTAACTGTCCCCGAGGTCCATTAGCGCCCTCGGGCACTGGGGTGACTTCGCGTTGGGCGGGAGGTCTGCGACCACGAGTCGTCCTGCAGCGGGACAATCTTATCACCATTCTTACCTCCCTCGGCACCGGGACATCCAATTTCCTGAACCGTGGCCCTGCCCGGCCCTCGTCGTTAACAGTCCCTCGCTGCTCGATGTGACGTCTTCCGCGCCCCGTCGGCTTTCTTCACTTAAATTTGTCTCCTCGGTTCCATCGGGCTCCTCGGCGAAGAGTTAATGTCATAACAGTTCCTCTTTGTATACATGTACTGAAGATGAGATATACCGATCTCGCTGGCTACGCATAACCAATCTCCGTGCCCTAACATTGAACTGCTTTCCCGCCAATATGGTTAGCGAAAACGGCGTGTATAGGATAAGAGGTTAGAATACTATTATGTAAACAAGTGCCTTCAGATGTTTGTATACTTACTCATTTTGGAATGCAGTTATATTAAATTTGAATTGGCGAAAGTATCTCATCCGAATGAAAGTGCTTGCCTTTTGAAAATTTATATATAAACAAACACTTTCATCACTGTTGGCCATATGACTTTGATAGCTGTGTTCCATTGGCGTAGGTNAAAATTTATATATAAACAAACACTTTCATCACTGTTGGCCATATGACTTTGATAGCTGTGTTCCATTGGCGTAGGTAAGTGTTGATTACATGCGCAAAAGACGAGTAAGCGGTTTGCCTCATACCTTTAGTATATGTTTGTATTGGCTGCTCACGGTGAACTGAGCACTTTTNAAAATTTATATATAAACAAACACTTTCATCACTGTTGGCCATATGACTTTGATAGCTGTGTTCCATTGGCGTAGGTCAGTGTTGATTACATGCGCAGAAGACGAGTAAGCGGTTTGCCTCATACCTTTAGTATATGTTTGTATTGGCTGCTCACGGTGAACTGAGCACTTTTNAAAGACGAGTAAGCGGTTTGCCTCATACCTTTAGTATATGTTTGTATTGGCTGCTCACGGTGAACTGAGCACTTTTTGAAAGCCCTGCTTAAGAACTACTTGTATTCACGCTGTATATTCTTACACCATATGACAAATTAACCCTGACATATGCCTGATCACTTTTCATGCGTCCTTCTTGTGAAAATGTGGAATTATTAGAAAAACAATTGTTTTACAAACTTTCTAATTCTTACACTTACATGCATTAAAATAGAAAAAAGAAAGCAAAATAAATCACTTCAGTATTCACAAATGTTTACCTAAAAATTTTAATTCAACGATAAGATATGGAACTATTTTCCTTCCGTCGTTACCAACTTGACTAAGCACACGCCAGTCAGCGTGCCCGTTAAAATATATTCAAGTAACGGCAGTGACATTTTTCAAAGGTTGAATTCGAAAGAACTCACTAATATGGAAATAATCCAATTTACGTATTTAATATTTTATAACAAAACATTTTCACTGAGTTTTCATTCGTAAGTTGAGTGTAACTAGGAAAATAATGTGAAAATTTGGAAGTCAGTCACTTTATCGTACACATAGAAAACACCCAATATATTCTTGATACAAAACAGTCTTAAAATTAAATTTTTAAGCAACTGCAGATTTTTATTATATGCAGTGGTTAGATAGTTATATTTGAAATAAGTTTTTATTTTCTGTTATTTCCTGTTGTTTCATAACAGCAGCAGCAGAAACAACAACAAACAAGTTTTCCGAGACACAAAATATTATAAACATGGAAAAACCGCCAGCANAACAGCAGCAGCAGAAACAACAACAAACAAGTTTTCCGAGACACAAAATATTATAAACATGGAAAAACCGCCAGCACTGCAGCTCGTAATTTCTGTCTCTTTAAATAACACTCTCGGAGGAAAACTGACTTAACTATATTTTTGCCAATAGGGACTTAGCAGCATTGACCTGTACAATTTTGTCAGAATAACTATTCAACTCAACCAGTGTTCATGTCATGTGGGATGAAGGAACCTCAAAATTTCTTATGTGCAACACCTGTAACTATTTCGCGCCATTAAAACGAACCGGGTTCNAACAGCAGCAGCAGAAACAACAACAAACAAGTTTTCCGAGACACAAAATATTATAAACATGGAAAAACCGCCAGCATTGCAGCTCGTAATTTCTGTCTCTTTAAATAACACTCTCGGAGGAAAACTGACTTAACTATATTTTTGCCAATAGGGACTTAGCAGCATTGACCTGTACAATTTTGTCAGAATAACTATTCAACTCAACCAGTGTTCATGTCATCTGGGATGAAGGAACCTCAAAATTTCTTATGTGCAACACCTGTAACTATTTCGCGCCATTAAAACGAACCGGGTTCAATACTTGGCCGGTTCACCCCGGGTTTTCGCAAGTGGGAATAGTGCCAGACGATGCTGTTGGTCTGTGGGTTGTTTCAGGGATCTCCCGATTCCCCCACCCTTTCATTCCGGCGCTGCTACCTACTCACCTCACTCCACCCTCGTCGGCTCTCTCAAGACCTCGAATCTCTTCACTCATTGTATTCCATAAATCATTTTTGAAATGAGATCAGTGGATCTCGGTTCAAATAGTTGAATGATGAAACTGGCCATAAGAGAGTCAAATATGATCTGTTATTTCAATATGGCTTAGAACGCCCATACTAGCTGCTCAGTACCCAACCACCGTGTCCCAACATCGAACTGCTTTTTCTCCTGGAGAATATTCAAAACCACCTGGCTTCGACTAATGAAGCACGCTGTTATAATATTTTTGACTAAGTTGTAACGCAAACACATAATCAATATACGTAAAATGTGAGGTATAATCCATCCACGGTTACTTCGAGTATTTCTAAAACCCTGCTGAAGTTTAACTTTCAGGATATTCCTCCGCCTCGTGCAAAACAAAGCTTAGCCAAGTCTAAAAAATCACACCAAAGGGACAACGTATTCGTGCGCACTTACTATAATGATATTTTGCATAAGAATTATATATTACTAGGCGTTACCAACGCACATATTTTCTCACTGTAAACAAAATATTGTAATTATATATCAAATAGANTTGACTAAGTTGTAACGCAAACACATAATCAATATACGTAAAATGTGAGGTATAATCCATCCACGGTTACTTCGAGCATTTCTAAAACCCTGCTGAAGTTCAACGTTCAGGATATTCCTCCGCCTCGTGCAAAACAAAGCTTAGCCAAGTCTAAAAAATCACACCAAAGGGACAACGTATTCGTGCGCACTTACTATGATGATATTTTGCATAAGAACTANAATGATATTTTGCATAAGAATTATATATTACTAGGCGTTACCAACGCACATATTTTCTCACTGTAAACAAAATATTGTAATTATATATCAAATAGAAATTAAAGTTTAGTTTCGTCAAAAAAAAAAGGTACTTTTGTGATAACAGAAGTATGAAACGCTTTTGATAATTGTAATATTTAGGAGATAGCTAAACACGTCATATATGGCGTCATTTTGCAAGGGTTTCACGAAAGTGTGAAGAAACCCCAAACACATTCTAAAAGAAAATTTAAAGAATCATCCCCTAAATTATGAAACACACAATTTGAGCGTTCTTTAAAAGTTGTTGGGCACACGCGCGGAAGACGAAAATCGGTCTTTTCCATCACCCAACTCACAGAGTGCTTAAGAATAAAGAGGTGAAAGAGATGCTGACACCGCGAACTACAGCTGCACACGCCAGCAAAATGGCGTTACTGAACTTGTCGGAGCGCCGTTCGCCAATCAGCGCCTGGTGACCTTCTGTCCTGCCGGTAGATCAGCCAGTAGATAACCTTTCGCAGTAAGTAGCTAATCGTGCACAAAGCGCAGGCAACCATTGAACGGACATGCCGACATCACCACGCTGTGNTCAGCCAGTAGATAACCTTTCGCAGTAAGTAGCTAATCGTGCACAAAGCGCAGGCAACCATTGAACGGACATGCCGACATCAAAGAAACAGCCACGCTGTTTCGTCTCTGTCCACTTATCTACTCTGTATCCAAATGGCGCATGTGTTCGACTCTCAAATGAGGGAAGGTGCGGTTCATTGCGTTACTTGTTTGTCCGCGCGGCGCCGCCGCGGGAAAATGGAAAACGATTGCAGCGCTACCTTGTGTCGGGCGGCTGAAGTAGCTCCGAACACGCGGAGAATTTTTGCAACGCCATTCGACGTTACGACGTAGCTAAGCTCGGCGGGAGTGGGGATGGAATACCAGATGGCAATAAGCGTTCCGAATGGTGTCGGTCGGGATAGCACCTCCGCCTAGAGTGCGGAAGAAGGTATGCTGCCGCACGGCAAAGGCCGTATAATAAAGCTGGATTCA
Organism: Clitarchus hookeri; assembly: GCA_002778355.1. Classification (NCBI taxonomy): domain Eukaryota; kingdom Metazoa; phylum Arthropoda; class Insecta; order Phasmatodea; family Phasmatidae; genus Clitarchus; species Clitarchus hookeri. Next base: position 152,381 of record NQII01004306.1, on the reverse strand, counting down.
CACGTTCTCAGATCACGTTGATCAGATAGAACAGACCGAGCTGATTTCGGCGGTAGCGTTTCACACGTCTCCTGATCGTTTGCGTTATGAGCGTACCCATTATTCCAAGCTTAATTTGGTTTTGCCCATAAACTTGTGACAATACACATTTTGAGTCATAGCTGTATTGTAGTAAATTTAATACATCACTTAAATATAATTTTTGTTAGAACTGTCATAGAAAATTGGTTCTCGTTTAATTTATTCGTAGTGATTAGCATAATGTATTGTATATTGGGAATAATGTAAGGTGTGCAGTTTTAATTTTAATATGTTTATGGAGGATGCGTAAAGCAGGAAAGGGGGTCGTAATTAATAACGACATGTGTGTCAACCCGCTACTTTTATTGAAGGTTCATTTCTAGTGACACTCTTGGGACAGAAAAAAAAACAGGTTTACTTTCTCAGTTACGTTTGGGGGAGGGAATCTGCACGCCCAGAAGGCGGAACAAACCAGGACCCATGCACAGAAATTTAAATATTAATCTGATAATGATCTAATTTGTAATGAAACTGTCTAATACGTGTGTAGAGGTTTATATTAATGTAAACATATAAAAATTTAATTGAAATGCAATAAACATGTCGCCCGAAACCGATGGGTGTGTCCGCTATTGTTTGTGTTGGGAGCGCCTGATTGGCTGGGACGTTTCGTCACGTTTTGGAGCCGTGATCTTAGGAATTTTGTTGTGTTTTTGATACTCGCTGTCTGAGAGTCATCGTGCGTGTGGGGTGGCGGGGGCGGGGGAGTCGGCGTCTCGCGCGTGTTATTTTTGTTGATTTTGTTCCTCGCTGTTTGATAGACGCCCTGATAAGTCGGGGGGTGATTAGCGAGAGCGCTGAATTCACTGTTTTTTTTATTATATTAATTATACTCTCGCACCATCGAGGTTGGTCTGTTAGGTTGGATTTACGCGCAAAGAAGCGTACCAGATTGCGCTTCGTCGGGACGTTGATAAAAGTGATATGAACATTAGCGAACCCAGTTTCGGCTTACGGGAAACCATAAGGAAAAATTCGGTATGTTTGATTTTAGACTTCACCTCATAAAGAAACGGTGAAATTTTTAATTTTATCGCTGAGGTGACAACATAGATGTGCATGTCTCGCTGAATACTAGGACCCAGTGAGACAGTGAACGTCATGAACTGTTGGTAACTAAGGTTCTGTATCTTGAGCCTATATGCCACGATAGCATTTTACGTACGAGCTTCGCATGCGTAGGGCACTTGGGAATAACCTATCCAACGATACATACCTGTTGCCGCACAAGTAAAGACGAGTGCATTTTTTTTTTTACGATTTTACATCTTGCAGTTGTGGTTCAGGAACAATCTTCACTCACGACTTAAGCTTTATGTTTTCATGCACCGAGTTTTGTTGTTATAGCTGGAACATTTATGTCAAATAAACACGAATGTATACGTTAATTGTTCACACGATAGATTCAGTACACATTCTCGTGGTTTTTTATTTTTCACAAAATAAAATATACAAAATTACTCTACCAGCCACTCTTTTATGGGCTCAAATTTCAACCTTGTAGGATACCTTCCATCGAACATTTCACGCGACCAATTAAGGAAACTTCCATGAACACGGCCGAATCTGCCATAGAACCATTCATACGAGCGGCCATGCAGGCTTGCATGGAATCGTCCAAGGAATCTTCCATCGTGGCATACACATTTTGAAATTTAATTGCTTGTAGAGAACGTTACGACTTCGTGCTAATATCAAACAGCAGCTAGCGTGATCACTCTACTCCATATTTACTCTACGGTTCACTCTCCTCCTTCACGGTATTTGCGACATATCCCAATTTCACAAGTTCGTCACTTATGTTCGCTACTGTCGGAAAGGGAAGATTATTATGGTCTGTTCGCGGTTGGTTGAGCACTTTTGAAAGCCCTACTTGGAATCTACTTTCTGCTCATTTCACACCCTTCCGTCAGTGTAAAATTAACTGTCATAGACCCATTCGATTAATTCATACGCCTGTCAAATGTAAAAGTGAAATTTCAAGGCACATAAACGTGTTGTTAATATGCAAATCTTACTCTCACGAGCATAAAACAAACAGACGCAACATTGAATAAATTCAGTGCCCACATACTTAAACGTAATACTTTCAGTGGGACATAGATATGGAACTAGTTATGCTACATCGGTGCCAACTTTATCGGGAGCAAATCAATCGGTGTGTCCGTTTAAATGTATGCATTTAGGCGGGTATATTTTTTGTCTTTAAATGTCGACTTCAGTAGTTCACAGTTACCGCCAAACAGCCTCTATTTGCGTCAATCGCTACATCAAAATTTTCAGGCCAAAAATCTTTACTTTTCTTCCGCCTTACGATAAATTCTGCGATGATTTGGCAATGCAATTTACGTTTCCTGCATTCGTGTGATTTTGCTTTTACAATGTGGCCAGCAAATGAAACTAAGTGCATGGTAGGTTTGCAGACTTGTAGGCCTAATAGCGCAGTATATGGAGCATAATAAATATTTGTTATCGTTGCAGCTTTTCTTTAAAAACCTATTATTTCCTGGCAGCGTTCAAACACCCTTTCTTAGGAATTTTTATCTAAATGCCTGCACACGACAATAATACCCTCATATCATCGGAAATGTATCGTATTATTTGCGGAATTCGTTTACACGTTGCAAAATGACAACCGTGTAGTTGTGAAAAAAAAAAAAAATTCGATACGAATTATTTGACTTAGGCTATCATTATCAACTACTTTTTATCCCTGTTATGACCACCATAAAATTCTAAAANTTGTTGATTTTGTTCCTCGCTGTTTGATAGACGCCCTGATAAGTCGGGGGGTGATTAGCGAGAGCGCTGAATTCACAGTTTTTTTTATTATTTTAATTATACTTTCCCACCGTCGAGGTTGGCCTGTCATGTTGGACTTACGCGCAAAGAAGCGTACCAGATTGCGCTTCGTCGGGACATTGATAAAAGTGATATGAAAAATTACCGAACCGAGTTTCTGCTTCCGGGAAACTATAAGGGAAAATTCGTTATGTTTGGTTTTAGACTTCACCTCATAAAGAAACGGTGAAATTTTTAATTTTATCGCTGAGGTGACAACATAGATGTGCATGTCTCGCTGAATACTACCCAGTGAGACAGTGAACGTCACGAACTGTTGGTAACTAAGGTTCTGTATCTTGAGCCTATATGCCACGATAACATTTTACGTACGAGCTCGCCTGCGGAGGNAAAAAAAAAAAAAAAAAAAAAAAAAAATTTTTTTTTTTTTTTTTTTTTTTTTTTTACACATCTCCAGTTGTGGTTCAGGAATAACCTTCAATCACAACTTAAGCATTGTGTTTTCATGCACTGAGTTTTGTTGTTATAACTGGAACATTTATGTTAAATAAACACGAATGTATAAGTTAATTTTCCACACGATAGATTCAGTACACATTCTCGTGGTTTTTTATTTTTTACAAAATAAAATTTTAAAAATGACTCTACCAAACCATTTTCTTATGGGCTCAAATTTCAACCTTGTAGGAAACCTTCCATCGAACGTTGCACATGACCAATTAAGAAAACGTCCATGAACACGGCCAGTAGTCAGTCGAATATTCCATACAAGCGGCCATGCAGGCTTGCATGGAATCGTCCAAGGAATCTTCTGTCGTGGCATACACGCTTTGGAATTTGATTGCTTGTAGAGAACATTAAGACTTCGTGCTTGTCAAACAGCAGCTAGCGTGATCACTCTACTCAATATTTGCTCTACGGTTCACTCTCCTCCTTCACGGTATCTGCGGCATATCCCAATTTCACAAGTTCACTTACGTTCGCTACTGCCGGGTAGGGAGATTATTATGGCCTGTTCGCGGTTGGTTGAGCACTTTTGAAAGCCCTACTTAGGATCTACTTTCTGCTCATTTCACACCCTTCCGTCAATTTGAAATTAACTGTCATAGACCCATTCATTTAATTCATACGTATGTCAAATGTAAAAGTGAAATTTCAAGGCACATAAACGTGTTGTTAATACGATAGTTCTTACTCTCACGAGCATAAAACAAACAGACGCAACATTAAATAAATTCAGTGCCCACAAACTTAAACGTAATACTTTCAGTGGGACATAGATATGGAATTAGTTATGCTACATCGGTGCCAACTTTATCGGGAGCAAATCAGTCGGTGTGTCCGTTTAAATGTATGCATTTAGGCGGGGATATTTTTTTCTTCAAATGTTAACTTCAGTAGTTCGCAGTTACCGCCAAACAGCCTCTATTTGCGTCAATCACTATGTCAAAATTTTCAGGCCAAAAATTTGTACTTTTCTTTCGCCTTACGATAACTTCTGCGATGATTTGGCAATGCAATTTAAGTTTCCTGCATTCGTGTGATTTTGCTTTTACAATGTGGCCAGCAAATGAAATTATGTGCATGGTAGGATTGCAGACTTGTAGGCATAATAGCGCAGTATATGGAGCATAATAAATATTTGCTATCGTTGCAGCGTTTCTTTAAGAACTATTATTTTCTTGCAGCGTTCAAACACCCTTTCTTAGGAATTTTTATCTAAATGTCTGCACACGACAATAATTCCCTCATATCATCGGAAATTTATCGGATTATTTGCGGAATTCGTTTACGCGTTGCAAAATGACAACCGCGTAGTTCTGAAAAAAAAAAAATCCAATACGAATTATTTGACTTAGGCTATCATTATCAACTACTTTTTATCCCTGTTATGACCACCATAAAATTCTAAAACTTACAATTTGTCCAAACAATTCTCTATAAAATTACTTCTTCTGACCGAAAGCTACATCTCATGTTCCTTTGTGAGCAAAATTTAAAACCTGCGTTGCCTCTCGGGGTGGGTTCAAGGCCACACTTTAAAATTTCTCCACCGGACATTTGTTTCAGACCGCACATATGGCGTGGGTTCGAAAACGCATCGTATTTGTGTACTCAGACGAACCTCAAAACCCCCATTTCTTTCTTATTTGTCTTTCTTCCTGTGTTGATTGCACACGTTACTAGATATATATTTTAATTTTGATAACTTCGGTTATGTTTATTGTATGAAATAACATGACTTTCAGTTATGTTTCAGTTCTTATGTTTCGACTGGTTTGTTTTCTCTTTATCTGGTGTAATTGAAAATGTCCATAACTTGTGTTTCGAAATACCACGCGGGTAAATACATTTTCAATTGTTCCGACTGCATTGTGTTACGTTGCCAAAGCAACAGAAGCAGTATTTGAATAGTTATTGTTTACGTCCATTTATTTGTACATGTGCGTACTGGTATTTGCACTTTGAATGTACGCAGGTTGTAATGTAATTTTGTAAATGTATACATTTGATCTTGCTTTAAAAGAAACAGTTTATTTTGTAGATTTTAAACTGTAAACAGGGATTTGCGTCAGGCCATAATTTATTCCAAAAATTAAAGGCGCCAAATGCCTCAAGATGTCAAAGAAATGAAAACTTAGATCAAGAGATCCAAAACGGAATATGACCATTCATTTTACGTGATATGTTTAATTACCCAGTGGAATCAATACGAGATTATTTTCGGTAAAAGGTTGAGAAAATTAACAAATTAATTTATTTTCGTATACGTTTCCGCTTGAAGCATTGGACTGACGTCGAAGTGCCAGCCCGTAAATTAAAGCGGGAAGCCTAATGCTAATTAGACTGCTTAAACGACTGCTGATACTGGCAAAATTTAGACCCATTTTGGTAATTATCTCCAATTACACTGAACCGAAACTGTTTTTCGATTCTCCCAAATGTCAGTAACTGCTCCGAATAACTTAGTGTATTTTTAATCTTGGTGAGTAATTTTTGACGTAATCATCTGAACTATTAATTTAAGTGACCCTTAAATTCCTAGCAAAGACTAAATATTCTTCGTAATGGTTCTTACCAGTTAATGTTATATTTTTAAAATCTATACAGGCATCGGATATAGCACCTGAAGTCGAAGAACAGTAGGCCCGTAAAATAACGTCTGTGTTATTTTTCATATAATTTTCAAGTTGGGATGGCTAAAACTGGTAATTTTACTTCCTTAAACTTTGTTTGTTTAATGTGTTTTTGCAATTGTATATCCTAAAAAATATGGTANAAACTGGTAATTTTACTTCCTTAAACTTTGTTTGTTTAATGTGTTTTTGCAATTGTATATCCTAAAAAATATGGTAAAAGGAAGAAATAAATTATTCCAGCGGTGCGGTAAAATTAGTGGGTGAAAACCCACAGGACTAAGTACGCCTACATTATCTTTACTGTTTATTTGCAGAGCACTCCTCGACTTCTCGCCGTAAACAGGTTTCATTCAGGCCATGATGCCAAATGCTTGANACTGTTTATTTGCAGAGCACTCCTCGACTTCTCGCCGTAAACAGGTTTCATTCAGGCCATGATGCCAAATGCTTGACTTTGTTCCTACACAAATTTCGGTTCGACCTCTTCAAGTTACGTTGAAAATAATAGCTTTCCATTTTCTTTCGGAGCTGAAAATTAAGTGAATGGTAAAACCGATCAGCTCTGATTAATTTTGGCTTGGTTCCAGAAACGTCGCGTTGGATGGCCGCAAGGGTTGGTGGGGAGGGGGTGGTCCGGATCCTTTTTAGATAATTACTTGGGCTCGCGCGCTCGCTATGGTCGTATGGCATTTCAGCCGCGGACTGTTCAACTTTGCCAACACCCTTAAAACACCCCCTCTTACATCCCCTCCACCCGCGCGCACACGCGAAACAGTTATCACGTTTCTTCCGTGTTTTCCGCCGTAATTTACTGCTCTCGCACGCGGTCGGACGAATAATACGATCTCGCTACCAGGAATCTGATTGTTTCCCCCAATGGAACGCTACGTTTCGTCGCCATCGTAAATTTACAACTTGTTATATTTCCCCCAGTCCCGGAGCCTGAAATTAATCGCCCCGCCTGCCCCTGGAAGCGAGTCGTTAAGTCCGGTGACGCGGGGTTGGAAGCTAGTAAAGGAATTATTATGTACCCGTAACACAAGTGACTCGCCTTTCAGAATCCCCCCTACCGCCCTCTTGAAGGAAGGGAGGGGAAGGGGCTGTGAGACTGTAAGCTGAATCTGGGCGCCATAAACCCTACGGAGAGGAGTAGGGCAGTAAAGTTTTATGCCTTCTACAAAAGCCGAGCAGCAACAACAAAAAAAAAAAATATATATACGCTTTTCTTTTCTCAACTTGCGCTTGTGTGTCGTAGATTTACAACCTGCGAGCAAAGCGTTCTTTGTGTATCGAGTATAGCTGCGAAGGCGGCACATGAATGGAGGAGTTGTTGACGGTGGCAACATTGGAAATACTCTGGTTTTAATGAAACGCATTCCGTCTGGCTCGTGTTGTTTTAGACATGGAAAGCAGAAGGGTTGCAGTGGGCAACAACTTATTGAGCAGTTTAACGACGTGTTACTTCCCCCGGAGACCCAAAACATCAGGACGTTTTTTTNGGGGGGGGGGGGTCAGGATTTATGAGTAGGTCTACTGTGGTATTTAAATTGAGGGTGTCCACATTTCCAAACATAAATCAACAGTACCGACGGGGAAAAAAAAACTAGGGCCTATTACATAAATAAAGAAAACGCTGAACTGAAAGAAAATCAATGAAATACTAGTAGCCAGAAATGCTGCGTAGCTCTTTGTCGTTCTGTGCTGTGTTCTTTTTTTAATCTGTGTGTGGTGTCCTTTATTCCGCTCGCTTTTATAAGATATGCTTAACAATGGGCTAAGTCTATTAAAATTCCTGTAATATGTAATTCAGTATAATTTAACGTATTCTCGAAAGGGTTGTAAGAGATGGAAATGTTGCTAAGACGACAAAGAACGGCGATGAAATCAGCCACACCAGGATTCTCATGGAATTATTTCGAGAGAAAAAAAACCGCGTATAAATGAAATCAGGATGGTCGGTATAAGGATTCTATCCCTAGCTCTCCCGATTGTGAGTCCACTGTATTTTCACTATGACACTCCGCTCGGTAACATTACTAAAGTATGTTCACGGTAAAGAGAGCACTTTTGATTTCCACCTTTGAAAAATATCACTGCTCCTACCTGCGTATATCATAATGGGTACACTTGACTGGCAAGCTCTCAATAAAGTGGGTAACGACGGAGGGGGAGTAGTTCCATTTGTTAACTTAGAACTAAACTTTTAATGTAAACACTTTTGAATACTGAAATCATTTCCTTAACTTAATGTTTTTTTTAATGCATTTAAGTGTAATAATACGCAAATTTGTAAATATTCACTTTTATAGTAATTCCACAGTTTCACTTCAGCGACTCGTGAATAAAGTGGTGAGGCCTATAGCAATGTTAATTTCACATAAGTTAAGGTGTAAGAACACACAATGTGCATTCAAGCAGATCTTAAGAAGGGCTTTCAAAAAGAGCTCAGTTAACCGTGAACAGCATATATAGTAGCGTATTCCTAACGCCGCTATTTCTTTACGGATAAGGATACTTACTTAGTGTCCTTGTACCGCCAGCGCTCAGTAAGAAACGTGCAATTTAGGCGACAGCCACTTTGAGGTGTTTGTTTGGTTCTTTTGTCGAGGGCGCTCGGCTAGCTCCTGCTCCACTGCACGGGGTCGATCGCGAATCAACGTCCAGATTCCATTCCATCCGCACGCCAGTCGAAATAACAATCCCGTCCCACTGCAAAACGCAGCCAGAAAGTCTGACTTCCTTTAATTCCCGGTTTTCTCGCCTAAATAGTCTTTGACCTGGGCATGTCTGAAGTACTCGATATCAGGAGAAACAGACATATTATTGACTTACGGATGGCGTTCTGATTGGCGATGTTTCGTATTCTACGGCTAGTCCCCACAGTTTCTCACGTGACCGAAGTGCATAATTATTTTTATGTTTCGGGG
>NQII01004306.1:122881-143290 GCA_002778355.1 Clitarchus hookeri | reverse complement strand
GGGGGGGGGGGTTTCCTCAGAGACGTCCACAATAGCACGTGGGAAGTGTCCGTGGAAAGTGAGCGGGAAGGGAGCGTTTGGACGAGTAGTAATTAACCCAAACTTAACGGCACGTGGTTTATCCCTTGTGAAAGACACCCTGTTACCAAAGTCTCTTAAAATAACACATATGTAAACATAGTACCCGCCATACTGGTAACTAGCCACAAATCAAATAGTTACTTAAATAGCCTGGGGGCCGCGGTGGTGAAGTGGTTAGAATACTCTCCTCCCACCTAGGCGAACCGGGTTCGATTCCCGGCGGGATCGCTCCCAGAGTTTTACTTGTGGGAATCGTGTCGAACGATGCCGTTGGTCGACGCGTTTCCTCGGGGATCTCCCGTTTCTCTCGCCCTTTCATTTCGGCGCTGCTCTATTCTCAACTCACTTCACACTCATTGACTTGGAGACCTAAATGTTAAAAGCCGGCCAAATATCTTCACCGACTCATATTCTGTCTGCGGAAGTGACAGTCACAGCCTTATTTGGGGAGTTGAGAAGTACTGAAGCGCCGGTGAGGAGTGTTAGATGAGATGAGGTTGGAGTAGCGCCGGTATGCAAGGTCGAGAGGAAACGGGAGTAACCCGAGTAAACACGCAGGCCAACGGCAACGTCCACCACGTTTCCCAATTGCTAAAATTCACGTGATCTCGCCTGGGAATCGAACCCGGTTCGCCTTGTTGGGAGGTGAGCTATCTGATTACTATACCACCGCGGCCACGATGCCTGATTTGAGAATTAGAACTTAAGGCCCTCCCTCCTCACCCGCAAACCCTTATCCCGAAGTTTTTTTTTTTCGCGTTTGNACCCTTATCCCGAAGTTTTTTTTTTTCGCGTTTGAGGCCGAGAAGCGCGGGAGCGATAAGGGCGACGCTGTCACGCGCATCAAGTGCATCATTGCTAAGAGCAATTCTCGTTGCACAGTGTGTACCAATGGGACTTTAAGCGGTGACCCTATCATTTTATTGGTGGATAGTCGGTAGGACGGTTCAATGCAGGGCCCTTGAGTAGTTTTGTAAGTATCTAAAGCGTACAATTTAAAATAAAGTGCTTCAAAAAAAATTTTTTTTGCCATTTNCCTTGAGTAGTTTTGTAAGTATCTAAAGCGTACAATTTAAAATAAAGTGCTTCAAAAAAAATTTTTTTTGCCATTTTGGAGTAATCTGAAATGGTGTTTTTAATGCGCGTGACGTCTTGAAGGCACTCAGCATCCCCCGTCTGAAGTGTGTGTTCTTTTCTAGATCAGCACATTGGACTCACGTTAAATAGTTTTGTGGGAAAACGAGTACGTATTTCAAACACACTGCAACGCAGTTCAAGTCCGAGGAAGCGGGTATGTACGGGGCTGTGTTTGCGCGTAAGTGCGACAACTTGAAAGTGCTCAGGAACTTCCTCCATATCTCTCGCCCTTAGATAATCTTGGCGGGGCACGAATTGGAGGCTCCCGACGGCCAGGACGTCGGCTTCCCATTGTGCACAAAATTACCGCCACCACGTCCTGCCTCCGCTCCGCCAAGATCTGTCTGTATCACCCGCAGACTGGTGTGTGTTAGTGTGTGTGTGTGTGTGCGCGCGCGCGCGCGCGGAGGTGGATTAATCTGGCACGGGGCCAGGACTGGGCCAGATTCGACCCGAATCATAGTTGACCGCCTGCAACCGAACCGACCCAGACTGCGGCCGATACCATCGCGCGCGGGGGCGACTGTTTTATGCGAGCCACTCGTCATGATAACACGCCAGATTACATATCTTGCTCGGACATAAAAACGCACGCGCTGATGTTGTCTTGCCATGTTTATTGAGGCACCCGGCGGATCCCCCCCCCCTCCGCGTTCCGGATATTGCCCCGCCTGAAATTACGGGCATGCGAGAATTTTTTTTTTGTTGACCTTCAACTTTAACGCGAGACTTTTTTTTTTTTGAACAAGCACGGTGCCTGCATCGGCAGAATTAAGCCATGCAGAGTTTTTTTTTCTCGTTGTTTCCACTTTAACGTGTGCTCCCAGTAACTGGCCCAGCGCTGGTGATGAAGCCCGGTATATTTTGTTCGTATTTTTGAACACAAAAAGCTATTTTAAAATAATATAATAGGCAGTCGTTTTGAAGGTGTAGTTGTTAGGGTGTGGAGGGAGTTAACACTCACCTGGGGATTGCTTTCAGGTGGGGTCGGGTATATACCTTTTCTCCGAATGTGCACATCTTCGATTGTCCATTTCTCCGATTCCAACTAGGCCACTTCTCCGATTGTGCATTTCTCCGATTGCATCTTCTCCTTCCATGGAGGGCAAAACGTTATCCCCTCTACAGTCTCAGTTCCTATACTTGACCTTACCATTGCCTCCTCATTTCACACGTATTCCACCAATAAGAAACACTGCTAAAAGTTGAACTGCAGCAACGAATCACCAACAGCCCCTCTCCTTCCGTAGGGTTTAAGAGTTCCCTTGTGGCAAGTATATTCGAACAATAAGGGATTATTGGAAAAAGCGCCCAAGTTTAAAAGCGTACGAATTATACAGGTGAAACACTAATAAATTAATTTTAACCAAAGATCTGGCCCCCGAATAGGTTTAGAATGAAAAGTAAGTTTCAATTCTATATCTTTAGCAGTTACACTCTGATAAAGGCTCTTCACGATGAAGTGTGCATTTTTGAAATCAACCCTAAAAAAAAGTCACTGCCCCTACATATATATTTTTTTGAACGGGAGCACTGATTGAGATGCGCCAAGTATAGTTGGTAACGATGGAGGGAAAGTAATTCCATGACTTAACGTCGAATAAAATAAAAAGTGTTAGGAAACAAGTTGTAATAACTTAAATTATTTACTTTGGTTTGTTAATTATTTTATGCATCTACATGTAAAAATGAGCAGATTTGTAAAATACGTACTTTTCTAGTAATTTCAGTTTTACTAGACCTAAGCATGATTAAAGTGATGAGGCCCACGGCCATGATAATTTTATATAATGCGGAAGAATACTCAACGTGCACACAAGTAGATCTTAAGCAGGGCTTTTAAAAGTACTCTGTTTACCGCAAAAAACCTATAGCAGTTATGCCCTAATATTCCCGATGTTCTAACAACAATTAAACGTAATAAAATGTATTATTACTTGATTGAATCATTTTGAATTGCTTTAAGAAGTCTGGCAAACAAATTTTTTTTAGGAAAAAAAAATCAGTTGCCAACAAAAACACCAATGTGCACTAAACCAACATCCCTCGAAATAACAGTACCACATTTTAAAAATCATAAACTTCCCGGCATCGAAATATTTCCCTGTTTTAAAACAATTTCGTTATGCAGGGTGTTAAAAGATTAAATGTGGCAATTTTTTTTCCAGCTGTCGATTTAAAACATAAAACTGTAAACTGAAATTGTATTATAAATATTAGTGTATTTATGGCTACTGTCTGTATATTTAAGATTTATTTCAGCCATCTAACGATTGGTAGAGAGTCAAAATAATTATCCTTTTTACAAATAAATAAAACAATTTCGCTTACGTGAGCGGTCTAAACACAAAACATAAAATTTTGTTTCCAGTATTCGACTTAAGAGTAGCATAGTAAAAGTTATGTAAGGTTTTTGAGATAGATTTTTTTATCCTTTTATCTTAATGAATTATTTTCGATATCAGTATACTGCGTTAACTAGGGTTCATAAAGTTAATTTCCTTTAATGCAAATGCACACAAATTTTTGGTTAGTTGTAATCCTGCTTTTCATTAAAATTATAGCATGATGTTAAAAAATACGTTAACTTAGTTGGCAAAATATACTAAATCCAGGGTTATAGACATGCTTATTTACAATGCCCAGTAATCGGACATTTGTAAATTTATTAAATTCTAGTTTATAGACATAAATTATAGTTTCAATACTAAGCAATCGGAAACGAAGAGCTCAACTAATTCATTAGATTGTAAATTAAAATAAATGAAAATATTAATCTTATGGTATTTTACCTAGAGCTAAATTCAACTAATACTATTCTTTCATTGCACGTTTATGGCACGAGCAGCTATGGGGTGCTTCACCCCGTTATCCAGTCTTGCAAAACAAGTTTCTCAACAGAGTAGGTGGTTGTTAAATAATGCCTACTAAGAAAGGATACGATGTGATAAAACAAAGATGGAGTTTTTAAACAAACTATATTGTTTTTTTTAACCCTTTAATTCCCACTTCAATTTAAGGTTTCTGGTGTTGCAAAAATTTTATTTTGATGCATGCTGTACTTTAGTTGGCAGATAATATGTATCGTTATACAACCAATGAGCTACAGACGTGTTTAGCGGTCGGAGAAATGAACTAGTCACAACGTAGAGAAGCACACTTTATGAATCAGTTACACCCATAAAAGATGACTGGGCACTGAGCTTTGCAGAGTACAGCACCAATCAAATATAACCTTACTGTGCAACACGTAGCCACTTGTCTACTCTGGGAATGAAGGGTTAAGTAGAAAATAACCAGGAAGCATATTACTTATAACTTATCGCCACATGTTTTGTTTCATTGAAGTTATTTATCACTAATAATTATCATCATCACCAAAATTGACCATTTTATTAAAAATAAAATTTGAGAACAATATAATACGTCGTCACACTTTATATTAGGAAATGTTACTCGTGTTCTATGCTATTTTGGTGCATCACAGACAAGCTTCTCCACAATCCTCACAAATACAGTAATGCAGCAGTTTCCCGTTTTTTAATTGCCCGCACAACTTCGTTTTAAGATGTGGTAGGAAACTAAGTCCCAGAAGAATATCTTAAAAAGTAGCTTGCCAATTTGATAGTAGTAATACTAGTAGTGTTTATTTTGGACGTAAGGCACATTTCCTAATACCGAGAATCGTAGAAAATTAATTTACGTATTTCAAAATATTACCCCTAGATGTTCGTTTTATATAATATAAAAATTCCTTACTCTGCAAATTAGAAACAATTTATTATCTGTGTCCGTGAGAGCAGAGTATGGCATCATGAGGTAGGCGGTTACAAGATTTACATTCCAAAATAACTGTCAAGAAAACCAGACATCACATAACGTTACACTTTAGAAAAATCATAAATAAACTGGGCTCGATACATTATTGGTTGTAACAGTTGCAATTAAAACGTTTTGAAATCATATTTACTTAAGATTGTAATGTACGTTGGAACCATTAGAAATGGTAATCATGTGAATTGGCTAAGAAAGTGTCTTACTGTTGTGCATCGTACAATTCGCAACAAAGTTTGCACAAGAAAAAGTAAATCAATTATTGGTGCAAAGACACAATAAGAGAAAAAGAGCATTTTAAAGTGTATTATTTGTGAGTATTATTGACAAAGAATACTAGTATGTGTGTTACTTTAAACTACTATTGCTACAAAAGCTGTGTGTTAATGTAAATTTTAAAAATATTACTTGGTACTTATGTAGTTTCTGTATGGAAGACCTCACGAATAGCTGGAGTGATTACCATTGAAGGGTGTGCTTGTCGGCCATTCCTTTACTGCCAGTAAATCCTTGTCTCTTGTTAGTCAGCGAAAATTAAGAAAGGAAGTGGAAGGCGAAGGCAGGGTGCCGGAGAGGGGGTAGCATTCGAAGCAATCGAAGCAATGCGCAATCGGAGAAGTGGCGGTCCCTCGTGGGACCCGTACGTGTCATCCGTGAAGAGTGGAGCGAAATGATATCGTAGTCTAGGGCGAGTGTAGGGTTGGGAGGAGTTACGAGATTTGGGCGGCTATTAACAAAGATGTCTTGAGAGCCGATGAGGGTGAAGCGAAATGAGTGTGGAGCAGCGCCGGAATAAAGGGGAAGGGATATCCCCGAGAAAACCTACTGACTAGAGGCATCGTCCCGTTGGGAATCGAACCCTGTTCGCCAAGGTGGGAGGCGAGTAGTCTAGCCATTACACCACCGCCACCCCTAGACCACGGCGACTGAGAAAACCCACTGGCCAATGACAACGTCCGCCATGTTTCCGACCTACGCCGGGACTCGAGCTCTTGATCATCGTGATGGGGAGACTGGGTGCAGTATGCCACATGAACACCGCGGCTCGACAAACAGCGTGGCGTCAGGTTCTCTGTGCAACAAGTAGATAAATAATAACGTTATCGCCACGTATGCTACGTAGGCTAAGTGTTCACGTCAACGATCCCTTTACGGCTGAATACTGTAGTCTATTCNGTATGTCACATGAACACCGCTGCTCGACAAACAGCGTGGCGTCAGGTTCTCTGTGCAACAAGTAGATAAATAATAACGTTATCGCCACGTATGCTACGTAGGCTAAGTGTTCACGTCAACGATCCCTTTACGGCTGAATACTGTAGTCTATTAACGGTTTCTTCACAGTTTTTGAATCAAACCTTTGAAAAATCACCTTTTGTTTAACGTGTTTGGTTATATTCTGTAGGGCATGCATTATACGCTTTTTGTACAGGTACAATTAAAAGTTTTAAGAACATAAGCTGATTAAAGATAAATTTGTTGTGGTTCTAAACATATGGTTGAACCTACTTGATATAATTTTCTGTAATAGATCTTAACGAGATCTAAAAAAATAAATTTTAGAGTTTCAGAATACCTTAATTACAACAAATGTAATAAATGTTTGTAAAATTTTAGAACATGAAATTTTAGAAATTTCTGGATACTTGAATTACACTATATTGAAAATTAGGCGTTGAAAAAGTAAACTAATTTTTTAATAACGCCTTAATTAGTCTCGGGATCAGCGTAAACAAATAACAGTTAAGTGGAAAATTGTATTACCCCATTAATTTCATTATTTAAAAAATTTGGTGTTTAAAATTAAATGTCGGGAAATTCGTATCAAAATAACAGTCGTGTACTGTTGTACCAGACGATCCAACGACGTTGGCGTGTTGTCAGACTGTAATGCCAAAAATGCTCGATATTTTCTAATAGGGCGTTTGTTGTCTTCAAAAATAGCTTGTTTTGTTACTCGTTTTCTTGCACTTCCAACTACTCGAGAGTTGGAGCGCACACGCGTAAACCTGGCCTAGGCTTGCCGATCGTGGCAGTGTGCGACACGATATTCCTTTTGACGTTTAATTCCTTATCCGTCTGCAAACCTTACGAACCGTTAGTTCTTCTAACAACACAGATGTTTTGAGGAAATTAAAATTAATAACGTAAAAGTTTTCTTTAATTTTGACGTGCTTATATGAGAGGTTAATGGTAGGCCTACATATTCAGGAGGTTTCAAAAATATTCATCCTGTTTCAAAAGGCTATATCTTTTTAACTATGGAACAGACTATCTTGCGGTAAAGAGTGAAATACATGCATGTCAATACAGTTTTGCTTACAAGTATCAAAAATGCCTAATGTGTCTCCTCCCCCCTTATTTATGGGCTCTGAATCACTTGGGTGCCGACTCGGTGCTCGGCTGAGCCATGCTGGGGCCCCCATACGTCAGTGAGCATGTCCGTTCACTGCTGAAAGAGGATTGAAATGTCTCATTTGGTTTCCGCGTGGTGCCTTACCGCTTGGTGCGTAGACGGCGAGTAGCCAGCAGGAGAGCTCCCTTCAATGTGCGTCAGGAGGACTACCTACAACAGAAGGCCTTCCGTGTTCTCCAGTTCAACAGTGTGACAACTGTGCAGCGTTATTTTCGGCGGGAGTGCAGTGCTGCGTTCCCTACTGCTCGGAGCATTCGACGTTGGCACGAGCAGTTTCGACAAACATGTTTGTGTATGGGGAAATCAACAGGTCGCCCCCTGTGTTTCCGTTGAAGACGCTGGGCGCATCTGGAGGAGATTTGTAAGAAGCCCACAAAAGTGTACTCGTCATGCCAGCCAACATCTAACCATGCCCTTTACGACTGCCTGGCGTGTTTTTCAGTTTTTGTTATTCAAACCATACAGGATTTAACTCGTACACGACCTACTCCAAGGTGATAAATGACTGCGGCGTTTTGTGCATTCATTCGCGAAAAGGAAATGGAAGATGATACTTTTCTTTCACATTAGGCGTTGAGTGACGATGCCATGTTTCATCTCAGTGGTACGGTAAGCCACCTAGACGTACGGATATGGGGATCGCAGCAGCCATATGCCGTAGTCGAGCATGAGAGAGGCTCCCCTAAAGCGAATGTGTTCTGCGCCGTTTCCAGAGAAAAGGTTTATGAGCTGTTACTTTTCCTGAAAACACGGTCACTGTAATTTCACATCCGCAAATGTTGCAGAACTCGCTTTTCCCGCAGTTACAGGCAGATTGCGCTGAATTAATTTTCCAGCAGAACGGGGCGCCATCGCACTGGCACTTGCAAGTTCGAACATTCCTCAACAACGAGCTTCCGCGCCGATGGATCGGCCGTCAGGGTCCTTCTGATTTGGCATTACACCACTGGCCACCAAGGTTGCCCGATCTCACTGTCTGTGGTTTTTTTTTTCTTGTAGGCGTTTGTGTAGCATTCAGTTCATGAGCCGCCCCTGATGCTGTAATACCAGACATGCTCGCTAATATGTGGGGCGAGTTTGACTATCGAGTGGATGTATGCCATGCGTCTACATGGGGGTATTTTAAGCATTTCTCGTGATTGTGAGCAAAATTTTGCTTGACACATATCTCACACTTTACCGAATGGTTTTTTGTTCCTTAGTTTAAAATTTATAGCTTTTTGAAATTGTAAAAGTCTTTTTTAAACTTCCAGTATATTTCAGGTAATACAATTTATCATCTGGAATATGCATCATACAAAAATATTTTAATAATATATTTATGTATGTATGAATAGTGTTTTTAATAATCCATGAAAACGTGTAACACATTCGTGGCGTAAACAAATAACACACTTTTGTGACGAACACACAAAAATCGAACACATTATTTCACGGTTTTGCTCCTCTCAGATTCTTACCACTTTTTTTTTGTAAACATAGCATTCTTTGGTGAAGTACACTTTATTATTGGAGGATATATGTTTTAAAACGAATATTTTACGTCCTGCCAACCGCCGTAATTCGAGACCGTTAATACGTAGCCAGACACGTTCTAATCATGAACACTGCCCGTTGCACTAGTTTCAAAGATTTCTCTAATTTTCTTTAGTTTTTCTTCCTTTTGTTTCCTTGCATGCCTAAGATGATAAATATCTTTGCCAAAAGTGCAGCCCCTTCATTGTGATTTCGCGTGATAGTACGACATCTGCAGGTATGTTGGCGGTTCAAATAAAGTTTCATGTTGGCCCTGTTTGTTTCAGATGGCAGTCGTTTTTTGTGGTTAGTCCCGAAAGAGTCGTATAAGGAGTGGAGACCGAACACGAATGAGAATGTGAAAGCTGAAAGGAAGCTATAAAATAACCGAAAAGAACGTTAACAGATTTTTCATTATTCTACTTCCAGTAAATTGTGTTTTCAATTTGTGGACGTGACATAAAGTGGTCTCCGCCTGAACAAGATGTGGAAGATAGAATTTTCATTTCCACAGAAATGTAACTTATAACATCCGAAGGAGAGGCCAGGTTTATTTTTTTCACAATTCGTCGTAAAGTAAAAAAAAAAAACAACCCTATAAAAGCTTTGTGTTTAGATGGACAGACTGCCAAAAATTACTGTTGTATAGTTTCCGATGTTGAATCACGTAACGTCTGTAAAGTAAAAACATTGCAATCCTAGATCAAATAAACATTGCTTCATTTTTTAAGAGTTGCACCACTTTGTTAATTTTGAAAGTGCTGTAAGTAAGTTATTTAAATTGTGTTTCGTATATTTATTCGTCCTCCGCTCACTAATGCTATTACTTTTTTTAAACCCTTGTCCCAGCACGTATCCCGATAGCCGACTGCTCTAAGGCATCTGCATACCGACCCAAGGTTCGGCAGTTCGATCCCGCCCTCCTCCAGGCAACATTTTGAGCTCTGTGAAAATTAAATAAAAAGCAGCGCTCCTACGGGCGAGTGAGAGCGACACCAGCATAATCTAGTGGCCGTCTACATAAAGAAATATGGTGGTCAAACAACTTGCATGCCCCTTAGCAACATCCAATGTAAACAAAAGACAAGTGGAAACAGATGGCAGAGAAAATGTAGGTTGGTTGAAACAAGATGGCTAATGGAAACTACACTGGAGAGCCAAAAAATCTGGTATAGGCATGCGTATGCAAATAACAGAGGTATGGGACCAAACAGAGTAACGCGATGCGGTCGGCAGCGTCTATATAAGACAACAAACGTCTGGCAAAGTTGCTAGATTGGTTGCTACTGCTACAATGGCAGGTTATCAGGATTTAAGTGAGTTTTAACATGGTGTTATAGTCGGCGCACGAGAGATGGGACATAGCATCTCCGAGGTAGCGATAAAATTTGGATGTTCGCGTACGACCATTTCACTAGTGTACCGTGAATATCGGGAATCCGGTAAAACATCAAATCTTCGACATCGCTGCGGCCGGAAAAAGATCGTGAACGAACGGGACAAACTACGACTGACGAGAATCATTAAACGTGACAGACGTGCAACCCTTTCTCAAATTGATGCAGATTTCAATGCCTCCTGAATACCTTCAGGCATTATTCGAGTCCATGTCGAGTCGTCTTGCAGCACTTCTGCGTGCTCGTAGGGGCCTTGCACGATGTTAGTCAGGTGTACCAATTTTTTTGGTTATTCAGTGTAAATTGTATGTGGAAGGCGGATGGAAACAGGATTTTGGCTGTGGTGTCATCTAAGATGGCGGATCCAAGATGGCCGCAGTGCTTTTGTGCCTTAGCCCCCAGCGCTTGTTTTGGAATTGGCATAATTTATCTACTTCATACTGTTCATTAAAAAAACCAAGGAACTACTTTTTCTTATTCCCTACCAAATTAACGATAAGCATTTTCTAATAGTCACGTTGAAATATATGCGGTTAGGTGAAGTTTAGTTTTTTTTTCCTTCGAGGGTTTGTTTCGGAACTGTTCAAACTGGCCTCACAATCATCAGTCTTACCCGTCAGTCGTCCGTCCATCAGTCAGTCATCCGTCTGTTTTTTCATCAGTCATTTGAAAGCGACTCACAAAAATCCGTCGTCCGTCAATCCTTGTGTACGGCAAAATTTCAGTGTGACAACATAACCTCGTGATCTTTCTTTAGTTGGAGGTATATTTTGGTTGGAAATACGTTTTAAAAAGATAAACCTTTTGTGGGAAATAAATTTTTTACGTGATAAGAATTTATACTGAATTATCATATACATATTAAATGCCTGAATTTACCACCATAGATAATAAATACATATCCACCGCCTTGCGTTTTATTTTAAAGTGCGTATTCTCATCTACGGAATGTCATCAGAAGGCGATGGCCGTCTGTCAACCCGTAGAAAGTTTAAGTTTGAGAAATATTTAACGGATTGATGGATAGAAAAAAAGTTGCCCTGCGATTGGTTGAAGATCACGTGGCCTCCTGATGGACGGGCGACTTACGGATGTTTGTGACTCCAGCTTTAGTTAACCGCGAACAACTTATACTTAGCGAAATTATCGTTTTACCGTTCTTGCGTCACACAAAAAAAATTAACTAAACGATTTGCGTAGTATTAAACAAGTCAAGTTTGAAGGCATTGTAGTTTTACGTATAACTTTGTATTTAGTTAATATATAGGTACCATTAAAATGGGTAAACACTGAATTAAATTTATTTTCTCTTTATTTCATATACCTAAAAGTACGAAATGTCAGGTAAATACCACATTTACGTTCCTAATAATTTAACATTTACACTTTATCGATGCATTACTAAAGTGATTAGGTCTGCGACAAAGCAAGTTCTCTATATGGCGGAAGGATATCAAATAGGATTTATAAAAAGTTTTCAGTTAACCGCGAACAGCCCATCAAAAATCTTTATTTTACAAAATTTATAAAATTTATAACGTTTATTTTTCACTTAAAATTCTTAGAATACTTTCTGTTATGAAATAGACATGGTAGCTTTTCCTTAATGTAAATTTTTTATTTATTTTTATTTATTGTGTATTGTGATAAGTTGTGTAAGAAACATACATCAAGTGACGTTGCAAAATGTTTGTTACAGATATAAGCATTTTTTTCTTCTATGAAACACCTTTGAGAGTGTGTGGTTATAGTGTTGGCTGCTATTCCAACCATGCTCCACATTTAGTCCAACAGCTTGCCACTGCATTGCCGTTACCTTACAGCTCTGCCCTAACTTAAATGTCATACAAATTGTTGCTTCTTTCTATCGTTTTGTCAGCCTAACCACGAGTAATACATTAGTAATATGCAAAACAATTCACCTCTTTTTTCTGTAAGATAATGCATCTTTATCTCGACAACTATGGGGTGTTTTCAGCCATCCCTTCATGAGTGTTGTAAGGGCGGTTAGGTGTTCATTGTTTCGTAAAGAAATATTGCATTTATGGCGGTGAAACTTGCACTTCATAATGCAGGAAGTTGAATGTGTGCCATTTATGACTAAAGAATGCTGTGCTATAACAATAAACTCTACAAATTATTATTTGACAATTATAACAGTAATCTTTTAAAAATCTCTGAAAAACGTTAAAACGTTTTTGACTAATCCTCCTGTAAAAGTATAGGCTATAACTTATATCTTCCAGAATTTTTTCGCAGGTTATATAAACACATGTACTTCTATACATGAAATAGCTCTCGTATTATTCCGCGTTTAATAGTGGCATGAACAACGCCTGCAACCAAATTGTTTTGTACATTTCAGTTAACATTTCACAATGTGATTGGTAATTAATAATATTTGAAAGAACCTTGCATTTGATTTTTTTCAATTCTCAGCCTCCTCAGATACACAATTGTTTTCATTTGGCTACTGTTTAAATATTTGTAGCTGCAGAACTGCGGTAAGTTACCTCCAACTCGCCTACGGAACATAACCTTTTATTACAGAGAGTTGTTACTTTTTGCGTACTACATCGTCTTCCCCGTCAGTTGGGAAAAACAAAACGCTAAATATGAAGATGGGAGGAGGAGGACTGGTAATTAACTTAATTTGAAAACTAATTTACAATAAAGTTGAAACTCAGATTTCCCATTTCAAGACTAGCGGTGGGGGTCATACAGTGAACAGGAAACTCGAAACTGATTTTCCCGCAAGTGATCTGAACTACGCAACTCGAATTAAGAAGGGTAGTTACTCAGACCGACTTATTGACCTCATCGTGTTGTGAAGCCAGCCGATCTCTCTGCTTCTCTCCCTTCAGAAGCCATGGTATGGATTTAGTTAGACGCAGTTGGCGTGATTGTGTTTATTGTTGCAAACTAAGAAATCTAAAAAATAATTCAACAACAGAAAGTTGTAAATTATTTTTGTATAACACATATTAATTTATTTATCTTCAGCCCTGCCGAAAAAGTGCAATTTTACCGGTAAAAAAAAACTGCAGAGGAATTCACCAAACTTACTGAACTATTGTTTACGGTTATGGTTAAGTGTTACGTTGGAAGCGGTGGATGGTGAACTGTCGTAAGCGTAGAGTGAAAATATGATAGGGTGAACATGTAAACTGCGCAGTAACCAGCATCGAAGCTTCAAAGCTTCAAAATGTCAAAACGCGTGCAATTACAAGCACGAAATAATTTCGGAGGTTCATTTCAAACGTTCTAAAATAACCGCGAACAGTATGGAGTGAGTGATCGCAATATTTTCAATATACCCAAGCGGTTATTGATTTAATCTGCGTGAGACCACAGTTTGCAGTTGTGAACAAGCTGGAGCCATACTTTACAACCTTATTTTCCCTTTCCCCGTGCTATATTTCAAATGGGAGCCATGCCGGATTGGTCGGCGTGTTTTTTCGGGGTTCTTCCATTTCTCCCGCTCTTGCATTCTGGCGCTGCTCCATGCTCATTTTGCTCCATGTTCATCGGCTCTCGGGATCCCGCTGTTAAGAGCAGCACAAATTTCTCCACTCCACTACCCTTTAAATCCCAACACACACATCATACGGCCGTCAGCTGTCTCTCGACCCATCCATCACTCGTCGAACTCTATCTCGAACTTCCACCCACCAACTAGTCATTCTTCACGACATAAACTTGTGACGTTTTCCGCTCGCGCCGACACTTGACTTGATCACGCCTCTAACTGAGAAAATTTTTTTGTTGGTTTAAACAAAATAGGTTTGCCACAAGCAAATAATTTGTCTGTACAGGAGTAATGAAATATTTAGTAGTCGATACTAAATTAAAATATTGGTTATTTGTTTGCATCAAACATTTGGCTTGTTTGGTTGAACTGAATATTTTCTTGCTTCTACCAAATATTTTGTTACCACTGCCAAATTATTTGCTGCCCCTAATAAATATTTTGTTGGCCCAACCAAATCTTCTGATTGTCTTAGGTTGCAGTATTTTGAGGTTATGAGCGCATGTTTATTAGTGAGTTGGACTTTGGTGTCGAGTTATCCACGAGTCACTGACTTTTTTTAAGCATGTTTTGTACAAATACCACTACGAGATGTCTATATATATATATATATATATGTATATATATATATATGTATATATATATGTATATATATATATGTATAGCGTAAAATATTCCAGTATTTTTGACTGTACCATAGTTTTGTCAATTTTCGTTCTCATAGAATTTAAATGTTCGTATGTATGTTTGGACACGTCGTGATTGGAATACTGCATGTACAAAGCATTTATCCTTATTCCAGTATTTACACAGTCACTAATTATTCAGATGAATGCTTCGCAATTTTTATAAAGTTTTCAAGACGTAACTCAGATACTGACCGAGGTTTGAAATATGCGTCTATGCGTAACATGTAAAAGTAAACAACTACGCAACACTTAATTACAAATCCCGAAATTGAGTAATAATTAGTTTAAATTACCTGCAAATACTTTTTTAAGTTCAGTAAAATATCTACTTCCGAATTTTTTTTTATTATTTCACTAGCCACTCTCAAGACAACCTCGTGCACGGACTACACTGAAAGAAAAATATTTTTGTATGAACCATAATTCTGTAGCCGTTACCCTCCAAGACTGTAAAAATAGTTTTCTTTTTTGGCTGTGACTACCATACGAATAGTGTTAAAGGTTAATGGTAACGCCAACAGAACATATCGTAAAAGGTCAGTGTGTCACAAATCAGTGACGTCATTACTGTCCACTGAATAAAATGTTGCGATTACAAACGAGTAGGATTCCGACTACAGTGCAGTATTGTATTCCCTACAATGCTGCTCTGATGCCGCTGCAGAGTTGATTGTGCACCCGGCAGTAACATATGGTAGTGCTAAAAATCTGCTCTGTTGCCTTTACTGAGCAGCATGGTAGCCCTAGAACTTGAAAAATTCCTCGTGGAAGCAGGCAGCCACGAACTGCCGGACCTTGTGTTAATAGACAGACACCTTAGACCGCTATATTAAATACATTATTAGGTTCGGCTTTTTAAATATATTTGTCTTACTTTGTTTAATTTTATTTAAAGCATGTCATGTAACGAGTATACAGACGAATCTCACGAGACGAATTCACACGAGTCAACTTATTTATTTGATAAAATAATTTTTACTTTGTGTTGTAAATATTTGTTTCATAAAACATTGGGTGTCATCTGATATAAAAAATGTTTTTACGTGTAATGTTTGTGCAAACAGGTTTTCCTTTAACGTGAGCTGACATGTAGTACCATTAAAAATATGGCGTTAGTAATTCCTTTTTATGTCCTGTTTGTTTAATTGATATGTCTTGTAAAAACAAAAACAGGACATTCCAGCATCCTTGTAGCTATTATTACATTTAACTCCTAACATCATGGTGTCTGTCAACAATTTAAAGGGTCTACAGTACCCTCACAGATTGGCAACAGCCTCTACTAAATAAATGTTACTTCACAATAGCAACATTTTCCTATTTATCGTCTGTATTGTAAATTCTACTAGTTCTATCACCTTTAAAATATTAGAGGGTGCCTTTAACAGTCCGCGACACTGTTGTAATTACCATACTTGTTTGTTAACGCTACAATATTAGCTCTGTAATCTTAAAAGAATCGGAAGGTACCTCCAACAGTCCACGAAACGGTTGTAGCTACCACACTGTTATGTAAACTATTGAGAGAAAAAACGAGGTGATTTATACAGAACATTCTGTTGCAGTTACCAAACAGCACTGCTGGGTTTACAATATCTTGTTCTGTTATCGTAACAACACTGTAAGATTGTGTTCACAACTATCTGTATAGTTCCTACAACAGAAAACCCTGTTCCTGCCACAGAAAAGATTACCACCACAACATAATAACTTTTAATAATATTTAGATTGTTATGCTTACAATTTGGATTGTAAAGTATTACAGAACATTATGTTGCTGGTATTAAAGTTTATTTGTCGCTACTGTAAAATGACATTAATGAACTGTTCTGTTAAATTCTCTCTGCTGATTTCTTTTAGTGTTGTAAATTCAAATTGAAGGCTCGCCTTGAACACGCGCAGCCAACAAAGAAGACGAAAGTCAACCAAATGGATTAGTATAGCCAACAAAATCTTTGGTCGCTGCAAATAAATTCTTTGTTCAAAATATACTGCACGTAACTAAACATATTATTTGGTTGAAAAAATTGTAACGATATATTTACTTACACTAAATATTTATTTAAAATACTGAAACAAAGAAATATTTGTTTGGGAAAAACAAAATTGTTTTAAATAAATTATTTTTCTATGTGAACATATTTAATTCATTTAGAGGAACTAAGGCGTGGTTGTACTAAACAAAATACCGTTTAGCTGAAACAAACGCCACGCGAAAAAATAGATTTGGTATACTGAAACAACCGTTTTGAAGCTCAGCTCAGTGGCAGATGGCTAGTACCGAGATACGATGGTCTTCGCCAACAACTATGTACTTTCGATGAACACAGAAAGAACCAATAACCAACGTGCAGCCGGGGGCGTCTGTACATATCGCGGGCACTCCGTAACAAGTCAAGAATACCTTAGAATACAGAAGTGAAATAGCAGCATCTACCGCGAACTGAGTCGCCCACGCCAGCGAAATTGTGGCACGCTGGTAGAAAGGCCAACATAATAGTTCTTTGTGTAGGGCCAAAAATGTATTCGGTTGCCCAAACAAAATATTTTGTTGAGTAAACAAAACTTTAAAAGCAAGAAAATTAAATTAATTCGTTTAACAAAATTCATGTTTGAATAAACAAAACAAAGCCTCTGAGTTGGGTCAAAACAAATAAGACCATCAACAAAGTATTTTGTTCAATCAACTGTATATATTTGTTTGGTCTCTAACTTGATTGCCTTCGTTCTTAAATACAGCTACAGAGTTTGATTGCATTTCTTGTGACAATTAGGTTAGTAACAATGTTGTTAGTGCATTTATTGATACTAAATAATGGTATAAACATAGTAATAAAACAAATTCAACAGGAAACTAAAAAGGAAAGCCGTAAAACTTCAAATATTTATTTGTGCACGTTGCCTAGTATTTGAAATGTATATGTGTGTGATATATATATAAACATTCTAACTTAATCTGTAGTCACTATAGCAGAGGTTGCGAGGGTAAAGCGTGATGGCGTAGTACTCGGGCGCGGATGATCTAGGTTCGCATCTCGGTCGAGGTTAGATTTTTATACTTACAGAAACTTTTTTATAAACGTAGAGCCAACGAAATTTTTGTTTTGGGCAAACAAGATCAACAAAATAATTTTGTTACAACAACAAAAGGTTTAATTGCCTCTACACAAATAAATTAATTTTGTTGCACCAAACAAACTTTGTTTGATTGAACAAATTATTTTTCTTACTGCATTGGTCGGTAACATGTCGCAACGCCGTTGGCCAATCAGGATCCAGTAGCTTTCTTGCCAGCCGGCAGTCCTGCAATTAGGTAAAGTTTCACAACACTCAACACTAGGCTCGTTTCAGAGCCCCGCGCAGCCAGTGAGCGTAGGGGTACTCCAACATCAAGGGAACAGCCCTGTCGTTTCACTTCTGTGTACTCGGCTGTTCTGTGAACAACCCGCGAGGCACCTGGTACACACGTGGTGTGACGTCAGCTTTACAACTATGGTTCAGATGACGGCTGATGTGTGAAGTAGGAAACAAGATACAGCGAAGAGAAAAAAATCCTCCATACCTTGAAACGGTTCAATAGCAGCTACTGTATAAAGCGCCCGTTTGTTTGAAACGACTAGACTGCTTCATGCAATCTCTTGAACTGTCGTCAAGTCGTCTAGAGATTGCGGATATTTAAGAATGCGAGGAAAAAAATTGCGTGCGAGTGAAAGTAGCCAATTACAGATAATATGCCGCTGCTAAAACTGGTGTTGACTAGTACGGAGATGAAACAATTGACAACGGTGGAAATGTGTTAAATTTCTAACATTTTTCGTATTATTTAGTGACGTACGTTTTCCTCTATAGATACACATAAACCGTTGCAAACTTTCTATCTGCAACTTCCGTGGGCAAAGTTGTTGAGGCGTTACATTCAGAGCATTACGCACGGTGTTCTAATCGCGGATAAGCGGTTTATGTTTGTAGGTAGCGTTTTAACAAGTGTATTTTTGTTATTTTGAAGCCTATTTGTGGCATAAAAGCGGAAGCGTTATCAAACCAACAAAATTTATTGAAATACTGCTTAATCCTAGCACTTCAAACAGAAAGTAGTGACAAATAATCATATTTACATTTGTTTAATTTTGCTGTACAACTTGCCATGTGTGGTATATTAAATGCCTAATAGCGTACGAATATGTAGACTTTGTCAGAACGGCTATGAGTTATTTATTGATATTGGCGAATAATTGCTTCGTAATATCTGATGAGATCATAGGTACCGTTTGCGGCCAAATCAATCAGCATGGTTGTACATTTCACACGGCAGCCGTATTATTAATACTAAATTATTTTCCATCCGTGCTAATGATGATAATCACGTAATTTTGTTCATTATAATCAGTTTGTATTATTACTCGTCCGATATTCCTGTTGTAATTCATGGCTTTTATATGTACCCTGTTTAACATTCGTGGGGAATTTTTTAGTAAAATCACTTGTCTACATTAAATTATTTTCACAATACGTGTAAGAGCCACGACAATATTATACCCATTTGAATTTTTGTTATTCCAAATCTGAATCGTTGATTTGCATAAAAACGACTGAGCGTGGACTGCACGTACTTTCTAAAATAATATGTAGACAGCGAACGCAATGTCTCTCAGAGAGCGTTATACAATATTGTGTTTTTCCAGCTGGAGGATCTCTCTTTCGGTGGCGAATTGGAGGGATTCGCAGACGCATTAAGTAAGATGAACGCGGAAGCCATAGTATGACCTCAAACTCAGATGAGTGCTCTTCCAGTCAATATTTGACGGCTCTGCGCATGCGTAGTGGCGCACTGCCCATGTAGAGGTGGCCATGCTTGTTAGGGTGAACGCAGAACATGGACGGGAGCAACACCTCTGAAAGAATTTACACGTAACTTTCATCGGCCACAGTAAAGTTTGTATGTAGTCTTCCGAGAGACCCTAATGTGCGCTAATTGAAACTGAACGTGATCCCATACTATTAGACAGTCACCCCAGTCATTTTTTTTTTTAAAGAGGGATCCATTGATTAATAGTGTGTTCTCCACAAGCGGATTACTCCGTCTAGCTCGTGCAATTTTTCTCGTGCCGAGAGCCAGTATGTAATTAAAAAGTGTACTAAGATACTGTTATTTTTTTTCTTGTGAAGTAGCCTGAACTGAAAAATATTTGTGCTATTAAAAACATTTGTAAAATACGATAATGTGCCTTGTAAAAATTTTCTTCGTTATAGCGTTGTTAAGAGCGGTATTTTGAGTACGTCATACAGAAAAGTGCCTGTACCGACCAGGAATAACTTTAAGTCGAAGTTACACACTGTTGCATTCTGTGATAAATAATTCTCTTAAACAGCAATGAGTGCGTTAATGATTGACGTGCTATTGAAAAATAATCACAATAAAAAAACCCTGGTAAAATTTGTTAGACTTGGTAAACTTTATTTCCGTACCTTCCTTGGAACGACTGGCTCATGCGATCGTGCGCTTGTGAGTATTTCCCGAAAAATGTCTTTAACCGACATACAGTAGGGTCTAAAATTATACAATTGTAACTGCGCAAAAGTGCAGACCGTTTGCAGACTTTTAAATACATTTCTGGAGTGCAGTAATTCTCGAAATCACTACAGCCTTAATTCTTTCCATGAGCTTATATTATTATAATTTTACAAAAGTTATTGTGTACTTTTATTATGGGCCTACCATAAAAAAAAGGCGAATATTGTAAAACAATGCCATGCAGAAACATGTTTGCGATTGTAGCACGAGGGTTGTTAGGTATAGAGAACCCGTAACCC
>NQII01004306.1:89309-122842 GCA_002778355.1 Clitarchus hookeri | reverse complement strand
CCCATTTTGTCTCCTTCGTGTGATTCGTGTTAAGTATATCTTTCACTTCCACATTATTCATTGAATTTGTTTACGGGAGCACAATAAAAATACCATTTCATTTCAATTTATCAACAATGTAAGTTGAAATACAATTCCGTAGTTTTTAAAATGACAAATACATGTCTTGTAAGTATACTTAGTGGGTCACTGCATGTTTTGCAAGTACATTTTTATACTAAACAGAACATTATTTTCTGGAACAGGGTCCTAAAGGATTGTAAATTTACGGAATGAAAAAAGAATTAAGCCCACATGGAGCTATTTATTTAAGATGCGATATGAGCCACCGAATTCAGAATAACTTTGTTTCCAGAGTCAAAGCAGAAGGGGGCTGACAATTTGTGTCGCATTATGGCTACGAGGCGAGGCGATTCTTCTTTAGGTTGACACTATCTTCCGCAGTCTCTCTCTCTATCTCTCTCTCTATATCTCTCTCTCTCTCTCTCGCCCTCTCTCTCTCGCCCTCTCTCTCTCGCCCTCTCTCTCTCGCCCTCTCTCTCGCGCTCGTTCTCTCTCTTTCGCTCTCTCTCTCGCGCGCTCGTTCTCTCTCTTTCGCGCTCGTTCTCTCTCTTTCGCTCTCTCTCTCGCGCTCGTTCTCTCTCTTTCGCTCTCTCTCTCTCTACCACACACACACACACACACACACACTTACTTTTTCGCAGTAAATGTAATTAACATAACGTCGTACGAATTCTTACGTTTTACGGAAAGTTACGTTAAAAACCAAGGAATGTTTTTGTTTAGCTTGCATAAAAGCAGAACAGAAAAAAAAATTTCCTTGCTATTTTCTAATTCCATTCCATTTTAGTGGCCTCCGAAAACGTTACCCGGTGCAGTCGTTTCCCTTGAACCGCTCAAGGGCCGGCCTTGAACACGATTTTTAGTCTTGCATCCCGAAAGGAAATTTCCCACGTCTGAAAAATCCTCGACCTGGTGGAGATTCGAATTCGGGACATTTATCCCAATTTTTAGGTACGTTTACCACCGAGACAAATGACATAATAAACGGGATAATATTGATATATTAATAATGCATATGGAGAATTTTACACTACGTTTGGGGTAAGATGAAGTTGACTGATTTTCGTCTTAGAGAATGAGCATGAACCCAACGTTGGCTCAAGACTTGCCAAAACAACAGTTGAATTTCTTGTTTCAACAAGAAATGTGGCTTTTGTTTACATCCGTTTTGACTGCAAACTCGTGCTTTTCCATAAATAAATAAATAAAAATTCCGCGTAATTTGACTAAACGACATTTGAGTGACAACTTAGTCAAAAGTAGTGTATCAGATATTCACGGTATATTGAAATCCCTAGGCAGTTGGATCTGCTTGTAGGCACATATTGTATTCTTACACAATATGCAGAATTAACATTGCCGTGGTTCTGATATCTTTATTGGTGTGTCGATCAACTGAAAATGTAAAATTATTACAAAATTAAATAATTAACGTATTTCATAATTGATACACAGAAAACCATAAAGCAAAATACATTTTTTTAGTGTTCACAAGATATTTGCTTTACACTAAATTCAACTTAAATACATAGAATTGCATTCGCTCTGTCGTTACCAACTTTACTGGGTGCATGCTGGTCAGTGTGCCCGTTAAAATACACGAAGGTAGGAGTAGTGATATTTTTCAAAGGGTGATTTTAAAAGTGCTCAGTTCACCGTGGGTACTAGCATGTCAGAGCACTTATATAAGCAAACATTGTTCTAACCTCAGTTGAAACCACGTGGTTTCAACAGTTGTACGGGAAGAAAAACTACCTAGTCCTTTCTTCCGCGTTCGAGATTGAAAAAAGCGGAAGTAATAAGGGCGACACTTCCACGCGTATCAAGTGCGCCATCGCCGCTAAGCGCAAGGCTCTCAACCTGCACGCGGTGCTCTCGTCGCACTGCGTGTACCTATGGGGCTTTCAGCGGTGTACCTACTATTTTATTGATGGAAAGTCTGCAGTAAAGTTTAATGCGGGGGCCCTTGGGTAGTTTTGTATGTATCTGCGCGTATATTTTGAAATACATCACTTTGAAAAGTAGTTCATAGCCGTTTTGGAGTACTCGTGTAAGTGTTTCTAAAGTGCGTGACGTCTTGAAAGAACACAGCGGCCTTCGCCTGATGTGTGTTCTTTTCGTAGAGCAGCATGTTGGACGCTCGTTCAATATTTTCGTAGAAAACTTGTATTTCAAACACTCTTGCAACACAGTTGAAGCACCAGGCAGGCGGGAGCCCTCAATGTTGGGACACGGAGACTGGCTACTGTGAAGCTTGCATGTGCACTTTACCCCATATTCCGGGTTCTCGAGCCGAGGCCCGTTTACAACCGTAATCCTTAAAATGTGTCGTGGGATGAGACATCAAAGTGAAGCGGCGACGGGAGTGCCCAGAAGAAATCCTCCGGCCTATCGTAGAGACCTCCGTGTTTCTCACAAGCGGAAATCCGGGGTCTACTTCCAGAGCAATTGCCATGAGAACGGGCATATGCCAAGTTCCTGTTATCGTACCATCAAGGGTAGGCTAAAAAAAAAAAATGTTTCGCGCGATCTTATCTCAGTCGTGCGGATCAAGCTTCTCAGACTACATAGAGTTGACGACATTCCCGTATTGTACAAGAATTCCCATATTCTGGGACTGAAATAATTATCCGATTAAAACATGGGGTGGCACGTCAGATATCCTGTATCTCGGACTTCTTCGAAAATACACTAAATATTTTATAACACAATATCAGTAATTGACCACCTCCGCGATTACAGGCACTTTTACTTCGACGATCTGACGCAGTGGCCACAGATGCATTAGTTACATTCGACGCCGACAAATGCGTTTGTAGAAGCAGAGCTTGTACACATCAACTTTCCTTCCAGTGTGTGCAGGAGTCGTCTGTCTAAAAGCCGATGAAATCCGAAATTCACATCACACTGAATTATGACTTTGTTTGGAACTAATATTTCCTTGTTTTACATGCTCAGAGAAAATGTTGACCGGTGTATAAAACTGACTTTTGCGCATCAAAGATAGCATTTGAAACTATACGTTTATCATCACAGTTTTCCTTGATGACTATTGGGGTTAGTGTTGTGTGTCGAATTGTCGAAAAAGTGTCACTCATTGTAAATCCCCCCTCCCCCCTTCTCCAAAGCTTGTAACCCTGGGCGATGTTTAGCGAACCTCACTACTGGATTCTGCGGGCTGCCGACTGCGGACGCGTGAGGAATGGAATGAAATGCATCTGACCTTGGAAGCATCCTGGCGCCAGCCTTCACTCTGGGCCAGCGGATTCGCCACCGTCACTGATAGGTCACGGATGTCCCGCCGAGCTATAGCTCACACATGACCGACGGACTATTTTGGGGAATGGGGAGGGGGTTGCTCCCCGGCAAGCTCTCCCCGCCTTCACCCACGGCGTGGAGACCCTGATGTCGGCGCAGAAGAGTGAAGATGGAGTAGGTACCATGACTGGGCTGCCTGGTTTTACGACGCCCTCGACGAGAAGCTTGGTAAGGGGGGTGGGGGGCTGCATTAAATTGCTGCTGTCAATATTATTGTGCTGGTTCGTCTGCGCAGAAATATTGACGCCTACGCCCACAAGCCCCACCCCTCTCTTCTACATTTTCAACTTCACATTTAAGAGCATGGAATCCACACCAGCTGTCACCTGTAGCATTTTCAATAATTCATGAACAAGTTTGAACTTCTTACCTGTCGGGAGGGGTTTTTACGGTGCCTATGCCGGTTTTTTCCCTCCTTCTTCTTATCGATAGACTCAGCTATAGGTACACTAAGGGCCAATTGCGGCCATGACAGCCTTAATCCCTTTTGCCGCGATGCACGCCCCCTTGTATGAAATTCCTTCTCCTGTAGGCGTATGGGACCTAGTCCCGCGACGCATTTACCACCCGTCCCTGCCTCGGACATATACTTAATACTTAGAAATAGGGTAGGTTAGGAAAAAAAATTAAGAGCTTTGGTAACGAAATAATTTGTCATTTTATATATGTACCACACTCTGTTTAACTTTTAGACATTATCACTGATAACTCTTTCCTAGCAAAAAAAATGAGCACACAGTTTTGGCATAAATACATGTCGAAATCACCGTTTTGCTGCTTAACATTGGTACAAATAATGAAAACTTACTTATGTATAGAGAAATTAAATTATTCACACCAAATGCCAAAAGCTACTACTTCAAGACGTCTATAAAATCGTACAGCAAATTATTTTTGCCATTTCAGAAATAGTGCCGGGAATAAGGAAATTCTTCCATGCTTTTATTTCGGGTTCCACCTGAATTTTTTGAAAAATAACTTCTGCTAAGTATAACTTAAAATTAATTAAGACAATACCTTTCAGTTACCCTTGTTGAATTTTAGGCAAATTGTTTAGTGTATTTTATTTTTACGTTACAAAAACAGCAAATGCCACAAGATATAAAAATAAAAAAATCCGATGAAAACGTAGTTATGGATAACGTCTCTACAAGATGGGCAATCTATGGTGCAAATACAAAATAACTACTTTTTTTTTAGGCCAACGTCTTCAAGACGGGTTGTAAAAACCCGCAATTGGCCATGCAGGTTGGCGCTAGACGGGCGGCTGCAAGCAGAGGATGCGGCGCCGAACACAATCAGGACTCTCAGCCGGGTCGCGGTGACATCTCCGCTCCAGTGACGAACTCGCGCCACGCCGGCGGGCAAATGAGTCGCCGTCTGCCGTCTTTGCGCGCGCCGGTTCAGACGCGGGAAGGTCGACAACGACGACGCTGTGTGTGCAGACGAGGGCTGGGTCTCGCCGCCGCGCCCGGGGTGGTGGTGGGGGTGATGACGTCACGGCCCATTAGCGGGCGAGATGGGTGGGCCACGCCTGCAGCTGAGCACCGGGACTTCCATTTAGCCTATAATTAGAGGCGAGTGCCACCCGGAGACACTTCGCGGTACAGCGCCGGCGGGAAAATGTGACCACCGCCCACCAGCTGGCAATGACCTATGGGGAGGGGGTGTGTGTGGTCAAAACGTTATTCTGCTGGCTGAGAACTAGGCTTGTTGGCTACTTCTGCTACTCCTAACCTACGACGGTCTGGTCCGCCTAGTAAGAGGACTCTTGTACGAAGCGGTTTCGTAGAGGTGGATAGTCCTCGGCCCCCGTCAAGGTGGCACGTACGGATTCAACTCCGTACTCTGCTGTTGACAGGTGAGGTGGAACCAGCCTCGGGTGGAGAACATCTACCCGCTGCGATTGGAAAGGGCGTGATCTCTTTCTATTGACAGCGTTCAACTGCTGTCAATTTAGAGCTCTGACCAAGCTCAAAAAGACTAGGAGAATAAATAAGACTGGTGAAGAGTGCACACACGTCGGAGAACTGATGTGACAGACTAAACAGCCTGTGTGGCCATGGAAACAGCCTGAATGTAAGATGAAGACCTAAGGTGCACTCTTCTATGATAAATCGCTGAGAAAGTTTTCTCCCGTAATACCTTAAAGGCTCAGGCACGGGAGGAGACGATCTGGTCACCCGCTGCATTAGAAAGCAGACAACACACACACACACTCCTAACCTACCCTAATTGTAAGTGTTAAGTGTAAGTCCGAGGTGTTGATTAATTCGCCTTGTGCTGGCTCTGCTTCCGTGTGGGCTGACGTCTGTGTAAACGTTGCTCAAAAGTCATGTCGACAGGCGTATAGGTGCTCGCGCAGACAAGCTAACGGTATGTCATTTCTCGTACTCGCCGTCGTCTCTCGACAGCTACACTAGCGCTTGAGTTTCACCCCTCCCCCGTTTCTACTCTTGTGGCTTGGTCGAGTAGTACACGTGAGAATCACGTGCCTCGTCGCCTCTACGTGCGAGGCACTACTAGCGCGTAGTGTCGTTCTGTCGACATCTCGCCTTTATGAGACTTCCAGTGGTGACCTGATCAATTATATCTATAATATTAAGACCTATGAAATCAGCTCGCTATGGGTGAATTTCCGAAATATAAAATCCAGAATTGAATTTGAACTGCTCAGTATATTTCGATGGTTTTTGTATTACTCGTTGTATATTCGAATAAACAAGACAATTACATACAGCAATAGTTGATACAATGAGTAATTTTCAAATAAAAGATTGTTGACTGTTTTTCGAATTGTGTGTTGAAACCTCATAATCAGTAAATATACGACACAAATATTGTTTTAAAATTTGTAATACAGTTGTGGTTTAGAACTTAATAAAAACTAAATTAAAACAAGAACCGTTATCTTAATTTTAAACAAATTTTACCTTCTTTTGATAATATAAATAGTATTTTCTTTTTACGATATACAAATTTCAATGTAACTACATCAGTTGCAGATAATATTATTTTGTTAATTTTAAGACTATTATTTTGGCATAACTACGGATTTTGTGGGTT
The DNA here is from genome assembly GCA_002778355.1 of Clitarchus hookeri. Classification (NCBI taxonomy): domain Eukaryota; kingdom Metazoa; phylum Arthropoda; class Insecta; order Phasmatodea; family Phasmatidae; genus Clitarchus; species Clitarchus hookeri. The sequence continues at coordinate 116,395 of NQII01004306.1, read as the reverse complement.
ATATCTCTAATTTTCTCGTAATTACTTTGCAATTTTTAAATCAGAACTATAGACTGCAACAACTATTGCTGTATAATTAACAGTACTGAAATATATCTATATATACAAAAGTCGAAGTTTGTATATGTGTACTATCTATGTGTTGATATGTAATGTATGTGTTTATGTAATGCATGTATGTATGTATGTATGTATGTATGTATGTATGTATGTATGGTTGTTGTCTATAGGCTGATAACGATAAAGTGAGCACTTTTGAGGCCCTAGTTACTGGTTTTTATCCTTCCACCACTTTTTAAAATAAAATTTGCTATATAAGTAATGAACACAGTGTATGTATTTCACCGGACTCTAAAGAAAACGTCTAAGACTACAACAAAATATGTTTATATACTATTATTTCAAATGAGGGGCTTTCGAAAAGTGCTAACTTTACCGTGAATAGCCTAAAGTAGGACTGTGGAGTCTCGTGAACAGGTTACTACACCCACGAAATATTTCGGTGTCAAGGTTGTTTACGGTATTCTGAGCATTTTTTGAAAGCCCTGCTTAAACTTTTACGCATATGGTGTATTCTTCCACCATATGCAAAGCTAGCGTTTTTGTGGGTGTGATCACTTTATTCATGCGTGGGCCAAATGAAATTGAGAAATTATTAGGAAAGGGAGTAATTGCTAATTCTTATACTTTCATGCATTAAATAATAAAAAGCGCAGTTAATCATTTCAGTGTATATAAATGTTCGCCTAGCACTTTTAGTTCACAATTGGGGGCAGCGGTGGCGTAGTGGCCAGGGCGCTCGCCTCCCACCACGGCGATCCAGGTTCGATCCCCGGCGGGTTCACTCCTGGATTTTCGCATGTGGGAATCGTGCTGGACGATGCCGCTTGCCAGCGGGTTTTCTCGGGGCACTCCCGTTTCCCCCACCCTTGCATTCCAGCGCCGCTCCATTCTAAGGTTTGATTTCTGCCATGCTCGGGGATGACGGTCACCTACGGGTCCCAGCTGGAAAAACCGTCACTCTGAAGGGTGTTGCCTTGCCCTGGGTGCACTCCCCACACGCCATTATTATTATAGTTCACAATTAAGGCATGCAGCTACATTTCCTCAGTCGTTACCAACTTTACTGGGGCGCGTGACAATCAGTGTGCCCGTCACAATACACGCAGGTAGGAGCAGTGACATTTTTTTTGAAAATTTGTAAGTGCTCATTTAACCGCGAGCATCCTGAATCAGTTACGAAAGTAGTGAGTGTGCGCGTCTGATTAGTTCTTGAGAGAGTTGTGTGTAGCTGTACTGTGTTGGAAGTTGAGGAGGAGAGAGACAGAGAGTAGCGATACTTCGGAACGCAGTCCTCGCGATTGGTGCTCCGGGCATGTTCAAGGCCGCAGCGCCAGAGAACTACGGCCGCTTGCAGACATGGATTAATGAATACCCGCCCCAAGGCACAGCGCATTTACGGGACTTGATTAGAGGCGACAGCGCCGTCGCATTACTGCTCCGCACGTCTACATTACTGCTCTCGTCTAGCTCGCCACAGAATACTGAAGAGTACAGAAGTGGAACAGCCGGTCGTACCGCGAGCTCCAGCTGTAAGCGCCTACGAAACGGCGTCACTGGCCAACAAGATGTCGGAACGCCGCGCCGCCCACCGGCCAGCTCCTGGTAACTTACCCGCCACCCCGGCAGCCCTTCAGCCAATAGGGAGTCTGACACGACAAGCGGTAGCCAGTCGTAGACACGTAGCGCTCCAGAGACTCGCGCAAGCCAATGAGAGAACGGGTTCTTTCACATCAAAGAAACCGCCACGCAATTTCGTCGCTCTTGACGTAGCTAATCTGTGGCAGTAGGGCAAGCATAGGCGAACACAGGGGTTGGAGAGGGGATTGTGCAGGGGGTGCAGCTGCACCTCCCATTGCATTTTCCCAAAAGGATAATAACAAATAATCTTGCCAACGTCGTAATTTTACTCGACAGTTTACATGTTCAAAAATACCACTGAATTAAAATGTGTTTATTTTAATGTAGACTATTTGTGATGACTATGTTTAAATATATTCTTACTTCGTATTTTTAATGACGCAAATGTGGGTTTTCATTTTGCAGTTACTCAACCCTGCGTACGCTTATGAGGGCAAGGATTCCCAAACTTTTCATCAGCGAGTAGGTACCACTTGCCATTATCATCGTCACTAAGCATGCCACCGAAAAACCGTGGAGACCCAAGCTAAAAAAAAGAAAATAGACGCTGGCAGATGATTTGTATAGTAGATTCGCGATTTATTCACACTTTTAAAATCTAACCTTTGAAAACTCACCCCCTGAATTATGTGTTTCGTTGTCTTCTAAATATGCAATGTATCACAGGTGTTTTATACTTGTGTTAACATAAAATTATCTTATTTTTTGTTAAATTGAAGTTATACTTATATTTCATCTCTTAATTATAATATTTCATACATAATTAGTATGAGTAAAAACAGGGATAGACAGGTGTGTCGGTAATGCCTAGTACGAAATAGTTCGTATGGAAAATTTTATTACACTGAGTGCGTACGAATGCGGTGCGCTGTTCTTTAGTGTAATTTCTATACTTGGTTGAGCTGTGTTTGCAGGAGGCGGAGGAATATCCTGGAAGTAGATCTTTAGCAGGGCGTCAGAAAAATTGGAAGTAAACGTGAATGGACTATAGCAAAGTTTTTTTGTAGTAAACGCATCAGAAATAATTGTTATTTTGTTTCACTATAATTAATTATTTTGGTGTTACTAACAAACAAATTGTACCACTAAACATTTGAGAGGCTATGTTTTACCAAAATATATTTTATTTACAGTATAATTTTTCAGTGTACATTCGGGAGTCTCTTCGAACACTACTAAAGGACGAAATGTATCGTAATATTATATAAACTGAATCCATGACCTACGTTAATATTACGTTGGTACAAACGCATAAGCTGTTAGCTATGTCAACGCATTGCGCGTGCTTACATTGAGTGTTACACTTCCCGATTTCAAGAGGACTGGAGAAGGCAACATTTGGGCGGTAATGCTGTACGTTAATTTATATTTATTTACATACAAACGTAGAGGCGAAACTTACACGTCGCATATTACATTAATTGCTCTGGAGCCTACTCCAATAACTTTTTCCGTAAATCTTTCAAATGAACATGCCGCTTTATTTCCAGCGACGCTGGTATTTTGCATTACCATGAACATTATACCTACAGAATGTTGAAATACATCTGAATCTGACAGTAGCAAAAATGTACACTTATTTAGAAATTAAGAAACTTTTTTTAATTTGAATACATTTAATATAATGTGAGAGCGGCGTTCGTTATAAATTACGATACGTTTTTCCTATGGTAAGTTATCCATAGACATAGCTTATTCTACCCAACTATTCAGAAGTTATCTAGTTATAAATTACACACATATTTTTGTCAATGCAATGTCCCAAATCTTGATTCCGTTTAAAGCGACGAGCAGCAGCCATAGAGGAATGACCAAGATAGTATGATAATAAATGTGTATTTAATCACATTGTTAAACATACTTTTACGTTGACTGTAAATCGATCCATTCATTATCCGTCTTCTACACACTTCACGATTCTACGTACAGATCTGGCCATATAATGAACTAAATTACGACAAGAGTTTTAAAATTTGGTCCAATTAGAATGCTTAAGTTGAATTTTAGGAATAGTCATTTTATTCTTCGTTGCCGTTTTCTTGTTAAAAGTTGCCTCTTTTTAAATAAACATTTGAGCTTTTCTTCTAAATTAACTGACTTAATTTGTTTAGTGAATCTTTGTCATTAAATACATATTGACGTTTAGTGGTATTTATTGAATTTTATAAATTAACGAATAAGATAAGATAGTCGTAGTAACCAATTGAATTAATAAGTCGTTATTTCTGAAAATTATATTATGGTTTACCATGATGTACAGGAATTGTTTGTGTTTGCAAGTGCTGTGCTCCAACCTTATTGTTTCCGCAGTATACATTCGTCAATTATATTGTTGTTAGATACCGTCCCGGGCTGTTGTATACGTTACGTAAATAAAATTCCATCAAATATCACACATAGTGCGCGATACATTAAGTGTACGTCAATTTACCGTCAATTTAATATATCCTGTAAACCTGTACAGTTGTCTTCCCAGGTTTAACCTCGATATACACTACGAATTCTCTAAGAATGATGTATACACAGTAGCTCTGCAAAATGCGTGGCCCCTCTAAAACAGAAAAAGGAATTTGTAAAAATAAATTGCTTTTTTAACACCTTGCTTCAAGGGGAACCTCACCGCCTTATATTGGATGTTTGATTTATTTAGCGTGTTTATGTATTTAAAAAAAAAATTCCGAATGAATCCCTATACCCAACTAGCTACTGAGCTTGCACTACAGTACAGACAAAACAAAGAATCTACGGACTATTTAATTACGTCACAATGTTAATTCTGCCAAAATGTTGCAACATGAATATTGTAGCATAGATACGAGATCGTAGTTCAGTCGCAATGTGTGTAGTGCTGTGTAAGGCCAATAACTAGTTGGGTGTAAAGGTACTTTCGGAATTTTCTTTTTTAAAAATATAAACAAGCTACAGAAAACAATCACCATATGGTGGGGGAAGGTTCTCCTCAATGCCGGGTTGCTAATCAGCTGACGGCTTACGTACTAATTAATATAATGTATTCTAAAAGTTTGTCAAAAATGCAAATGCATAGCTCAACCGGAATTCGAATACAGAACCTTCGCATTAACGACATATGGCATCAGTTAGTGAAGGGATTTGAGTGGCTCTTAACATCGAGGTCTATAGAGCCTGTGAGGATGAAGCGAGGTGAGTATGGAGCAGCGCCGGAATGAAGAAGTGGGGGAAACGGGAGATCTCCGAGAAAACCCGCCGACCAGCGGCATCGTCCGTCACGATTCCCACATGCGCTCCGGGGATTGAACCTGGTTCGCTTTGGTGGAAGGTGAGAGAGCTAAGCGCTCAGCCACTGCGGCTACACAATCGATATATGAATGGCGAATTACTGAATGTCGTAATTCAAGATTCATGCATACGAATGTATGTATATGCATTTACGCATATAGTAGCAGGACATATCAAAACATGTTACATCGTAAACCTCCGAATTCACCTGTTAATAACAAATTTATCTCTCACCTCTTTCACTTAATCTTTGCCGTTTTGGAATTCTTAATAATTTTTGTATAATATAATAACTAGCATGTTCATGCACAAAATAAATTGAACTTCAACTTTTGTTGTNGGGCCGACGTTCCCTCGTGCCGGCAAGCTGATTGCTGACGTGGCAACACGGATTAACTACTGCGCTGATTGGCGCCGCGGGCCTGCCCGCTGCAACAATGGCACAAGTCGTACTCCCACACCTGTAGAAAGTTGAAGCTGAAGCCACAGTAATCAAATTTAAATCATACGCATCGACCCCAACACAGAAAAGAGCAGCAGGGTCAAATATGCATTAATTCCACTTATAAGCATAGATGTCTGTTATGTCCTATCCACGAAAACCACGACCGTCAAATACATATCGTTGGTAACATTACTGGATGCAGTCGACGAGAGAAGGATCATTAGCGTCCTAATCTCTGAAAAAAGCATAAGAAGGCGTCATTTCTCAAACTATTGAAGTTCGGCCAACATGTAACAGTCAGCCATACATGTAAAGAAAGTAAAGTTAGGTAAACATACAATTGCGTTGGAAGCATTTCGTAGTACAGTTAGCAGTTACCGATGCATGTAGGCGTGTGGGGCGCCTGAAATAGCACACATACGCGCTGGTCCGCGCGCACTCGTCAATCACCCACCACCACCACCACCACCACGCTCGTAGTCTGCTACCTCAAGTGTTATTTATACATAAATAAACGTCAGCATGGGTAACACGCAACAGCCATCCATACACGTAAAAGTTAAGGTATACACAATCATGCAGTGAGCATGATGCAAATAGTCGCGGGTAACAGTAAAACATAAATATAGTAATATAAACAGACAACACCAGCCCAACACAAGAGCCAGCAGCCCGAGGCCTCGTTGGCATGGGACATCCTTTACAACCAGCCATACATCGAAAAAATTAAGGAGTGATACAATTGCACCGATAACAAGACGTGCGTAGTCATGGGTTGTAATAAAACGCGTGCGCGTTAATACAAATAAACAGAGTCAGCCTAACATGAGGGTTGGGGGAACCGAATGTAAGATATACGAAACCACCATGTGCATGAAAAAAAAAAGTCCCTTAACAAATAATAAAGGATTGGCAAGTACATAAGTACAACTCGAACATAATGTCATATCGAGTCATAATATATTTTAAAAAATACCCTGCCGTGCAACAGTCCATAAACAGATATATCAGTGCTTTTACGCTCCTACATGCATCAGTAAATGCTAACTACTACGACACGCTTGCAACGCAATTGTATGTTTACCTGCCTTCATTTTATTTACTTTTATTTACATGTATTGCTTGCTGCCTGTTACATATTAGTCGAACTTAAATAGTTCAGAAATGACTCCCTACTATGCTTACAACGGGGTTTAGGCCCTTACTATCCTTATCGCATTGATTGCATCCAGAAATAATACCAATGGTATGAATTTGACGGTTGTGGCTTTCGTGGATAGGAAATGACAGGCAACTATTTTATTAAGTGGGATCAATACATATTTGACCCTGCTGCCCTGTTCTATGTTGGGGTCTATGCGTATTATTTAAATTTGATTACTATGGCTTCAGCAGATAGGAAATGGTTGTCAACTATGCTTATAAGAGAGGTTCCGGCCTAATGGACCCTGCCAACAGTTCAATTTCGGGAGCGCTGCATGTAATATGAATTTGATGACTGTAGCTTCGAAGGATGGGAAATGGTGGCCGACTATGCTTATACGATGGCTTATGGTGTAATTGACCTTGTCGTGCTACTCGTCCTCGGGGGCGATGCGTATGATATGAATTTGGTGGCAATAGCTTCGGTGGATAGTAAATGGTAGTGAACTATGCTTATAAGATGGCTTAATGTGTAATTGCCTCTACCGTTCTATCCGACATCAGGGGTGATGCCTATGTTATGAATTTGCAACTACATCTTAAATGGTTTGGGAATGGTGGCCAACTATGCCTAATAAGAGTTCTTAAGGCATCCTAAACCATACCACCTTTTTGCTCCGCTCTAGCTGGCACGAATTGTAGTTTTATGGTGGGGATCCAAGATGGCGGGGGGGGGGACGAAAGCAAGATTCCGTAGTAATTGACGTGTGCGCGATTAGAATAAGTCGATTAGTAAGTGTACAATTAGCATATATGTGTGATTTGTATAGGTGTCATGAGCAAATGCATACTCGGCATAGGTCGTAGAATATTATGCTTGTAACAAAGTAGTGCATGAAGTTGCATGACGGGGCAATAAACTCGAACATTCTTAAGACAAGAGGGATGGTGCTGGCATGGCATGGAATGACATAGCGTGATTGTCAGGGTGACCCGTCAACCCCTCACCCCAAAATGGAGTCATCAATCCACATTGTGGAGTCCTGCCATTTTTGGACTAAGTGACTCATAGAAATTTGGGTAAGGAAAATTTCTGCGGGAAATTTTAGTGATTTGGTGGGAAATTTAGGAAATTTTTAGGGAATTATGGCGATTTTAAACCTTTTTAAGGGAAAACAGGAAATTTTGAGGAAAATAGGGAAAATGGGCGATGCTGACAAGGTATGACAGAGCATGAGGTTTCGGTGGGACGTAATCCAAGATGGCTGACGTGGATCCCCGGCTCCCCAACCCCTGTGCCAGAACAAACTATTTATAACTTCTCATGCGCTCAATGATGTTGATAATAACGGAAGGATAGTAGTTCCATGTCTCAACGTTGAATTAATAGTGCTGGGAAAACATTGTATTCCTGTGATCCGGCGGTCTGTCGTACCATTCTCCTACCAAGGCGAGTACAGCGTCGGATGACAACACAGAGTAGATANGCTCCCCAACCCCTGTGCCAGAACAAACTATTTATAACTTCTCATGCGCTCAATGATGTTGATAATAACGGAAGGAAAGTAGTTCCATGTCTCAACGTTGAATTAATAGTGCTGGGAAAACATTGTATTGCTGTGATCCGGCGGTCTGTCGTACCATTCTCCTACCAAGGCGAGTACAGCGTCGGATGACAACACAGAGTAGATAAGTATACAGCAACGAAATTACGTGGCGGTTCCTTTGATGGGGGCCATCCTCTGATTGGCTGCGCGTGGCTCTGGGAACGAGCTTTTTGTCTAACTGCTGCGAAAGTTTCCTCTGTGATGTTGCCGGGTGGTGATCCGGCGAACGGTGTTTCAACATGATGTTGACCAGTGGCGCCATTTTTCCTGCGTGTGTGGCTGGAGTTCGCCGTACACGCCACCGAATTTCTTCTGTATTATTAAATATTCTTGGTCTTGGCTGTGCGCGCTGTTAAGTTGGGATAGGAGCCGTCACTGTTTGACCCTGGGATATAAAGCCAAAAACATAAAGGGACCCGCCTGCCCNTGTTAAGTTGGGATAGGAGCCGTCACTGTTTGACCCTGGGATATAAAGCCAAAAACATAAAGGGACCCGCCTGCCCGCATAGTTTTTCTCTTTGTTTTTGGCCAAGAAGCTCGGGAGCTATAAGGGTTACACTGGCACGCGCTACAAGAGTGCAATCGCCGCTACGCGCAGGGCTCTGAACTCGCGTGCAGTGTTCTCGTAATGCTGCGTGTGCCTGTGGGACTTGCAACGGCGACCCTGTCATTTTATTGATGGAAAGTCTGTAGCAAAGTTTAATATCGGTTTCTATCGTCGTTTGGCTCGTGTCCGGCTTGTGTGTTTTAAGATACGGCAGTCTGAAAAAGCAGTCTGTGACTATATTGGAATNGTCGTTTGGCTCGTGTCCGGCTTGTGTGTTTTAAGATACGGCAGTCTGAAAAAGCAGTCTGTGACTATATTGGAATGACTCCAAAATAATATTACCAGCATGCGTGGTTACTAAAGTGCCATTCCTTCCTCGTTTGGGATATGACATCTTTTCATATGCAAACATACTGGGGACGCATTTAATAGTTTCGTCAACAAACCAGGATTTAAAACACACTGCAGCGCAGTTCAAGCGCCAGGCGGGCGGAACCCTTAATAAACAACTGTAAAAAAAAAGTTGCGTCTGAGATGTTTAAAATATCTCTCTTTCATACAGCAGCGAGGCTGCGTTAGCACANGTCGTTTGGCTCGTGTCCGGCTTGTGTGTTTTAAGATACGGCAGTCTGAAAAAGCAGTCTGTGACTATATTGGAATTACTCCAAAATAATATTACCAGCATGCGTGGTTACTAAAGTGCCATTCCTTCCTCGTTTGGGATATGACATCTTTTCATATGCAAACATACTGGGGACATATTTAATAGTTTCGTCAACAAACCAGGATTTCAAACACACTGCAGCGCAGTTCAAGCGCCAGGCGGGCGGAACCCTTAATAAACTACTGTAAAAAAAAAGTTGCGTCTGAGATGTTTAAAATATCTCTCTTTCATACAGCAGCGAGGCTGCGTTAGCACACTTCACGTTACTAGAAATCCACATGCATGACATTACCGGTAATTTGAAAACTTGAGTTTTGACTTCGGTTTAATTTTGGTATTTGTGACTTAGCATGGCGCTGGAATGGCAATTTTTTGTTTCTAATTAAGTTCCCGGAAGGAAAAGAAAAAAAATATGACATTTTAATATGCGGCATAGTGTTCGCCAAACAAAGTATTTTCTAATGTAAATAATAATATTCCCACAGTAATTATTGGCTAATCAGGACATGTTTATGTAAATCTATTTGATTAATTATTATTTATTAAAACTTTGTTTCAAATAATTGACGTAAAATTTTAGCAAATCTGCTATTTTCACGTAAAAAATTATATATATATTTTTAATTTAACATAACTGGTATTTAGAGCATCTAATTTGTTTTGAAAAAAAAAAGTTAAAACTGGCAAAGGGGGGGGGGGCTAAGTGAATATTACCAGTGTTTGTCTATCTACCTACACTTACACAGCAATTTTGTGAAGCCACTAAATGTATGGTTATGTAAACTAACCCATAAGTGTCTGTAGGTCAAAAATTTTGTTTTGAACTCGAATAAATTATTTTCAGGTAATTAAATAAAATTATACATTTAAAAAATAACAGTTATTACGGTAATATTATGACATTACTAATTAATTTGTCAAGTCAGCACAAAGGATAAGTTATGAAGAAATTTCGGCCTCTAGTTAGCCGGGGAAGAAAGAAGAGCCACTTTCCCGTGTTGACACTTGGTGCAAGAAGAGTCTGAGGGACTGCTTCCTCGTCTTCTGGTCGCCATGGCAACGCGTGACGAGGATCGCTCCAGAGGAGGTCCCGCATTATTAAAGAAAATTTTAATTGCATTTTCCTTGCTTTGCGATTGTCAGCCTCTGAATCAGTTTTACCACTTAACCGCAGTTTCCACCCTCACGTAAAATCTGCCCTCCGGAGGAACAGGGGGACGCCTGACGGACACTTTGGCTTCTCGAACGTTCCCCCCCCCACCCCCTCATAGCTATAGTCATCCACTCACCGTTTTTTATTCATTTATGTGCCTTTGTTCCTACCGTTAGCTGCGACCTAGGGCTGCTATTTCCTCTTTGCCGGATGCGAACACTGTATTGAACTTACTACACTGCATGGAACCTACCGCGGTCGTAAATGTATCTGGCGGCTTGAATGGTACAAGTTCTTGCATTAAATCTGTGACGTCAGAAGGCAAACTAGTCATATGACATAAATTATCGGCAAGATCCAAGAATTATTTAAATGAACAACGAAAGTAAGGATACGAAATATTTTTTAATTCTTAATTTTTTTTTTTCGAGCAATTTGCAAGCTACCATTTACATTTCTTGAATACGAATATAATATTATATATTTTTAAAATAATTGTTGGTACCGGGTTTTACTGATTATCTTTTACAATTCCGTAGGTCATAATGAAAACACATGNTCGAGCAATTTGCAAGCTACCATTTACATTTCTTGAATACGAATATAATATTATAAATTTTTAAAATAATTGTTGGTACCGGGTTTTACTGATTATCTTTTACAATTCCGTAGGTCATAATGAAAACACATGTTTGGGTTTGTTTCTACCAAGGGATAGATTTTAAAACTAGCCCCCTGCAGTGGTAACCAGCGTGATCAACCTTGGCATAAGGAAACTAATAATAGAGAACCGGCAAATACCCATTCGGTATGTAATCTTTCAAGGTTTCAGGTTTCCTGTACTCACGGTATGACGCGGAATGTCGAGCAATGTGCCGCTGTTGAGAAGCTGTTTTGAGTCAATTTCACACTCTTAGCCCGAATCAGTGATATCAATCAGTTAAATAACATTCACTGAAAGTCAGTTGATAAGCTACTGCCGCCCAGAGGCGAATCAAGCGAATTAACTGGGTGCAAGTGATTTACAGCAGTGCGATATTCAGTGGGAATCAGAAACAATTTCGTGAAATTCAGTCGCTATATTAATTAGTTATCTGGTACTGATTAGCAGTGGCTCAATTTTTGCTGTCTTCACTGAATTCGCTTAGTTCTCACAGTTTCAAGTTTAGAGTGTAGTCTGTAGGGTAATCTTTTATCTTTCCTAAGCGTGACCGAGAGGCGCAAGCTCAACCAATTGCAATAGAGGAAACAGCCAGAAACGGTTTGCTCTGAAATTAAGTATTCTGGTGACAGCAGTATTCCAAAGCTGGTACAGGATATTGTTGCAAATTGAACTGAGCATAGCTGTCGTTTCACGATGATTTTACAACTAGATGATTCCCTCAACTCATAAGTAGCTAACCGAAATCTTTAATGCTGAAATATTTATTTTCTACCATCGCGCACTTTAAGGACTTGGACGAGTAGTATTTCTAAGCGCGCACCTTTGCAGACTTGGTCAGTTCAAACCACCAACTACGAAGCCTAATATGTTTTGTAACGTGTTTTTGGTATGATATCTTAAATACCCGTGACCTAATATTGAAATCAAGGCATTTTTAATTACGTTATCTCATTTTTTATTTAAAAAAAAAAATACCGACCTCCCACGCGATAAAAATGTTTTGTACTTTTAAAAACAAAAGCTTGGAAACTAATTGCGAAAGTATGTCCATAAGGCACTGCAAACAAAATAAATACTGAAAATTTTAAATTTTGCTGATTTTTTGAAATGCCTTAAACAAATTATGAAATAAGGAAACTATTAAACGCGCATTTCGCAATTAATTTAATTGGCTTTTACGTTTTTTTTTTCTCGATGAACCTTTACTTTGTGATAAACAGCTACCAATATAGTTTATTTCAAACTTTTTCGAAACACCGTTCAACTTGTAGATATTGCTTATAAGTACTCTTTCCTCGCATAAAAAATGTTAATATAGCACAGTTTCTGTACCATGGCGTGTCAAATCACAATTTCAGTGTTTATGGGACATAAAAATAAAATAAAATTATTTACAGACAATTTAATTAGAGTGACTTAACGGTCACGTCTTATTTAATTTCAAGGTTTCCTTAGTAAAACATATTTCACATAAAAACATGGATTGCTACAAATAAAAAATGTGCAATAATTTCCTTATTTTAAGAAATTTATAAAAATTCTGAGAAAGTTTCGTAGCATAATTTTTAAGATTCCTTGAAGTAACTCATGGTATCCCATTACAATGTGAAATGTCTCATTTTTGTGAGCGAGTTGGTTTTAATTATTTGTATATGCCAAGCAACAAAATTTGTGATTTTGACTGGCCATTTTGTAAAAAATATGGCGTCTAAAAAAAATTTTTATGCTAGGAAATAGTACTAGTAAGTAATGTCTGCAAGTTGAAGAATATTTCGTGCCATAAAATATTTAATTTTTCGGTGACCAACGCCTTTTAACAAGTTCTTATAGTCTATTTGCAAATTTCTTGACACTTTTTTTAATCAAACCTTTGAAAAATCACCTCACATGTGACGCGTTTGTTCGTTTCCCAAATATATCCTTTATCACAAGCGTTTTTTACTTATGTTAACATAAAAGTATCTTATTAGTAAAAATAAAATTTTACATATAATTTTATAGAAAAATTAAAATATTTAATTTATAATTAATCTGAATAAATTTAGGGAGAAAATAGGTGAGTTTGTAATGCCTAGTAAGAAATAGTTCGTATGTAAAATATAATTAAACCGAGAGGGCACGAATGCGGTGCGTAATCTGTTTGGTATAATTTTCTATAAATAATAAATTTTAGTATGCATAAGGCGGAGGAATAGCCTGGAAGTATATAACTTTAGCAGGGCTTCAGAAAAGTAGTAAGTAACCGTGAACGGACTATACAATATCGTATTTGGTGGATGGGACGCTCGTCCACCCTGCCCAGTTGTCGCTGGAACAAAGTCATCTTCCTTGACCACTCGGCGTCGGCAGCGGTCTCGACGGGCGCGCCTCTCAAGGGCGATGATCTTGCCGGCTCGGTCGGGGATCAAGAAGAATGTCACGCCCTGTCAGCGACGGAAATAAAACCAGCGGGCTCCCTTCTGAACCTCTTGTTCTTTTCAAGTGTCGCTAATGATAGGCCTAAGCGGTGTTTGTACACTCGGTCCGCCGTACGGAGAGCTCGGATCCCCCACTCTGCAGTTTTGTGCGTTGGGGTAGGGCGAACTTTTCCGTACGTGCAGGCAAGTATCCAGGAATTTTGTTTGGGGAAAGTCAACACGGACGTAGCCGAACTGGAACCGGAAGGAGAGCGGAGAGCTGAGGTTTCCGGAAAGGAGGAGGGAGAGTTACTTGTCCCTTTGAAACAGAGAAAAAGAAAAAACTACAAAAAATTGAAATTCAAATAAATAAATAAATATGATTAAATTTTTTCCGTGTGCAAATAAGCCAAATTAATAAAACGTTATTTCGTATGTATTATAAATTTCACCTAAAAGTTGTTTGCAATTGTCTGATCAGAATTGTAGCCACGCCCATTGATTAAAGGTTTCATTCCACGATGTAAACTTTAACAAAATACGCCTGTGGCCCATGCCAAGGGTGCATACGTCTCATTTTTCAGAAACAAAAATTAAGACTTTAAAATTTTAAGTTACAATAATAATATTGAATACTATGCGAAAATAAGGAGCCAAAGCATGTGCCATAAGGTCAACTACCTCGGCCTCACAATTTATGAGCACTGCAACATTTCTTCTCTCGAAATTTTAACTCTCACAACTATTATTTTTGTTTGTCACTTTTCCTTGGATTATACTGAAATATTTTTATTACCCTAGATGTGTTTCCCATGTAGGAAACCGCACGGACGTTACCTCTAAGTTTTCTCAGGGCATTCCCTTTTCCTTACTCTTACCACTACATTGCTTCTCCTCGTCACCCTCCACTCCCCCAACTCCACTCCCCAACCTGTTCCTCGTATACGACTCTCGTGTGGGAATCGTGCCGGACGATGCCGCCGGTCTGCGGGTTTTCTCGGAGATCTCCCGTTTCCCCCCGACCTTGCATTCCGGCGCTGCTCCATAATCACCTCACTTCACCCTTGTCGGCTGTCAAGAAATCTATTTTAAGAGCCACCCAAACATCTCCACTCCACTTCACTCGGAAATGACGGCAGGCTCCGCGGAGCTTCGTCCTTCTGTCGTTTTATCCATGCTGATGACAAGTGTGTGAAGAGGAAACTGAGTGACATTTACGAGTTACGACGAGTATTCTTGGAACACTCAAATTTAGATGTATTTTTTTTTTTTTTGGAAAGGGTCAGGACATGCGCGATAGACGCGGTTCAAAGTGACAGGAACTAACACCACGCGATGTATACTGGGAATAACGTACTGTCGGCCTAGAGTCTTTTAAAATACGAAATTAATAATTATAATCCAGCAATAGTCCATCTTTTCTAGTAACCAAGCCACTATATTATTATATAACCTGAATTAACCAAGGAAACTAATGTATATACCGTTCATGGTTAAGTGAGTACCTCTGATAGCCCTGCTCAGGAACTTTTTTCTTCTGGTTTCGTATTATTGCGCCATCCAAGTGATACCGTGGAATCGTTAGGAACATGAATATGTTACTAGTGTCAAATGAGTTCTCTAAAGTGTGTAAAATAACAAACGCTGAGGTCAGTGGTCATAAATTTTGAACAGAGATTTCAGAAATGTTCACTTTACCATGAACAGCCTATAAGGGGAAGTAAGGGGGTTCATAGTAGCAGAAGCTTTCTATTGGCTATACAGTTTCTATATTCGTCGTTACTTCCATCTTTTCCGAAGCCTTGCACAAGTTCTACGTGCGAGCTACTCTCCGCGTATCCTTCCGCCGCGTGTTAACAAATCCTAACTGTGAGATTATTACTATATTCTGTAGAATAAATATAGAAAATAAAATAATATATTTAACCAAAAAAATAAGTTACTTCAATGTTAACGCAAGTATAAAACGCTCGTGACACATGATCTATTAAAGAAACAACTAAACATGTTACACATGGCGCGGTTTTTTTTTAATGCTTAATACAAACGTGTGAAGGTAACGTGAATAGACTATAGTAACTATATAGCCTAATGCAATATTTCATTAAGTATTTCAGCTTCGATGGAATTTTGATCATGCAAATCTCTGATATCACGACTGCGTTTACACACAATAGCTCTTCACCTACTTGTTAAAATATATTTGTGAGGTTGGCTGCTTGGTTGTTGAAACATATTTGGTAAAATGCTCACATCGTAAAAGAAGATACTTAACATTACATTTTGTTTGTTCATTTTTTTTTACTGCGNGCAAGTATAAAACGCTCGTGACACATGATCTATTAAAGAAACAACTAAACATGTTACACATGGCGCGGTTTTTTTTTAATGCTTAATACAAACGTGTGAAGGTAACGTGAATAGACTATAGTAACTATATAGCCTAATGCAGTATTTCATTAAGTATTTCAGCTTCGATGGAATTTTGATCATGCAAATCTCTGATATCACGACTGCGTTTACACACAATAGCTCTTCACCTACTTGTTAAAATATATTTGTGAGGTTGGCTGCTTGGTTGTTGAAAAATATTTGGTAAAATGCTCACATCGTAAAAGAAGATACTTAACATTACATTTTGTTTGTTCATTTTTTTTTATTGCGACCGTCAGTTATGTTTATTGTTTTTCTTAAGACAAGGAGACAAAAGAATTCTCCTTTCTTGGAAGCAGCAGTAGCAGCAATGTTAGGGCACTGCGCAAGTTAGAATGCAATAGCTGTGGTGATAAATGGGTGGATGCTCTTTCAGTTATCCTTGCTACTATTTTAGCTGCAGTTTTACACAGTTTTTGTTCCACATACACTGTGCTGGTACTACAACATCTGTATCAATTAACACAATCTTAGGAAGACATGTCTTAACTCTCTCCCGTTCCACTATCGTTTAAGCTTGCCCCCCTGGGCAACTGAGTTATTTCTCAAGCGGTCGTCATCCACGTCTCTTCTGGTTTGCAAACAGTTACTCCGTAAATTTTAATCTGTTTTTCAAACAGCTACTTCGTGTATCTTTATTGATTCAATCTTTAAATATTACAATAGCTATCAACAAAATGAAAACACGCAAAATTAGTAATTGCGTGACAGTTTTACCTTTTGCTAAACAGCGTGGGTAGTTTTCTAGCACACGGTGTTGTTGAAATTTAAAAAATGAAATATCAGTTTTTTTACAATTTCATAAAAATTTTAGTAGATGTTTATGTAATATGAAAATTACAGAACTATGTTAATCGAAGGGAGTAGGCCTAAAGTTTTTTGATACAGTATGAAATCACTACGTTTGTTCAGGAGATATTTTTCATAAAGAAGGTTACTATATACAATCATGTCGCTGCAGTTATTTTCTGAAACAAATCAGTATGTAATAAGACCAATATTTTACTTTAGTATGCCCATACCTCCCCTTAGCACTTTTGAGCGCTGCCGATTTTTACTAGTATTACTCCACGTTGGTTTTCCGTAGCATTATATCTGCATTCTTTGAATACATAGCTGAAGTAATAATACTTCGCCAGCGGCGTTCATAAAGTTTTCTGCGACTTACTACTGCATCGTATTATTACTGCAGCGACACTGAAAGCGTAAATTGCTCAAATGAACAGGGTGGATTGCGTACTGTTTTACTTAGGAAAGAACGCTTGATTAGGACACTTTCAAATACAAATTATGAAGAGAGCCGGCCAGTAATGAACGTTGTATGGCATATTATGCGTGTCCGGTGTTGAGTGAACTATTAAGACGGCTGTAAATGGGAATACAGAGACCAACAGAACTGATGGTCTTGCACTCGAGAGTGAAAGACTACTCACTTCCAGCTCGTCTTAATTTTCAGCATATCTGACCTCACTCAACGTGTTAATATCACGCCACTTCACTTCCGCTCTCTTCTTTTCCTCTAGGGTGGGCGTAGCAGTAGTCCTCCCCTCCCCCTTAGGACATCATCGGAAACCGGTAAAGGGGAAGGGGGCGACAAAACGAACCACGATTACGCCTCCAGGACGTACGTCACTGCCGTATCTGAAAAAATGAATGACTTGGGGGAGCTATTGTGCGAATTTTCTGGTCATCGCCTCTCTCGGCGTGACTCAAGGTATGGAGAACCTTCTGGGACACTTTATTTCAGCTATAGAAGCCCCGTACCTCTGTGTAGGAGACTTGAATGGTTACTAGTGCCAAGCGTGTGCTACTTGTGTGGGTTTAAAGACGATAGACGACGACGCAGTGTCCGGCGAGTGCAGTATGAGATTGGTACTGACCGGCTGGACATTTTTCGGGAGTACCGGAAATTAAGATGATGTAGATGTATGACACGGAACACTTTGATCATATATTTTTAATTGACTGGTGAAGATTGACTGTAGGGAGTGTAAGGACAGCGATGAGAACTATAATTATGATTGAAATTTAGATAACAATTTATTGTATTAAAATACTGAATATTAGTAATATTTTTTAAATAATAGCCATATGCATTTTTATATTACTGTAAATATCTTTGCAAATTATATTTAGTTATTCTATTATATTGAGACATCCGTCCCTCATAAATATGGATACGCCTGAGGCCGTTACCACCGGGACTTCAAGGTCTTTCAACCTCTCTTAGTCAAGCTAGTGACCTCACGACTACAAGGCAAACATAAGTGGGGAATATGGCTGGCAGCTTGATTAGTTTATGCACGTGACTGGTTTTATTTTTTAAAACTGTGACTTATTGTTTAACTAGCTGTGCCAGCGGCTCCGCTCGCAAAGACTACAGGATTATTGTTTACATTTTTTTTAAAAATAAAGTTGAATGTTACTTGGTGTTAATCTTATATACTCTATACATATTATAAAACAAACTGAACGTCTCAGTGAATTAAATTGTAAAAACACATATTAGTATTTCTTTGTTATATATGGATATATGCTACTGCGGAATTTTTTTATAGGTCTTTTTATTCTACACAATTCTTTACTACATGATATTGTTCCATATTTAATGGTTTAGACAGCGTATTGCAAGAGAGAGAGAGAGAGAGAGAGAGAGAGAGAGAGCGCTGGCGGCAAACGTTTTTCCAACTTGATTCACTATTATCGTTTGTAAATTTTTTGAGATATTTTCTCGCGATAAATAGCCAATATAACCTTTCAGCCGTTTAAACTATTTCTTTGCAAGAAATTACGTCGATCTGTTGTTCGGTTGTGACGTTGCATTGTTTTTCCGTTTGTGTACTTTTTCATTTTCCAATAAGAATTTCCCCGAAGGAATAAGATATTTTCTCGCGATAAAAAGTAGCCTATGTCACTTCCCGCCCCTCCAACTATCTCTGTACAAAAAATTACGTCGATCCGTTTCTCCGTTGTGACGTGAAAGGACAAACAAACAAACACACTTTCGCATTTATAATATTAGTTAGGATAATACACTACGATGTTAAAGTTATGTGGAGTTCAGTATCTTGAAAATAAGTGATGAGCTAAATTGCAAGCTATTAAGTTTCTTGGCAATGATGAAATAGTAAACGCTTGGCTGGACGTTATTTCGCAAGACAATTTCTTGCCCACAAAGTTTTTACGTATAATTGGACGTTTATCTATCAAATTTATAGACATTCGATGNCGCAAGACAATTTCTTGCCCACAAAGTTTTTACGTATAATTGGACGTTTATCTATCAAATTTATAGACATTCGATGGAAAAAGTATCATTTAAGTCACATCATTATTACAGTCTGTGTGTTTGTGTGTACGAGCATGAGCAATAATCATAAATAGCTGTTGAGACCTACACCGGGGCCAAACTGTTTCACGCACCTTACATAACGATGCTTTTTGCATTATTTCACGTTTTAAATAAAACCACTTTTATTGATCTTAAACAACTTGTTTAAAACTATTGTAACTTCTTCACTGGTACGTTTCTGTAAATTATTTCAAACAACATAGTAATTTTACGGAATATAACATAATACACAGCGAGCTACANACTGGTACGTTTCTGTAAATTATTTCAAACAACATAGTAATTTTACGGAATATAACATAATACACAGCGAGCTACACTCCAAAGAGGCTATATTTATAATGCATTATCCATTTGGTAAACGTAATGGCATGAAACACAAAAACATGTCCTGCAGCTAGCTTAAATAGGTATTAAGATAATGTACAACTAAGTAATATTTCTNGGCATGAAACACAAAAACATGTCCTGCAGCTAGCTTAAATAGGTATTAAGATAATGTACAACTAAGTAATATTTCTTATCACTGTTCTAAATTTATTTACAAATTCAATAAACTGAAAACATTGCAACGTTTGTATTCAGCACTGCTAATTGTAGTTTTCTTCGTCGCTACATATTTCAAAACAATGTCTCGTGGCGATTGTACTGCATATAGCTAGTAGCGTCACGCAGAGGGTTGGGTACCACAGCGCCTGGGCAAGCTATAACAGAGGCGCTGCTATCTGCTGGCTGGGGACGACAGCAGCGCAGGGGTCACATCCCGGCGTCGAACCTCAGTTTTGTTTGGCCACACGACGTGGTCGCTGACCAGCTGCGCGTGAACGCGGCTCCCGACGCCACCCCCCACACCATCCCCCTCAACACTCCACGAACGAACGACCCGCAGTGGCGCGGGCTGCAAGTTTTATTGGTCTTCGGTCCTCTGCGTCGCGCGTATCTACTGCGTCGCCGTTCCGCGCACGGTCCGCTCGATTAAAGCCGAATGTAATCTGTAGTTAACGGGGAAATGCGTCAGCTGCCGTTGCAGTTCAATGAACGATTTCTTCAAATTGAGCATATTTTATGTTCGTTTTGCTGGCAAGACGGAAAATACTAACTGTTCGAAAAAAGTTTTCATGGTGCAGTGCAATCACAGAATCATAGGAGTGAAATGGCGCTACAGTTCACTTAATTCGTGGATTGGTTGCGCGAAGCTGTGGAAGTGAGATTTTTTTTTCTGATTGGCTACTGCGTCCTGCCATCGATGCCCTATTGGCTGGGCTGCCACCTAGCAAGCGAGTTAAGGTGGTAGTATCCATACCATCTTCGAATTTTTCTTACAAATCTTCGTAAGGAAAATGTATGACCAGAAATAAAAATTCAAAGCTAGACATGACAAAGAAGACTACTTAACGAATTTTTTTAAATTTGTAGTGTTTCAATTATACCTGCATTTTCCCATGTGGGATTGAAATTATTAAATAATTAGGTAATGTTTGATTACGGTTACAGATGTGAAACTAATCATGCAAGAAAAATAAGTGGGATTTCGAAACAACTTTTAAAATGTTCCCCATGTCTTGACAATGTTTGATACCTGGCGGGGTCGCTCCCGGATTTTCTCGGGGATCTCCCCTTTCCCGCCGCCTTTGCATTCCGGCGCTGCTCCATACTCACCTCGCTTCACAGTCATCGGTTCATCAATATCACGATGTTAATAGCCGCCCACTCCACCAGGCGTTGACTGGAAAACGGCGTTGCGTCAATTTGCGTACCGGTCACGCCATTTTTCTGACGTGTGTAGCTGGTTTGCCGGAGGAATGCCTGTTTGACATCTGTATTTTTATGTATTCTGTGGTGCAGGGGTGTTAACAGTGCGTTCCAAATGAAGTAACTTATTCACAAGAACGAGTAGGAAATTTTGGTGGTGAGAGGCGAAACTGGATCATACATTAAGAAAAATATTTTGTTGCAGAGACAAAATATATTATTTATAAGTATTTGTTTATAATGAACAATATTTTGTTAACTAAACTAATCTGCTGTTCCTCTAAACATCTGCATTTCTTCCTCTGAGAAAAATAAATCATNACAATATTTTGTTAACTAAACTAATCTGCTGTTCCTCTAAACATCTGCATTTCTTCCTCTGAGAAAAATAAATCATAAAAAAAAATATATTGTTGAAACGAAAGATTATATGTTTTTATTGTACAAAACGATTTTTACAAGTACGTTTAACTAATCGGTTTGGTTAACGTAAATGTTATAAATACCTTGGTAGAATCAAATCAGTGTTTCGTTTAACGCCAATAAAACATTTTGTTGTCTGGAACGAGCTAATTAACATACAGGATGAGTATAAAAGAGTACCCTAACTTTGAATGCCTATATTCTATAATATCAAAACCAAACAACCTACAACCTAGATTGACCAATAAAATGAACCGTGGAACCATGAAGTTTGTTTACCATACATTCATAAATGTTAAATGTGACCACCATGAGTGGCCCGAACGACATCTACGCGATAATCAAACTCGTTCCACGCTCTTGTCAGCATATCCGGTGTTACGGTTTGGATGGCGTCCGTAATTCTCGGTTTAAGGATGTGAGGGGTAGCGCGCTTGCATTCGACTCGTCAATGTGAAGGGGACGGTCTGATGTTTCCTTTATTGTGCGCCACCCCATTGGCAATTAGCTGTTCGCGGATACCTGAACGAGACGTTGCCGCAACGCTGGATTAGTCGAGGAGCAACTGGTGACCAGGCTCTTCATCACTGGCCCCCAAGAAGCCCGGATCTTACCCCGTGAGATTTTTTTCTATGGGGGTACATAAAGGTTCAAGTGTTTCGTCCACCATTTCCAGATAACATTGGCGACCTCAAAACAAGAATTACGGACCACATCTAAACCGTAACACCGGACTTGCTGACAAGAGTGTGGAACGAGTTTGATTATCGCGTAGATGTCGTTCTGGCCGCTCGTGCTGGTCACATCGAACATTTATGAAAATATGGTAAACAAACTTCACGGTTCCAAAGTTCATTTGATTGGTCAACCAAGGTTGTGGGTTGTTTGGTTTTGATATTATAGACCTTCAAAGTTAGGGTATTCTTTTATACTCAGCCTGTATACTATTACGGAATTTGTTGCGGCAAAAAAATCAGTTTTGTACAGTATTGGCATTTATTTGGTTGGCCGTAGCGTAATTGGGTTATTTGATTGCCTTCATCCGAACGTACTGTTCAAAAGTATTTTTGTCATTTTTTGTGACTATTAAAATAGAAACTGTTTTTGTTAGTGCGTTTATCAATGCTTAATAATGTTAAAAAGTTCAACAATAAACAAAAAATTAAAGCTATAAAACTTTAAAACATTTATTTACGTAAGTACGTATCCCATACTAAAACATTATGTATTTACAAACATTACAGCTCCGTCAGTAGTCAAGTTAGCTGAGGTCTAAATTCGGTCATGCGCTCGCTTTGATAACCAAAACTTTAACGTTCGTAGAACCATACAAATATTTATTTGAACTAACCAAATCATTCAAGTTTGTGGAAACCAAAAATGAAAAACTAAATAACTTTGTTTCAGAAACAAAATATTTAATTGCTTTTATACAAATAATTTGGTTGCGCTAAGCAAACTCTGTTTTATTCAAGAAAACATTTTCTCAGTGTTGGCGGAGTGAATTTGGTGAAGTACCCCGAGAACNACAATATTTTGTTAACTAAACTAATCTGCTGTTCCTCTAAACATCTGCATTTCTTCCTCTGAGAAAAATAAATCATTAAAAAAAATATATTGTTGAAACGAAAGATTATANTCCTCTGAGAAAAATAAATCATTAAAAAAAATATATTGTTGAAACGAAAGATTATATATATGTTTTTATTGTACAAAACGATTTTTACAAGTACCTTTAACTAATCGGTTTGGTTAACGTAAATGTTATAAATACCTTGGTAGAATCAAATCAGTGTTTCGTTTAACGCCAATAAAACATTTTGTTGTCTGGAACGAGCTAATTAACATACAGGATGAGTATAAAAGAGTACCCTAACTTTGAATGCCTATATTCTATAATATCAAAACCAAACAACCTACAACCTAGATTGACCAATAAAATGAACCGTGGAACCATGAAGTTTGTTTACCATAAATGTTCAATGTGACCACCATGAGTGGCCCGAACGACATCTACGCGATAATCAAACTCGTTCCACGCTCTTGTCAGCATATCCGGTGTTACGGTTTGGATGGCGTCCGTAATTCTCGGTTTAAGGATGTGAGGGGTAGCGCGCTTGCATTCGACACGTCAATGTGAAGGGGACGGTCTGATGTTTCCTTTATTGTGCGCCACCCCATTGGCAACTAGCTGTTCGCGGATACCTGAACGAGACGTTGCCGCAACGCTGGATTGGTCGAGGAGCAGCTGGTGACCAGGCTCTTCATCACTGGCCCCCAAGAAGCCCGGATCTTACCCCGTGCGATTTTTTTCTATGGGGGTACATAAAGGTTCAAGTGTTTCGTCCACCATTTCCAAATAACATTGACGACCTCAAAACAAGAATTACGGACCACATCTAAACCGTAACACCGGACTTGCTGACAAGAGTGTGGAACGAGTTTGATTATCGCGTGGATGTCGTTCGGGCCGCTCGTGCTGGTCACATCGAACATTTATGAAAATATGGTAAACAAACTTCACGGTTCCAAAGTTCATTTGATTGGTCAACCAAGGTTGTGGGTTGTTTGGTTTTGATATTATAGACCTTCAAAGTTAGGGTATTCTTTTATACTCAGCCTGTATACTATTACGGAATTTGTTGCTGCAAAAAAATCAGTTTTGTACAGTATTGGCATTTATTTGGTTGGCCGTAGCGTAATTGGGTTATTTGATTGCCTTCGTCCGAACGTACTGTTCAAAAGTATTTTTGTCATTTTTTGTGACTATTAAAATAGAAACTGTTTTTGTTAGTGCGTTTATCAATGCTTAATAATGTTAAAAAGTTCAACAATAAACAAAAAATTAAAGCTATAAAACTTTAAAACATTTATTTACGTAAGTACGTATCCCATACTAAAACATTATGTATTTACAAACATTACAGCTCCGTCAGTAGTCAAGTTAGCTGAGGTCTAAATTCGGTCATCCGCTCGCTTTGATAGCCAAAACTGTAACGTTCGTAGAACCATACAAATATTTAGTTGAACTAACCAAATCATTCAAGTTTGTGGAAACCAAAAATGAAAAACTAAATAACTTTGTTTCAGAAACAAAATATTTAATTGCTTTTATACAAATAATTTGGTTGCGCCAAGCAAACTCTGTTTTATTCAAGAAAACATTTTCTCAGTGTTGGCGGAGTGAATTTGGTGAAGTACCCCGAGAACACCCACCAGCAAATGGCAACGTCAGTCGTGTTTCCCAAATGCTAAAAAATGGCCCCGGCCT
The DNA here is from genome assembly GCA_002778355.1 of Clitarchus hookeri. Taxonomy (NCBI): domain Eukaryota; kingdom Metazoa; phylum Arthropoda; class Insecta; order Phasmatodea; family Phasmatidae; genus Clitarchus; species Clitarchus hookeri. The sequence goes on along the minus strand of NQII01004306.1, from coordinate 91,586 downwards.
AGCCGTTGATTGAACACACTTCTTTGTAATGGAAAACAAGTCGCCTAAACACTGTTTTGCCATGGTTCCAGCTACTCGTAGGAGGTGGGCTTGTTTCGTCAGTATACACTCTAAAGAAACCCTTACAAAGTTCTCTGTACAGCAAAGAATATAGTTTCTTTGGAACTGTTCTGCTTACAGTAACACACTATTGCTTTAATTTAAAGAGCAAGCTAGAGAATCATAGGTTTGCTGTTAATACATGTTTTCTTTATACTGTTTTGTGTTATGGCAACATTGCCTTTCTTTACAGCAGAGAAATGAAAAACAATTATTATTTGAATTTCTTTTGTTTACAGTAACGATAACGTATTAGCGAAAGTAAATGCTCTCTGTCGGTCAATGTAGTTTTCAGTATGTAACATTTGTCCCGGCGCAAACATTCATAAACCAATATTATCTGCAGTTACGAAACTGCAACGGAGCAAATGTGCAGTCCTCTTTCAGATGTTTAATGTCATTCTGAAGTGCAATGATTCTCCAAATCACTAACCTCATTTCCTCCCAAGTGGTGACAAGATTCTGGCCCATCTTACCAGCCTGTATATAACCTACATACCAGAAGTAGTCGCAACGTAATAAGGCAATATTAAACGATTGGTAAAGCTCTTTAAAATAGTAACACTTTGGTATGGTGTTTGGGTGGTTGCGGTGGGTTGATGGAGAGGGGGCGGGGGGAGGGGTGGTTATGNGGTTATGTCTCGAAGCCGACATAGTAAATATTTTTTTTTTCGTGAATATAATTTAGAAATATGTGTTACGTCTCTCTTATTAGTAACCATGGTGGTTGTATCTGATATGCATGACATTTTAATCCTGAAAGAGGACTCTCGTATCTGTGGTTTAAAAATGGTGAAAATGGAATTATTGACTCTTGCAGCCACAGTACCAGCCAACGTTCGGTTCGCTACAAGATTACACAAAGCCTGGTGCGCTTACCTATAACGCTGTACCGCTGCTGGCGATGTACAATCCTATTGCACAGCATGATCGGGCATTCTCTTCTCCGTGACTTATTGAAGGTTGTTCCATAATCAGCAGTATTGATTTTACACCACCAGTGATCGTTTCGATAACTGTACAAGGGAAACAATTTCAGAAATATACAACTATGACGACAGGCTAGGCCATGAATGGAGCAGAATTATATTTAAATATGTGCAGTGGTTTTCCTACGTTTTCATAATTATAAACGCATACATGGCACTGGCTGCTATATGCAAAGCTGTGGTAAATATATTACCCTTGCAAATAATATCATACAGTCTACTAGTGTTTGTATTTTTATTTTGACCTTCCAAAACGGTGCTGTAAAATAACCAGTTTTGCTTTAGTTTGTAGTCTATACAATGTTTTTATTTAACCTAGTGTGGTTATTTTACATCATGGAATTACGATCAATATGTAAACATTTTAGCACATGCGATTTGAACTCGTTGTGAACATACCGCTAGCAGAAGATGGTGCTTGGTGGATTTTACCTTTCACCCTCAGGAACTGGTTCAGTGCTAACAAAACACAAACGTGTCTGTAACCTACCCCAATTGCACATCGGTATGTGATAAATATTTGAAGTCGATACCTCTCTCGTGTGCATCGGTATCCTACCGGAGGGGGGGGGGGGGNGGGTGATCGTCAATAAAGCTGTTGACACGTGGCTGTTTCCACGTTGAATTTGCCTTCGCTCGGACGGCTGCACGCGTGATGTAACTGCCACTACCGTGGCTGCATCGTCGGAGGAGCTCTGATCACCAAGTCTCGCACGAGTCAATTGCAAGTATTGAGGAAGCTCTACTCACGCGCCTTAATGCTCGGCACGAGTTAAGTCACGCGCTGCGGCCCTCGTCCGCCTCGACGGCACTGGAAACAACCACCCTCCCCCACAAACCGCGTGCGGTTACTTTCAAAACTCGCTTCAACCCATTCAGGCCCCGGCGTACACAATTGTGCACGTTGCGTAGACGAAGGTAATTTTTGGGGCCTGTAGTGCACACACTGCGAAGCTCAATTGGCTAATGATCTTACTTGTGGGTAAATTATTTGCAAACCGTTTTACTGGTTTGGCTCATAATTGGTTCGTATAACTGTAGCCGAGAAAATATAGTCTACAGCATATTGGCTGCGACAGTGGAAGAAGTGTTGTGGCCGACTTAAGTACAGCTCGCATCATAAAATTTTGTGTTTGCAACCACCTGACGGACACACAAATCGTCCTTTTCACACATCTCCCCCCCCCCC
>NQII01004306.1:6059-89234 GCA_002778355.1 Clitarchus hookeri | reverse complement strand
TTTTACTGCTTGGAGAGGGGGTGGGGGATGAAGGTAGGTAGGTAGTTGGGCTTAACGTCTCGTCGACGGCGATGCCATTAGAGACTGAGCAAGTTGCTGAAGGAAGAGGAATTGGGGAAAGAATGGGAAGGATTCAGCCATCGCGTTTTTTAAGGACCCATTCCAGCATTCGCTTGGAGTGATATCGGGAAACCACGGAAAACAGAAATCAGGATAGCCGGACCGGGAATCGAACCCAGGTTCTTCCGAATGAGAGTCCAGTAAGTTACCACTACGTCAGTCCACTCGGTGTGGGGTTGGAGTTTTCAAGACATTCTGGAGAGTAAATGCGGTTAATTGAGCATTTTTTTTAAATGCCTGTACAATATATATCTGCTTATCTGTTAATTTTCCATCCTTTCATCGCACTTGGAGTAAAGGTAATTACGAACCCTAAGGCTTTGTTCATGCTTTCGTCTAGTAAAAATAATAAGTAATTAACGTGCCAAATCTTAAGCTTATTTTCATAAACAAATATGAAGGAAATGAAATGAAATGACAATATATCTGTCCCACTTCAATACGACGTTAAATGGTTGAACCGATTCCTTCCCTAGCATTGCTACCTAGTTTAAAGATGCCTTATCTTTAAGGGTGTGTTTAATTACATTCAATTAAGGTAGAGTTTTACAAAAAAATCTCAGCACGCAAGGATTTCTTAACCATTTATAAACGCTACATGACGTAAGTCATTGCCAGTCTTTAATTTTGTAACTGTAGAACTGCAACATAATAATAATTTTTGAAGAAATCTGCTACGGCCACATTATGTCATGCTTGCCCACGTATTTTCGTGTCTTGAAAATAAACAAATGTATAGTTGTAAAACGCGTCGATTGGGAAGTAGTGAATTAAAGAATGCGTTTTAAATGTGATTTGTTTCAAAAAATTTGCGCAGCAGCACAGATGTCTATATTCGGAGCTGTCATGTCGTTGCATGTGCTATGATGATAAAGCTCACCAGATTCTTCCATTCTCGCACCATTATTCTCGCAAAATTGTAATGCAGGCACGGAACTAGTTATCATAAAAAATATAAACACATTAACAAGAAAGAAACATGCGAAATTTTAAGGGAAAGAGGCAATTGGAGCATTCTACTTTCATTCTGGGTATTTAAAACATTTCCGGAANAAATTTCCGGAAATCTTTGATATACATGTAGAAGGGGGATACGCAAGCTTAAACATAGGAAGTTGAAAGTTTACCAGATGCGCGCTAGCGATCTTGCATGAGCTAGTAGTACCTATGGACGATGTGTGTTCGACTATTTTCATTTATGCGTTTCTTGCGTTTTTTACGTTCGTTCGTATTTTATAAACTCTGCTTTGGAGGCAAGGATTGTTCTTTTAAGGTTGGTTTTAAAACTTCTCTTTTTTCCCTAATTGGTATCACGGCTACATTTTTGTAACTTTACATATGTTCCATATTCATAGTTACTATTAAAAATTTAATTTTAAACCCGCCCCCCACCCGCCATTTACACACGTTTCTGAGTTTCTGTCGCTGTTTAATTTTTTCAATGGGTACCACCTGGGTAATATGAATATTTTCTTTAGCGAAGCACAGAAACCCTCCATACCGGACATAAAGACTTGGACTAGGAAGATGGCGGTCCGCAATTACCGGCGTTTATTTGCATTCAGGTGCTGAAAATTGCCTTGCACGTGCTCGGAGGAGATTCTTTTGAAGAGTGTCGTCTTCCTAGCGTGGTTCTGATCGACCTGACCTCAACATCTGCCCCCTATTGTTCGTGTCAGCACAAAGGAGCGATACTTCTTAAAGCGAAGGTCGCCTATTGCTTGCTGTAAACCCACGGGGGAAAAGGTCGCGATCTTAGCATCTAAGTTACCGTTAACTAGAAACCTGAATAACTCGTGGATCATTTCGGTATGTGACTTCAAACGCTTGTAAGTTTGGGTTTTCCTCTATTTGTCCACGACCATTTTCACACATCTTCGAGGAACGTGAGTAATTAATAAACAGGGAACGAAATGCCCCAATCACGGCCTCTCACTGCGGAAGCAAACAGTATACTCTAGTGTGCAAACGAATGCGACGTCAATCCTGCAGGTCAATGAAATTGCGGATTTTTCCGGTCTTTAGTTATCACTTATTATGCAACTAATTCATGATAATGTGTATTCACGGTATCTTCATGTTTTTGGAATCAGACCTTTGAAAAATTACCTTACATATGACGTGTTTGGTTATTTCATACTTTCTAAGGAATTATCCGCCAATTCACCACACATCTACGCTTTTCACGGTAAACTTGCCACTTTCGAAAGCCCTGCTACTAGTTTGCACATGGTGTATTATTCTACCATATGTAAAACTAACATTGCATTGAGCCTGATCACTTTATTCATACGTCCGTCAAGTGAAGCTTCGAAATTACTATACTATTATACATCAAGGCGAATCGGGTTCAATCCCAGGCTCGGCTGCTTCCGGATTTTCGCACGTGGGAATCGTGCCGGACGATGCCCACTGGTCGGCGGGTTTTTTTCGGGGATCTCCCATTTCACCCGCTCTTTCATTCCGGCGCTGCTCCATACTCCACCTCAATCACTCTCATCGGCTCTCAAGACCTCGCTGTTAAGAACCGCCCAAATCTGTTCACTCACTCACTTAAACTTATAAGCATTGAAAAAACCAAAATCAAAAGAAATAATTTCAGTATTCGCAAATATTTACCCAATTTATTTCATTCAACTACTTTCCCGTCCGTCTTTATAGGCTTATCACGGCCAAGTGAGCACTTTTGCAATCCGCTCTCATTTGGAATAATAGTCAATAAATATATTTTATTTTAGCTTTAGAGCAGTGGATCGTACACACTGTGTTCATTACTTACATGGCAATATACATTTATAAAGGTGGTTAAAGGATAAAATATGGCATAAAGGAAAAAGTAACTAGTGCCTCAAAAGTGCTCACTTTACTGTGAACAGCCTACCAACTTTATTAGGCGTATGCCAGTCAGTGTTCCCGTTAAAATATGCGCAAATAGGGACGGTGAAAGTTTTCTAAATATGATTTAAAAAGTGTTCACTTTACCCTTAACAGCTTTTTTTTTTTTTAGTTGAGAAATCGTCAATGGCCAAGTTGCTTTCCCATACCTCCACGGCAGCATTTCCTGAGAAAACAGTCAAATGCATACAGAAATTCCCAATTATACGTAATAGCGGCACGAAACGTTCCTATATTGGCTGCATGATGTGTAGTATTATCCCCTTCTCACATACAGGTTAAAAAAACTTCTATTACAGGTTTGTGAGTTTATAATACAGTTTTGTACTGTAGATATGTCATGTAAAGCAAGCGTTTTATACATAATTTCTGCCAACATAAAAGTATTTTATTTTTGGTTGAGTTAGACTTTAACTTATATTTTATCTATAAATTATAAAATTTTCTTTGCAATTAGTATGAGTAAACACAGAGAGAAAATATGTGTGTTTGTAATGCCTGGTAAGAAATAGTTCTCATCCAATATTATATTAAACTGAAAGCGCGCAAATGCGGTGCGTCTCTTTGATAAAGTGTTCTAGACTTGGTTAAGCTTTGTTTGCCAAGTTGGAAGTAGCTGTGAATGGACTATATATGGCTGTTCATGGTTAATTGAGCAATTTTGAAATCAATCTTTGAATAATATCACTGCCCTTGCCTGCATGTATTTTAACGTTCGCACTGACCGGTATGCGTCCAGTAAAGCCCGTAGCGATAGAAAGAAAGTATCATAATTCCTTGTCGCAACGTTGAATAAGAAGTATTAGCTAAACATTTGTGAATCTTAAGGTGATTTATTTTGCTTTAAGTTTTTTTAACGCATTTTGGTGAAAAAATTGGGAAATTTTTAAAACATTCGCTTTCCTAATAATTTCACAGTTTCACTTTACTGACGAGTGAATAAATTTATCAAGACCATGACAATGTAAATTTCAACGTTATGGTGGAATAATACACAGTATGCTTACGAATAGATCTTAAAGAGCGCTTTTTAAATTGCCAATTTTATCGTGAGCAGCTTATAATGATTTTTCGCATATTTGTTCTGTATGTAATCTTTCATATTAATGCAAATTGTGACATAAACATTTATCGAATCTTCTACTTTAAACTGGTGTATTTTGATGTACATTATCATTACTTATTAATGATAGAGTATTGACGAACTAACTACACTTTCTTTTAACCCAGACACGAATGACCAAAAGCGACACACTATTTCTTAAAGATTTTGCTTTTCTCTCTTAATATGGCCACCATACGTTACCCAAATTTTGGGAAAGAAAATATTATTAACCCAGGAAGGATTGCTGCATAATATTTTCTTCGAAATGTGACACGGGTATGGTGCAAAACCTATTTGTAAATAAGCTGTTTTTTGCAAACAAAAAAAAANATTTTCTTCGAAATGTGACACGGGTATGGTGCAAAACCTATTTGTAAATAAGCTGTTTTTTGCAAACAAAAAAAAAACGGAAAAACAGATTGTGAAATAACGAATACGCCAGGATATCCTTGCTGTAAATTATGCTTCTGTAGNATTTTCTTCGAAATGTGACACGGGTCTGGTGCAAAACCTATTTGTAAATAAGCTGTTTTTTGCAAACAAAAAAAAACGGAAAAACAGATTGTGAAATAACGAATACGCCAGGATATCCTTGCTGTAAATTATGCTTCTGTAGNCAAAAAAAAACGGAAAAACAGATTGTGAAATAACGAATACGCCAGGATATCCTTGCTGTAAATTATGCTTCTGTAGAATAAAATATCACGACATAAAGTATACCAGAGGTTTCATATACCATATTTGTTCGTGCAACCTTTATTGCGGGTTGGGAATTTCTACTTTGACAAGGTAAAATACAAGCTTACATCCGAGGCTGCTTTTATTTAACTTTTCGAAAATTCCATGCGGTGATACCATCCATAGGCAAGCCAAAATTAGCGGTGCATGAAACTAAAACCACAGCTAGCACGGGCGATTAACTAGGCTACAGACCTAATAAGAAAGTTTTCTGCCAGACGCAGGTAATCAGCAAAAACCGTACATTTCCCCATAAGCTTCCGACTCACAATTTCCCTTTGCAGTGGTAGATCTTGCTTATTTAAACTTTTTCTCNCGTACATTTCCCCATAAGCTTCCGACTCACAATTTCCCTTTGCAGTGGTAGATCTTGCTTATTTAAACTTTTTCTCGATCTAAAACCATTTAAGTCAAATTTTTCGACCAGGTGCAAGGTTTTGCCCACATATATAATAAAGTATAAAGATAATGCTTTTGAGTCAGGGTGATAACCCTCGGATTGAAAGTATCTGTTAATTTCAGGACTACGTGCGCCATAAATTTCTATGGGTGCAGCTAATTCGTGTACACCGGCGTGCTTAAGATTTCACTATGTTATGCCAGGCTGGGTTTAAAGGGTGTACTAAATGTATCAGATAACTATTTTGTGATAATGCACAGCGGATTAAGCTAGCTTATGTTTACACGTTGCAAAATTGAGAATTAACTGATGACTTAAAAGGTTATATATAGCGTATCACTTTTTTCGATGCATTGGGGCCAATTAGCATTCTAATGGAGCGGGTGAAGGATTGTAACGACTAACATTGGAGAATTTTTAGGGCATTTGGTTGTTATGCGGTTGTAAATCCACTCTGTACACTAACGTTTGTGAAAAATTCAACACGAAGCTCGATACATGCGATTGAAATTAACTTTATACCACAGATTAGGTACATTACAATACACAATTGATTAAAATTACAGAACTGTTCATGATATGTGTCCTTCAGAATTCGGTATGGTGTGAAGCCCCCACGTGCTCTATTCAGAGCCCCTAAACGCCGTGGCATGTAATTAATGAGGACCTGAATATGTTCCTGGGGAATCTTCCTCCACGCGGTTTATATGCGAGTCCATAACGCATCAACAGAAGTTGAAGTGCAAAATATTTAACATTAAAGGTGTTTGATATCACAAAATTAATAATTTTATATTTGTACTAAACATTGTTAAACTTGTACGCATTGTATGTAATGACATTTTCCTCGAATATAAAAAAATTACACTTTATATTTTTTAAAATTATTTAATGACAAANCGTACATTTCCCCATAAGCTTCCGACTCACAATTTCCCTTTGCAGTGGTAGATCTTGCTTATTTAAACTTTTTCTCTATTTAAAACCATTTAAGTTAAGTCAAATTTCCCGACCAGCTGCCAGGCCTTGCCCACATTTATAATAAAGTATAAAGATATTGCTTTTGAGTTAGGGTGATAACCCTCGGATTGAAAGTATCGGTTAATTTCAGGACTACGTGCGCCATACATTTCTATGGGTGCAGCTAATTCGTGTACACCGGCGTGCTTAAGATTTCACTATGTTATTCTGGATGGGGTTTAAAGGGTGTACTAAATGTATTAGACAACCATTTTGTGTTAATGACCAGCGGATTAAGCTAGCTTATGTTTACACGTCGCAAAATGGAGAATTAACTGATGACTTAAAAAGGTTATATATAGCGTATCGCTTTTTACTATGCATTGGGGCCAATTAGCATTCTAATGGAGCGGGTGAAGGATTGTAACGATTAACATAGGAGAATTGTTAGGGCATTTCGTTGAAATGCTGTTGGAAAACCACTCTGTACACTAATGTTTGTGAAAAATACAACACCAAGAACGATACATGTGATTGAAATGAACTTTATTTCACAGATTAGGTGCATTACAATAAAAAATTGATTAAAATTACAGAACTGTTCATGGTATGTGTCCTTGAGAATTCAGTATGGTGTGAAGCCCCCTCGTGCTCTGTTCAGAGCCCCTAAACGTCGTGGCATGAAATAAATGAGGACCTGAATATGTTCCTGGGAAATCTCCCTCCACGCGGTTTATATGCGAGTCCATTAACGCATCAACAGAAGTTAAAGTGCAAAATATTTAACATTAAAGGTGTTTGATATCACAAAATTAATAATTTTATATTTTTGCCAAACATTGTTAAACTTGTACGCATTGTATGTAATGACATTTTCCTCTAATAAAAGAAAATTACACTTTATATTTTTGATATAATTTAATGTCAAATAAAAATATTTTTTTCCGTTTTGCTGAAGCTGTAATAACAAATGCTAACTAAGTTGCACAAATGAAAAAATTGCAACATAAACTAATGCCATGGGCTACTTCTTTATATATATGTAATCACCAAGTAACAGTTCATACATGTTAAAAAAAAAATTTCAAAATATGCAAAAGTTTCTTTATTTTTAACTTATATGTATATGGCTTGTTATGTGGTAATTTAATATGTGTCGCAAGGTAGCCGATGACATTTGTTTACTTTGTAAATATTTTCACCTGCATAACTAAGTATTTGTTATTATGGCTGCCGCAAAACAGAAAATTTTCTATTTGACATCTAATTATTCAAAACATGTAAAGTGCAAATTTTTTTATTTGAGAAAAATATAATCATGCATACAAATTAAACAACGTTTGGTACAAATATAAAATTATTAATTTTTTGGTATCAAACGCCCTCAATTATATAGTGATTGTTCATGCACTAACCTTTAAAGAAATAATAACATGATTTATGTTACACGAAGAGTTTGAAAAGGTAGCTAAACGACAGATATATTAAAAATTAACAAAAAACTATTTTGTTTGCAAGCCTCATAAGAAATTAATGTAATATATTCTGTGTTTTAAAATTATTTGCTATATCTTCATGCAATTTATACATCCCTTTTATGAAATAATTTTTGTCATTCCATGTTTGAAATAACTGGAATTAAATATAGAATTTACTTTGTGGAGTTCGTAGGCTCGGATCCTACACTCGGCAACAAAATATTTTTATATCAAATAATATGTCGAAAAGTAAATGAAATGAATTAATGTAACGAGAAAATAACATTCACTAAACTTGTAAAGCGAAAGAATTAGTTTTTTGTATGGTCGTACTGCTTATTATCTGGACATCATGCCGCCACAGACCCAGCAATGTGACGACATGCAGCCGTCGCCGACCCGGCATCGTGGCTACATCCAGTAGTTGCAGACCCGGCATCGTGGCAACATCCAACCGTCGCAGGATCAAAATGTTTTGTGACGTTCAGCCACCACAGACCTGTCAACTGTTAGATGTCCATTTTGTGTCTTATCTGTTCCAATACAGGTTATTTTTTACACTGTCGGCAAAGAGTTAGCCGACATTATATATTTATATCGGCCCGCTTACGGCATAAGACAGCGGGCCAGCATTATCTGACCGAAGTTAGCCTGCTAGCTTTCACCGGCCCGATTCTGGCCCGTACCTTTTGTGTTTGCTAGGTATGATTTTGCGCAAGTGTTCCTAAAAAGGAATTACTTCTACGGTTTGCTTCGAGGTTATACGACGGTTTGGTGCCATTTAGTCATATAATAAATGTTTTTGGAATGCAAACGCGAAACATTTACATAAATATTCGCTTCGTATTCGTTTAGAGCACGGAAAATTAGAATGGAACTTTATAGGTAGGTAGGTAGGTAGGTAGGTAGGTAGGTAGGTAGGTAGGAAGGAAGGGATTAATGCCCCGTCGACAGCGAGGTCATTTGAGACTGAGCAAGTCGCTCAGAAACACCGTTACTAGCAAGGAGTCGGTCAGGGTGTGTATGCAGGAATCAACCCAGCATTCACTTGGATTGATTTCGGGAAACCATGGAAAACCGAAATAAGGTTCGCTGGACCGAGAATCGAACACAGGTCCCCTCCTCAATGTGAGTTCACTTCTACCACTCCGTCACCTCGCTCGGCGAATGAAACTTGTTGGTACTTGCGCAAATTTGTGAAAATATTTCGCGCCAATGTATTCTCTAGAACTTAGAAGCGTGTTGCTATNGTTCGCCGGACCGAGAATCGAACACAGGTCCCCTCCTCAATGTGAGTTCACTTCTACCACTCCGTCACCTCGCTCGGTGAATGGAACTTGTTAGTACTTGCGTAAATTTGTGAAAATATTTCGCGCCAATGTATTCTCTAGAACTTAGAAGCGTGTTGCTATCTTTATGATTGGTTGACGCATTTTTAATGTGCTTACATGTCCGTAGACGAAAAACCAACGTTTAGTCGTAGACTAAATATGAGGTAGTCCGATTATCGGTGACGTAGACTCACTTATCGCCAATAACTGTCAAATTCATATGGTAGGCAGTTATGAACGCGTTTTTCTACCTTTGCGCTTTTCAGCACTCCCACACGTTTACATGAATAAAATATTTTTACTAGCTTGTGTATATTATTGTTACATGAAAACTAGGTTAGAGGTAAGTATAAACGTTCTACACCACTAACTCATGAAAACAGTTTCCTAACCTCAAATACTATCTACAATTGTTTTGATTGTGCCATTGGTAATAAAGCAGTCCGATGTTGGAACACTTATTGTGTTTACTGCGCTTCTTGCGTGCGTACTCTACCACACGTTCCCTCCAGAAAGTGAACACGTAGAATAAAGCCAATTACGAAAAGAAAAAGTAACAATTTTGGTTGCACAGCACATAGTGACCCGAGACCCAGTAAACTATTCCACTAATGAATTACTGTTTGTACGTGATAATATTTTAAAGAATCTTGAGGTCAGAACGATTTGTGCAAGCGTGTTAGACTCATTTGCGGCGTCTTCTCAGCATGTCCCCCAAAAATGGATCTCGATTTGCCAGCAGTATTATCAAAATAATGTAATTTTATAGTCCTGTGACGTCAATTTGCGTTCACTTTTCCAGCAGATATCTACATTCATAAAAAGTTGCGATTAAGTATATTTTTAGTTACATATGTAAACAGCTTTGGTAACCAATTGTTCAAGCCATGCAGTTCTGACTAATCAGTTGGCAGAACAGATGTTCATTTTAGGACCTAGGAATTGGTTACTGCCCAGTTGGCATGCGGACAACATCCGCATTTTCTCCACTGTTACATGTGCCAATGCCGTGGTAATAATTCTGCTCCAAGGGGTGTTATCGTGAATGCTCGGCCCGTATCATATATGGTGCTTGAGCCTATTGGCGTCTAGTGGCTGAGACCGAGTGCAGTTTCGTTAACCATAACTTGATATCCTCGGGTTCTCTCATTGCCTAAGGACTGCAGTGGCCACCATTATTGGGCAAGGGTTTTTAGTAAGGAGCGTATTGAGTTTACTGAATCATTTTTTAATGTGTCACCGCAGTCTAACAGGTTCGCCTAAAATAGCGTAGTAGTATTGTAGGTGAATTGGTATTCTTAAACCTTTAAAGTTGGTAAAATAAACACAGCCTAAAACTTGTTTTTGTTTAAACTTACCGATACTAGTCGAAGTTGTCTGGTTACATTCGACTAGCTAGATGAGTATATCTGCGGTTGCCGATATTACACCTCAGTCTTAGCTGCTAGATTCAAATCCTGTCCGTTCCTAGTCGGTGTTTTTTGATTACATTTCTCGTAGAGCCAAAAAAATTCAAGTAAACCCGAACAGGCTTTTAAGCAGTTTTTAAACCAACCAATGAAAAAAAAACACTGCCCGTAACAAGTATGCTACAGCACACTGACATGCGAGCTCCCAGTTAGGTTGGCAGCGTATTAATAGAAAGTAGTTCGAAGTTTTGTTGAGAGTATAATATGCAAATTTATTGCTACTTAAGTCAGTGTTCGTTGTTTTACGCATAGTATGGCATGAAGTTGTTTGTTATTAACACATTACTTTTCGAAAAATTCCATGGTTTCCACATTGATAGGGCCGCGGTGGTGTAGTGGTTAGACTACTTGCCTCTCACCAAAGCGAATCGGGTTCGATTTGCGGCGGGGGCCCCCCAGGATTTTCGCATGTGGGAATCGTGCAAAATTATGTCACTTGTCGGCGGGTTTTCTCGGGGATCTCCCGTTTCCCCCCGTTCTTGCATTCCGGTGCTGCTCCATACTCACCTCGCTTTACCCTCATCGGCTCTCATGACCTCGATGATAAGAGTCGCCTGTATCTCTTCACTCACTCACTAATGTTCCGCATTAAAAATCATTTTCTAATAAATATTCAGATTAAATACTCCTATAAAAAAGGTTAGTGTGGCACATTTTCAAACACACTCAAGATTATTTGATCAAACTTGTCAGATGGAAAACATTCGGTGGTCGTATTTCGTCTTCAAATGTTATTGTCGAATGAATTTGAATTGGAAAATTTGACTGTGTTAAAGGGTTTTAAGAGGTGACTATGAGGAAGAGGTTGAGGCTAACGGACGCCGGCAGAGCGTTAAAGCGTGGAAGAANCGATGATAAGAGTCGCCTGTATCTCTTCACTCACTCACTAATGTTCCGCATTAAAAATCATTTTCTAATAAATATTTAGATTAAATACTCCTATAAAAAAGGTTAGTGTGGCACATTTTCAAACACACTCAAGATTATTTGATCAAACTTGTCAGATGGAAAACATTCGGTGGTCGTATTTCGTCTTCAAATGTTATTGTCGAATGAATTTGAATTGGAAAATTTGACTGTGTTGNTTGTCGAATGAATTTGAATTGGAAAATTTGACTGTGTTGAAGGGTTTTAAGAGGTGACTATGAGGAAGAGGTTGAGGCTAACGGACGCCGGCAGAGCGTTAAAGCGTGGAAGAACAAGGGGAAACGAAGAGCAGTAATTCAGCGCGGCCTTGTCTGGCGCGTACGTGCATTCATGTCCCTTCACGCAAGCGGTAAACTACCACGGAACTGGGTAGTCTTTTTTTCTTTTCCGGGGATGAAAGTTCGCAGTTTAATTGGCAGGCAGGGGAAATGCTTGTTTTACGAACGCGCGTAACTTCGCGCGCTCTCGTTTCCTGCATTGGCCTTTTTTTTTTTTTTGTCTNTTTTTTTTTTTTTGTCTTGGCGGGTAAAATAATTCGGAAATCAGGCCAGGCCCGCTGATCCTTCGAGTCAGAGCGAGAAACGTTTTAGAATTTTTCTTAGACAAATGTAGATAAAGTGGTTTAGGCATCATGTAGCATGGTTATGCACCAAAGGCTACAAACTATGGGACGTTCTAAGAATTTCGGTGTCTTCACCATCTGCAACCGACTTTGTTGTTAAACAAAGCCAGTGATAATGCATTGGCGATAGGTTTTTTTTTAAGTTTGTGTGATGATTGTTAATTTAGACAGAAGTCGAATCAGCAGAGCAACACATTTTATTTTACGTAGACCTGGTGAATAATACATGACTGATAACATGAACCGAATGACAACCATGTCTTACTCAAGAATCGAAACCAGAACTTCTCCCACCGGTAGCAGGAACTAACTAATTATGCCACCGAAGTCTATTGCACCGATGGGCATAAACATCAACGTAGTTTATGCAAATTGTATAAGGGATGACTGCGAGTTGCAGCCGGCTGTCGTGCTTCAAGGCACGTGCTGCCAACCGAACCAATATAAAGGATAAATGAATGAAATGGGATTATCGCAGTTACAATGGACAGGAAGTCGAAGTAATTTTTGTTCGTTGGTTTGCTTTCTCACACTCATCGCCCCCCTCTCGCTTTAAGCGTTTGACGTAGAAATCGTTGAATATAATTCGTTTGGGTGACGCGGGATGCAAAACCACCAGTCATAAATAGGGGCATTCTGGTGGAATAATTGTCGTGGGAGTGCGGGAAAGTAAAGGTATCGCGTTGAAAAGCTCTTCATTTCCTGCCTTATGCAACAAGAAAGACACGATAGAGGCAACAACAAATCCACTCGTAGTTGCTGACTTTTGCAGAAATACAGATGCTTTACTTTTCAACAACCTGTGTATAGATGTGCGTTTTTATATTATTATTCATGACACGGCAGATAAACGGAGCATACATATTAATTAATTAAAATTTGTCAACCACAGACTCCTGATTTTCGTCACCTTATCTTTAATGGACGGAGGGGCCGCGGTGACTGAGCGGTTAGCCTGCTTGCCTCCCACCAAGGCGAACCGGATTCAATCCTCAGCCGGGTCATTCCCGGAATTTCACATGTGGGAATCGTGCCGGACGATGCAGTTTGTCGACGGGTTTTCTTGGGGATCTCCCTTCGCACTTTTTTTTTTCTTTCCGGCGCTGCTCCATACTGACCTCAACCTTCACCGGCTCTCGAGACCTCGCTGTTAAGAGCCGCCCAAATGTGTACACTCACTTTACCTACTTTAATGGACGGAGTCAGCAGTTCTGAGAGATTATACACTGAACAGCCAAGAAAACTGGTTCACCTGCCTAATATCGTGTAGGCCCCCCCGAGCACGCAGAAGTGCCGCAAGACGACGTGGCATGGACTCGACTAACGTATGAAGGTATGCAGGAGGCAATTCACACCATGAATCCTGCAGGGCAGTCCACAATTCCAATTTGGGAAAGGGTTGCACGTCTGTCACGTTTAATGATTCTCGTCAGTCGTCGTTTGTCCCGTTCTTTCACGATCTTTTTCCGGCCACAGCGATGTCGAAGATGTGATGTTATACCGGATTCCCGATATCCACGGTACACTCGTGAAATGGTCGTACGCGAACATCCAAATGTTATCGCTACCTCGGAGATGCTATGTCCCATCTCTCGTGCGCCGACTATAACACCACGTTCAAACTCATTTAAATCTTGATAACCTGCCACTGTAGCAGCAGTAGCCGATCTAGCTGCCAACCGCATCGCGTTACTCTGATTGGTTCCATACCTCTGTTATTTGCATACGCACGCCTATGCCAGTTTTTTTTGGCTCTTCGGTGTATTTATTACTACCTCTAATTTAATTAATAGCAAAGAAATGAAGTGACCAGTGAAATTAGTTCTAAACTATTTTTACAATGTTGGTCATTTTGCTTTAACTCGTAAAGCTATGCAAGTTTTATATGCTCTACTGTATTTCATTGGCATAACAAAATTATGAGAAGTCACTTTTTTCGCCGATGGCCCGTTTAGATATAACCTGTAGTTATCGCATTGGTTAATAATAATACATCCTTATACGAATTTGTGAGATTTGTCTGGAGGTACAGCAATTTTCGTAAATGGATCCCACATGTAGCTCGTGTGATAAACACTATTGAGAAAGGTCTTAATGAAAAAAAAGTGGGTTGGGGAGCAATTTTTTAACTCTCTTGTCTTTTTCCGTGCGTTTTTACACCGATACCACATTTTCTTTCATATCAGTGCGGTTTTATGTTCAGTTTCTCATTGCGGAAGACGATTGGTTATCTTGTAGGGCAGCAAGCATTTTAGCCACGCCAACCCACGTGATGGTAGACACATGAACAATTTCTGTACAGGTGTATATTTGAAGATCAGTAGCTACCCTCCTGATTTGCTGTATTTACAGCGTCACGTAATTCCTTTAAGGGGTGGGGTAAAAAACTCATTGAATGTGTGTGTATAGACTATACGCGGTATCTTCACATTTTTTTGTTCAAAATTTTGAAAAAAATCACCTTACGTAAATTATATGTTTGGTATCTTTCTAAACATGTCGTGTATCACAAGAGCTTCGTACTTCTGTAAGCATGAAAGTATTTATTTTCAGTTGAATTGGACTCATTTAAAATTTGTCAATATATCATATTATTTAATTTAAAATTTATGTAAAGAAAACCAGGGTGAAAATAGGTGTGTTAGTAATGCCTAGTAGGAAATAGTTCTCATGCAAAATATTATTCAATTAAGTGCCCACGAATAGGATGCCTGGTCCGTTTAGTGTAATTTTCTGGACTTGGTTAAGCTTTGGCTGCACAAGGCGGAGGAATAGCCTGAAAGTAGAACTTTAGCAATGCTTCAGATAAGTTGGAAGTAACTATGAACGGACCTATGTGTAATTAGTTACACCTGTTTTCCTCAGTTAGGGAGTAAGTGTAATATTTCAGTTGATTGAAACGTGTAAAATTTAAAGTGTACTCTTTTATACTTTGTTGAAAGTTGATTTTTTCGATAACTTAGATTTTGATAATTTTCCGTATTTCTAAGATTTTCTCTGAACTTCACGTATGCATCCTAGTAATCTACTTTTAGTGGCATTTGAATGCGGTAATTGTTAAAGCAATCAGGAAATGTTTTACTTTTCTTGGAACATAAACAGCAGTAAAAATGTATCGTCTGAACTTGTCATAAAAATTGATCAAGAAAGAACCTTTTTTAAAAATTTATATAGGTGGTTTGCGAAAAAATAAGCATTCTTGAAATCAACGTACGAAAAAAAAATTACTGTCCATAACTGCATATATTTTAACGTAAGCAATGAACGCAATACCCACAATTAAGTTGGCAGCGAACTACGAGAAGTAGTTCCATGTATTAACGTCTTAATGGTCGTTAAGTTAAAAAATTTGTCACCTGCAATTCAATTTATTCATGTTGTATGCAAATAAGAATGAAATTCGTCGTGGTTGTAATCAATTTTTGTTTCTAACTCTTTCACATGACCTGGCAGACTCAACGTTCAAGTTAGCTGGTTCATTGTTTTGGTTTGCTTAATATTCTGATCCGCGCTCGTGTGTCAACAAAATAGCAATTCACGACCAACGTGATTTTAAGTGTCACGTTTGATAACTCCTGAAATAAAATATTCGCGTAGTAAATAAAACGCTTTTATACATGTTCTGAGTGAAGTGATATTGTTTGTTATTGCTTTCTGCTGTATCTCCACGTACTTTATGGTCCTACAAATTCTTGAGATTTCACATAATGTGCTGACCTTTAAAATGTGCTACTTCATGCAATTTAAGTCGGTTTAGTTTTTGAACCTCGAATAAACTCGAAGAATTTTCGGAAACATGTTTTGTTATATTTGCGATCTGTGTTGCAATTCTGAAAGCTTAATGTGTGTGTGTTTGCGGGTTAATACCTCGACATTTGTGTCACTGTTTCTGAAACAATAACGCCATTTAAATGTTTTTACTGAACGTGTAATATACCTTTTGTTAGGAATACATTAAAGCAGTGTTATAACGTCTGTCCGAACGGTTTAATTTGTATGAGCCGATATATAAAATAATTAGTAACCTTAAAGGTAAGTAATTTGTTTGTGGGAAATTAGATTCTGCATTGAATGTGGATGCGGTTTCATGAAATCCATTGTGATCAGCTAGGTATTGTGTTTTTCGTAATTGTGTTAAGTTACATTCATATCAGTGTAGGCATTTAAATGTTATACTCTAAGCGAAAAGTGATTTTTTTTGTAAGAAAAGCAGTAGGTCTGAGCAAACGCCTGTGTTATGTGCTTTAAAAACTGTGTGGCTGAACAAAATTCCACGGAACTTTCTTCGAGTGACAAATGCTAGTGTGTAAGTATGCTGTAAAATTTTGGATCAGTTGTGTTCAGCCATTTAGTTTCACGACGACATGACAATTATTTTCGCCACTCGTAATATAATAGCAACGACCGCCATTTGCTTGTACGTAGTTTTGAATCATTATATTGTTTGTGAGGGATGGAGGTCCTAATACAAAATAAAGAATTAAATTTTGTTTTTAATTTATTCACACAGTTATTATTTATAGCATTAAATTATCTATCACCGCTATTAATCTTTTTATTTCGCAGTGAGAGCAATATTTAATGTCTAATTAAACTGTAATTAACGTCCTTCTTAAGGTCTCTTTTTTGGTTATAGTCAATTAACTCGTACTCATCATTAACACACGTTCAGTATGTCTGTCGCAATCATTTGTAATGTCTTTCACTCACACATAAAGTTCAATAGTCCAGCCTGCAGTCGTACTCATCACTACACTGATGTTCACAGTCACAGATTTTCCTCCCGCCAGTCACTTCTCTAGCCACCTCGTTTCGCTCGTCGTCGATCGCTGAAAGTCCAGCCCCTCATCCGCTGATCAACAATGATTCCCGGCTCGGAGACCCGACGCGCTTTTTATAGCCGCTGGCCTTGACCTGGAAGGTTCGCCGCACCCCGAGTCTAGCTGGGAGAAGCGAGGTCAGTAATTCAGAGCATTCTTCAGATGTCTCTGACACCGGATACCAAAGGTCGGGAGTGGCACGCGCCCTTCTAGGCATAACAGGCACGTTTTTTTTAAACATTCCTTTGTGAAAAGCCGCCGCGTCTCCGGTTGCAACTGATGGCGCGCGCGTCCATAAATCATCAAACTACTCTGTCCTTCACTTCCACTTGCTCGTGTGGGACGAAGTAGCGAGCGCGTTACGATATTGATTTGCGAGTTATTTATGCCTTTGTAATTCTACTCGTAAATGTTGAACATAGTTCTTAGATCATTTAACGGCTGTTTCAAGCACTTTGTCTTCTGCATGGAGGAGTAAATACACCGTACTATCTAATAGCGTGTCTTTCTTAAGAGTATAACATGTACGTATGACGGGCGAACTTTTCAGGTTTTCACAATTTTTAAATGTGAACGTTCGAAACATCTTTGCGATGTTTTTATAACGGGGGGGAAAAAAAATGTTTAACTCGTTTGCTAGTCTGTTGACAACCTGAAGAAAAAAAAACGTATTTTCTTATAACCTCGGAAGTGTTGGCCGTAGTTGGACATTAATTTATGTCTAAGCAGAATATGAACCGTGAACATCAGTCAATATTCACAAACAAATATTATTTACGGACATTAACGTGAACATATTTATAGTGCTGCTTATAATATTTATTACTTCTTCGTTGTTGATTTTATGATTATGTAGTGGATATACGATCCAGATGATGTAAACACCAACTAAAAGTCACGTGGCAATGTTTATTTTAATAGTTACGCAAAATATAAGCAATCAAAGGCCTGAAAGTGGAAACTTAGCAGGGCATTCAAAAGTGTTCACTTTACCGTAAACATCCTTTGTGTTCTTAAACAGCTTATTTCCTTGCAAATTTTAAAAGTAATTATGCTGTAATAAATAACGAGTGCTGTGCGGTGAGCTAAAATGCATTACTAACATATTAGGAAATATTTATTAAGTCGTTATCCTAACGAGCAGTCGAGCTATATTTTGAGAAAAGTTTTAAATGTATTCCTCTACAATTAATTTTTTTGTGAAATAATTGTGTTATTGTATGGTGTAAGAGGAAAGTAATAAGGTAATAGTATCATTGCACGTTAAAAATGCACTCGAATTCCATTGTGCATATTTAATTCAACAAGTATGCATTTTGATTTTTGCTTGTTGATAGCATACTCTTAGTACAATTTTTGTCATAATGAATTTTTATATTTATGTTCTGCGTAGATAATTGTTAAGAATACAGACGACGCTATTGTCCTCATAAATGTATAGCAAAAACGAATGCCACAAGTATATTTCAAAATTAACTAAAATACGCTTTCACCTCAACTGGCGTACATTATTTTTGAGGGAATTAAAGAGTGAAACAGGTTTTCTTTTTCCTTTTTCAAAATACGGCTAATTGCAGCGAATGTATGGACAGAAAACACAATTTGTCTTTCAGTGACACACCAGAGGGGCTTATCTCGGCGACATGGCTGGAATACACTTGTTCCTATCACTGTATCTTTTTATACTATTTTTGAAACACACCGTATCGTGTGGGTTACCTCTATCCCGAATTGCCTCTGGAGCTGATTTACATAACATCATTAACAACAGACCCAGCCTTTTCAGCCCCCCCCCCCTTGTATTTCTGGGCGGTATAAACGGTTTAAGCTGGGTTATTGTGAGATATTGGTACATGTGGCAGGGAACAAAGGAAGAATAAAAATATTAACAAACAGCATCCACTGAAGTTGATTTACATCATTGTGTTGGGAGATAAAATTGGTTAATACGCAGACGCCGCGGAAAGCAGTTTGAGGGCCATGAAAAAATATGAACAGGTATTCTCATTCTGTGTTGATGGACGTATTTTCATGATGTATTACAAACAGGAGTCATTTTGAAACTTTCGCATAAAAACATACACGAACGCACAAATACACGGATATATTATATAAGAACACTCCAAATTCACTGCACGACTCATAGTGTAGTTAAGTTGACCTCCTTTACCCTGCTGCTAATCTGTCGATGTATATAAATGTACATCGCACTTGAATGTGTGTCTAACATATTCTAACGTATATTGCGCAATGGCAAATATATGTATTTATTATATAAGAATTTTAAGTTATTCTCATGTACCGCGCATTGCTCGATCTTTTCCAGCTGCACCAGCAAAAATTAATAACTCCTTAGCTTTGAGTGAGCGTTCTCTTTCATCTACGGTAATTCATCGTTTTTTTTCTCTCTACTTTGTAACAGTCTTTCTCATCGTCTCACTGTATTAATCACGGACTTAATCTTGGCGTTCTTTCAGTCCGCTTACGTTTGAAGATATATTTGAGCAACTTCTGGTGTTCTTTTCTTTTAAGTTTGTCCCCGCCTTGCCTTCATATTGTGAGCATTGTAACTGCAATTATATGTTATTTCCAGATGTCTCTTAGTCGTGTAATCTTCCTTCAAGTCCCTGTTGCCTATCTTCCGAAATTGGCACATAATTTTTTCACCTTACAGTTGTTAAAATTGTATTTAGATTCATAGTGTAATAAATTGTATGCATCGGGATAAAAAATATAATCAAAAAAATATTTTTTAAAATATTATTTGCTTTACGTTTCAATTCCTGTTTTCACATAATAAAAATAATCTATTAAGAGAGGGCGGAGAGGTTTTGGCAGCTAATCCGCGAGAGGTTTTCTCTTTTATCTTTGAATAATTAAATTTCCCTATCCGACACAAAATAGCTGCACAATCTCGTACGTATACCCGTGGTGCCATTTTGCTGCTAATCAAGGAACTCAAAGGGCCCGCCCGCTTAGTTGGCGCTTGAACTGCGTTGCGGTGTGTTTTAAATACACTTTATTATTCATGAAACTACTAATCATGCTCCTAGTGTGGTGATATGAAAAAAGAACACAAACTTCAGACTACATCTGTCGAATATTTTCCATACATCGCACACACCATAAACACCATTTCGGAACAATCCAACAGAAGTGGAAACAGTTTTTGCAAAGGTCTGTATATGAAAATATTTTAGCTTACAAAAATTCTCACGGGTCATGTATTGTAAAATTGCTGCGGAGGTTTCACCAACAAAATGTTATTCTTGCGGCTTAAAGTCTCGTGGGTACACGCAGAAGGACGAGTACACTGCCCCCGCCAGTTCAGAGGCCTCGAACGTAGGACCTAGTGGCGACGGGGCACTTTATGGGAGTGACAGTCTCGCCTTGAGCGCTTCCTTGTTCCTTAAACACGCGGTCAACTCAGCATTTATTACAGCCCTGCTAAAGCTCCCAACTTCAAAGTGTGCTCATTCTCACTCCCTCTCTCTCACTCCCTCTCTCTGGCACACTCTGGCACACTCTGGCACACTCTGGCACACTCTGGCACACTCTGGCACACTCTGGCACACTCTGGCACACTCTGGCACACTCTGGCACACTCTGGCACACTCTGGCACACTCTGGCATGCACTAGGCGCACTGACACGTGCACAGTCCGCGAGCCTTCCGCGTTGTTTCTCTGATGGGAGAGGTAAGAAATGGAGAAAAATAAAAGCAATGGTCGCAACTCCCAGTTCTCAATTAAATTAACAGTGTTTTTGCATAACAACTTGTTGTAGTTTAATATCTTTTGTGCACAAAACCTGCACTACTACAAGCAAGGCAGATCATTTAATAATATTACTATACTCAAACTAAACCAAACCTAATCGTAATCACATCTTAATATTTACGTGACCATGAGAAATTTTCTTAAAACCACACATTTCACAATAGTAATAGTTGCATTAAATTGATAAAACATTTCTAACGCTGCTTCATATACGAAATAAATTACTTCTAAAAATTTGAAGTTAGACTTTAAAACAATATGGCTGCTACAGTGGGTGCAAGAGTGAGCAGCCATAGTGCATCGCCGTTCACTCCCTCTCTTGCGCTTTCTTCCTAGAGTTGCGACAGCAAAAAAAGGTCTCTCAATGACGTCAAAAGTGGGCGAGAGAGTGCTCTCTCGGCCATAAACTAAGTATGAGGTAGANCACAAAACCTGCACTACTACAAGCAAGGCAGATCATTTAATAATATTACTATACTCAAACTAAACCAAACCTAATCATAATCACATCTTAATATTTACGTGACCATGAGAAATTTTCTTAAAACCACACATTTCACAATAGTAATAGTTGCATTAAATTGATAAAACATTTCTAACGCTGCTTTATATACGAAATAAATTACTTCTAAAAATTTGAAGTTAGACTTTAAAACAATATGGCTGCTACAGTGGGTGCAAGAGTGAGCAGCCATAGTGCATCGCCGTTCACTCCCTCTCTTGCGCTTTCTTCCTAGAGTTGCGACAGCAAAAAAAGGTCTCTCAATGACGTCAAAAGTGGGCGAGAGAGTGCTCTCTCGGCCATAAACTAAGTATGAGGTAGACCTATTTTCATGTGCGCAGCATGTTCTGACATTGACTCGCCTATCACATCTCCAATATCACTGTCAAAATCACATGGTGAACAGTGATGAACGTGTTTGCTTGCTATTGGTTTTCCGACAGAACCACCATGTTATATGAACAAAATGTTTCGTTCAACTTGAGAGTATTCTAGTTGCATTAGAAGGGGTGGACAAGCAATTGATTTAATAAACTGTTTTCTAACGTCAAATATTATCCACGTTGTTACGGATAGTGAGTGTTATCGGCAAAAAGGCAGTCCGGTGCTGTAACACGGGCAGTGTGATAACTGTGCATCTGGAATGCGCACAATAGAGTGGTATTGTCACAAACATAAATATGCCACTATTACATCAAGTTTTTTGACACCAACTACAATCTATGAACCAGGCTATTGCGGTCCTTGAATCGTAAGATTGTTATTGAATACATTACATGAAAATACCTGTGAGACTAGGAGTGAGAAATTCTCCATAACATGGTTGTAGATACTGTACTTTTCTTTTATAGCGTTTCTGATGGATTTTTTTTTTATCAAAACGGGCGTATTGTAGCTGCCTAAGTGTGCCGAGCATTATCGAACATCTACAGTGAGTAAAAATGTCATATTGTGGGCATTTATGACATGAAAATTGTCAGAGAAAACCAGTGCCAGCGAGATGCTGTGAATCGTTTGAACCAGAAGAGGATGCGTGGCGCCTCATTAGGCTTAGTCTTTGCTATTAAACCCCATATCATCTGCTAATGTTAGAAAATTGATTGCATTAACTTGTAAATAGGATATAGTATAATATTAATGGATTAAAATTTTATGTATTTTTTTTTTTCAAATATTTTAAATATTGATTTAGTTAGGGGAAAGGAAATGTTATTATATTTGGAATTTGAATATCTGATGTTACAGCTTTAAAATTAAAAGTGGAAGCATTAAATAATCGTTAATTTATGTAATATACGTAGTCCTTGAAATAATAAATTTCAGTTCGTAAAAGGTCCTAGTAAAATCCTTGAAATTACATGTAAATTGTCTGTCACAACCCGGTAGGAAAAGTAATAAAATTTCAGAGTTTACCAATGTATTTATTTTGTTTTAATAATGCGTTGAAATATGGAACTACTTTTCCGAACTCGCTGCAAACTTTAAAACAGTACACTGAAATGCTCAAGTAAGTGTTCAAAAAAGCATATATCGTATGCATTTGCGAGTAAGGATTGTTTATCAAATGTTAGTTTTCGAGTTTCTCCTTTGTCCGTGGAACACAGAAAATTATAAGTTTGTGCGTTCTCTGGATAATAGTCCAGAAATGTTACCATGCTGGTTTAAACGGTGAAAACATTTTAAGTTTCCAAATGTGGGTAGGTGGTAGCAGAGCAATTTAAAGAACTGAACCACGCGTGGACATACACTTAAAATTTCAAATACAATGACATATCACGTATCCAGCAAATTAGCAAATTAACTTTCTCATACTACGTACAGAAACCAATGATTTGTTTAGTTTAGTGACGGAATCTTTTAAGATTTATTTTGGGAAATAACGGTTTTCCTTTTAATAAGATCCGCACACTTAAGTATTATTGGTAGTTAAAATATCATCCTTTTCGTACACAATAATAAGATCCACCCCTCCTCTTCGCCACTTAATGTGAGTAATATAATGGTTGACTGAAGCAATTCTCAAATATTTTAAGTAAGGTATCACAAAATTACCGGAAACAAAAATTGGGGCGTTTTTAGATTTAATATAAAAGATTTACTATTTTTAAATTCAGATACCTCAGAACAGAAGTATTCATTTAAATTCAACGACCGCGAATTTGGAACCCATGAAAATATTTTTTCGATTGACGAACTCCTTAGAAATATTTGCAATATTATGTTTGAACCAGTGTCTGCAAACGATTGAGAGACTACCTGAAGATACAAACAGTAAATATTAAATGTCCGATAATTACACATAGCCATAGATGAATATTAATCTATATATATTTTATTATAATATTTATTATATTTATTATAAAAATTTACTTTGTATATACGGTATGTATCAGTTCATATATGAGATTACTGTTTTAAATAATTCAGGTTGATATTTAAAAGAGAATTCACGAATATTTATATATTTTATAACATTGTTAAAAACGTTTAATGCGTGTACTAATACATGCACGAGATTATGAAAACCCTGTGTGGTTTTATTATACAGTATGAGTAAAAAGGATACCCCAACTTTGAAGGTCTATAATATCAAAACCAAACAACCTACAACCTTGGTTGACCAATCAAAAGAACCTTGGGACCGTGAAGTTTGTTCACCATATCTTCATAAATGTTCAATGTGACCAGCACGAGCGGCCCGAACGACATCTACGCGATAATCAAACTCGTTCCACACTCTTGTCAGCAAGTCCGGTGTTACGGTTTGGATGGCGTCCGTAATTCTCGTTTTGAGGTCGTCAATGTTAGCCAGCAATGGTGGACGAAAAACTTGATCCTTTATGTACCCCCACAGAAAAAAATCGCACGGGGTAAGATCCGGTCTTCTTGGGGGCCAGTGATGAAGAGCCTGGTCACCAGTTGCTCCTCGACCAATCCAGCGTTACGACATCTCGTTCAGGTATCCGCGAACACCTAGGTGCCAATGGAGTGGCGCACCATAAAGGAAACATCAGACCGTCCCCTTCACATTGACGTGTCGAATGCGAGCACGCTACCCCCATCACCTCTAACCGAGAGTTACGAATGCCATCCAAACAGTAACACCGGACATGCTGACAAGAGANTACCCCCACAGAAAAAAATCGCACGGGGTAAGATCCGGTCTTCTTGGGGGCCAGTGATGAAGAGCCTGGTCACCAGTTGCTCCTCGACCAATCCAGCGTTACGACATCTCGTTCAGGTATCCGCGAACACCTAGGTGCCAATGGAGTGGCGCACCATAAAGGAAACATCAGACCGCCCCCTTCACATTGACGTGTCGAATGCGAGCACGCTACCCCCATCACCTCTAACCGAGAGTTACGAATGCCATCCAAACAGTAACACCGGACATGCTGACAAGAGTGTGGAACGAGTTTTATTATAGCGTAGATTTCGTTCTGGCCGTTCAGGGTGGTCACATTTAACATTTATGGATGTATGGTAAACAAGCTTCACGGTTCATTTGATTGGTCAATCAAGACTGTAGGTTGTTTGGTTTTGATATTATATACCTTCAAAGTTGGGGTATCCTTTTATACTCATCCTGTATAACAATTGAATAACGTGTTAAGTGAATTAATGCAAAATTAGTTGGATGTGGGTAATTACCGGATTGCCTGTGGTAAATAACTGCTTACCACCACAAACCCCTTGGTGCGAATAACGTAACGAAGGCTTCGCAGCTACTTAACGTGCTGTAATTATTAATGTACCATTTGAAAAGCACTCAGTGCATACGGGCGGTGAAGCTTGTTACGACCGCACCGTTGTAAACAATAAAGCTACCCGTTAGCATCAGCTCCACTTAGCACGGTAAGCCACTAACCATCACACTATAGCCTTTTCACAGGTTCTTCACACTTTCTGAATAAAATCTTTATAATCTAATCCCATTTATAACAAGTATAGTTGTTTGCTTAACACACAAGATTATACCACTTAATAGTTATACTTTCATTAATATTTATGTACCTTCATTTTTCTTCATAGTTATTATGTGTTAAAAAGAAGATAAATAATGTATACTGATCATGGCTGGTGAAAAATAGTTCTTATAGCTGCTTTTTTAAAACATTTTTTAGTGCCATAAGGTTTTCAGAAATGTATGGTTGGGTTTATATTTCGCGGTTCTAAAAAAAGATTGCATTCCGACTGTTTGTTCAACGCCCAAACACAGTGAGTTGGTTTTCGTTTGAGATATTATTCTGTACTTGTAAACTTTTTTNTGTTTGTTCAACGCCCAAACACAGTGAGTTGGTTTTCGTTTGAGATATTATTCTGTACTTGTAAACTTTTTTTTTTGCTTGTGGCTGAAGGATACGCAGTGATTAACCCGAATGTAGGGTTCAAGCAAGTCCTTACAAAAGTNTTTTTTTTTTGCTTGTGGCTGAAGGATACGCAGTGATTAACCCGAATGTAGGGTTCAAGCAAGTCCTTACAAAAGTTGGAATTACTTACGAATATACTAAATCTCTCATAGCGGTCACACAAATTGCCACTTGGAAATGTCCCTACATTATATTTACAAAGTTAGACCAAACAGATTAATGGCAGGGGTGGTCTTCACTCAGTAGCATTTATAAAATGTTCAACAAAAAGTTAAAGAAATTAAAACATTTTGGCAAATAAATAATAATAATGGCGTGTGGGGAGTGCACCCAGGGCGAGGCAACACCCTCCGAGTGACGGTCTTTCAAGCTGGGACCCGTAGGTGACCGTCATTCCCGAGCATGACAGAAATGAAACCCTAGAATGGAGCGGCGCTGGAATGCAAGGGCGGGGGAAACGGGAGTACCCCGAGAAAATCCGCCGGCAAGCGGCATCGTCCAGCGCGATTCCCACATGCGAAAATCCCGGAGTGAGCCCGTCGGGGATCGAACCCGGATCGCCGTGGTGGGAGGCGAGCGCCCTGGCCACTACGCCACCGCTGCCCCTTTTGGCAACCAAAAAGGCCTTGGCCTACTATTGTTTGCCAGGATTCTGACGTCACAGTTGTGCTGTAAATGTTTCAAGCAACGAGATTACCCATATGAGAGTTCCTCGCATCTAACCAACGTTGCTCGGAAACAAAACTTTTATAATTAAAAATAACTTTATTTTGACTGCTGAACGTCTCGGTTAAAGCCCAAACTATATGTGCTAACTGACGCTGATAGCTATCAAAAGAATTTGGCATCTTGGAAGGAAGACAATTGGATAAATGCGTTCATCGTATAAAATACTAACTATAACCTCTAGTTATTAATAATATTGTATCGGTTTTNTATAAAATACTAACTATAACCTCTAGTTATTAATAATATTGTATCGGTTTTTAACAGCGCATGTTAAAGAGTTTGCTGAAGCTCAGAATGTAATCCCGTAAAATTATGATATATATATATATATATGGCTTGCATACTTTACAACAAACAGCAATGGCAATTCACTCTTTGGCACTGCTAAATATTAGCACATAGTTAGGCGGGTTGAGTATGTAACATGATTTTGCAGTACCCGAAGCTTATAAAACCATTATGTACATCAATTATATTAGTTTCGTATTAGTGCCTATATGGGCTAAAATTTAAAATTTGGAGCTACTATTCCAGATCTCAAGTTTGTGTTAAATATTGGAAACATTAGTGGAGAAACTGTAATATAAGTTACATTTTTTGGCCAGATGTGAATTGCTACAAAACCTCAGTTGAATAAATTAAATAAAANGAAACTGTAATATAAGTTACATTTTTTGGCCAGATGTGAATTGCTACAAAACCTCAGTTGAATAAATTAAATAAAATTTTCTCTAGGCGTACTTTTTAAAAGTATTCCATTTTTGTTCTGCCTTAATAATTATTTCGTTGCTGTACGCGTAATGTCGTGGCCTCTTAATCTAGATTTGTTTTGTTGGGCCATGTTTTTAGTTATCTCTTAAAATTAAACTTAATAATTTACAATAAAACGTGTAGTGTGCGTAAATTTACAACTCGTTTGAAGAATGCGTGGGCCACGTTTGAGTGCCAAAGCTTTTAAAAATACGTACAGACGCTTCAGGAACTACTGCACTAATACTAAGAAATAGTTTTGATTGAATTCTTTCCATAGACTTGTGACTGATACAAGAACACTAATAGTCTTACGTAATTGACATTGCTGGCGATAGAGCAGGTGACTTGTAAGTCACGATTGGCTTCTTCTCTCTTCGTGGCGTAACCACCTGCTGGAAGTTACGGTATTTGGTAGTNGTGACTTGTAAGTCACGATTGGCTTCTTCTCTCTTCGTGGCGTAACCACCTGCTGGAAGTTACGGTATTTGGTAGTCGGCAGGTGGTATGTGAAGTTAGCCAAACTTTGTATTTCGACGGCTGTTGGACGTAACTGCACACACGTGGTACTACGGGCAACCACTCAACCTGCGTTTCGGCCACTTCACTGAAACGGCAGAATGACAAAAGAGAATTGTGTGTTGTTTGAATAATTCTTGTAATGTGAGCAATTGATTGTGTGAAAAATGTTCAAACAAGAAGCTACTGATATGGCTGATAAGCCTACTTTCCTCAACATGGGTGCAATTAATTTTTAAATGAGTTCTTGAAAGCTAAGTTGGTAGGTAGGACTTGACTTCTCTTTGAAAACAATAACATTATTAATGTAACCAGAAACATAAGCAACAGTAGGGATACAATGACACACACACACAACACACACACACACACATATATATATATCCACACACACGCGCGCACACACACATACACAACCACGTGCCTTACCCGGGACTTGAACCCAGAAAATCTCGTACCATAAACTAGCTTGCAATCCACTGCATAACGTAGGTCGTATTCGGAGTATAAACTTCGGATTTAACCAGCCAAATGTTTCGAATGGTAGGGTTTACTAACATAAATATTTACAGGGCCATCATTATTAAAATAACAGACTGAACCTCTTAAAACATGTAAGTTTACATGGCCTGCCGTAGCGCTACTTGTGCGAAGAATTTGAGGGAAATAGGTTTTTGGTCCACGAGATATGGCATAAACAAATTTATTTTCTTTTTTGATGCTATCGTACAAAATTGCTAATAAAAGAGGGCTATATATACGATGCTTCTAATGCATACTGTCTACATACAAATTGTGGTTTAATTTGGTTGAGTTGTTTAATTTATGTGGCAAACTTACCTAAATTATATACGAAGCCGCCATTTTGAACTACGTTGTATGATACATTTAAATCATAAAAGTTTAGAAGGCGTTTTGTAGCATTTTGCTTTCTGTTGTTTTTAATGAATATAAGTTTAATAATTACAAATTTGTAAAATATTTACATTCAAATAATGTCGCAGTTTTAACTGACCTACGCATTAATAAACTTAAAAGGCTTATGGCAGTGTTCATTTGACATACTGTGGAAGGATACGTTATGTGCATACAGGTAGATTTTGGGCAGGACTTTCAAAAGTGTCCAGTTTACCGTGAAGAGCCTATAAGGCACTAGAATCTCGCCACTGAGAAAAAAAATCGTTTTGTCTGGGACACGGTCGTGAGTTTTACGCGAATACTTCTACGTTAGAAGGTAATATTTACTTTGAGGTATGAGAATGAAATGAAAGTAACCAATTGTATACATGCTTTTTATGGCCTATATGAGTTATTTCGTTTGGCGCCAAAATCAGTACGCTAGCACATTGGAGTCGTGAGATATACTGTCCGCAAATTGTCGCCCACGTCCAAAATGGCCGCCAGTTGCCGTCGGTCCCCACCCGCACGTCGCGCATGCGCGTCGCCAAATCAAGGTCACGCTCGTACTGCGGTCACCATTTATTTCAATTGTGTTATTAGTCTCGAAGTTATAGTGTCGGAACGGATCACCCTGCGAACGTCACATCGCCGTTTCCGTTCCTGGTTCGCCACGTGTCGGTCTGTTTATAAACACGTATTCACGTCAAAAAAGATATGCTAAGACTAAAGATACAGGATTTTATTTTTTTGCATATTAAAAGTACGTTATCTGTTCCACAAATGTGTTACGACTGGTAATCACCAATATTAAATGTTTAAACACGTTACACCATGATGCCGATTAAAACAGTTTCCATTTAGTTTTGTTACACAAAACTTTGCATGCATTTGTAGTGTTAATTAAAATCATTCCTTCAAATTCATTCCAAAACATTTAAGAAAATACGTCTTACTGGGTATTGTCGCAATTTTTTTTTATATAAATGTATGATTACAGGGTTACAGTGGCTTGGTAACTTCGCTGACTTGGATCTTTGCATCTCTTAACATCCTCTCCGTAGGCCACCTTTAGAGTTAGTTGAAACTTACTCGCTCTGAAAGGCTGTAAATCCACAGCAGAAAATCGATGCGACGGTTTCCCGGTCAGCGTCTAAGTGCATTAGTTCTCCAACAACGAGCAGAACATAATCTTTACCAAGACTCATTAAGCCCTAACGTCTTTTTTTCCCCTCAGAAAGACAATATTTGCACTTACTTTNCCTACTTTTTTTTTTTTTTGTAAATGGTGATTTAAGGAGTTTAAAGTTTAGGGCAGCAAATACTTTATTATAGTCCATTCACAGTTCTTCCAACTTTTCTGAAGCCCTGCTCAAGTTCTACTTTCAGGATATTCCTCCGCCTCATGCAACTAACAAAGCTTAGAAAATTACGCCAAAGGGACAACTAACCGGGTTCGTGGGCACTCAATGTGGTTTTTTTTTGCAGGAAGAACTATTTCTTACTAGGCATTACTACACGCCTTTTTTTCTCCCTGCTTTTATTCATATTAACTATAAATTAAATATTATAATTTATAGATATAATGTAAGTAAAGGTTCAGTTTAACTAAAAATAAAGCACTTTTATAGTAACGCACGTATAAAACTCTTGTAAGGCGTGGCATATTTAGGGAACAAACAAACACTTAATACATGGGGTTATTTTCGAAAGGTTTGATTCGAAAAGTGTGAAGAACAGCGAATAAACTGTATATTTTTGGTGCTTCTTTAATATGCGTATTTGTGAACACATAAATNAGCATTTTGCTTTCTGTTGTTTTTAATGAATATAAGTTTAATAATTACAAATTTGTAAAATATTTACATTCAAATATTGTCGCAGTTTTAACTGACCTACGCATTAATAAACTTAAAAGGCCTATGGCAGTGTTCATTTGACATACTGTGGAAGGATACGTTATGTGCATACAGGTAGATTTTGGGCAGGACTTTCAAAAGTGTCCAGTTTACCGTGAAGAGCCTATAAGGCACTAGAATCTCGCCACTGAGAAAAAAAAATCGTTTTGTCTGGGACACGGTCGTGAGTTTTACGCGAATACGTCTACGTTAGAAGGTAATATTTACTTTGAGGTATGAGAATGAAATGAAAGTAACCAATTGTATACATGCTTTTTATGGCCTATATGAGTTATTTCGTTTGGCGCCAAAATCAGTACGCTAGCACATTGGAGTCGTGAGATATACTGTCCGCAAATTGTCGCCCACGTCCAAAATGGCCGCCAGTTGCCGTCGGTCCCCACCCGCACGTCGCGCATGCGCGTCGCCAAATCAAGGTCATGCTCGTACTGCGGTCACCATTTATTTCAATTGTGTTATTAGTCTCGAAGTTATAGTGTCGGAACGGATCACCCTGCGAACGTCACATCGCCGTTTCCGTTCCTGGTTCGCCACGTGTCGGTCTGTTTATAAACACGTATTCACGTCAAAAAAGATATGCTAAGACTAAAGATACAGGATTTTATTTTTTTGCATATTAAAAGTACGTTATCTGTTCCACAAATGTGTTACGACTGGTAATCACCAATATTAAATGTTTAAACACGTTACACCATGATGCCGATTAAAACAGTTTCCATTTAGTTTTGTTACACAAAACTTTGCATGCATTTGTAGTGTTAATTAAAATCATTCCTTCAAATTCATTCCAAAACATTTAAGAAAATACGTCTTACTGGGTATTGTCGCAATTTTTTTTTATATAAATGTATGATTACAGGGTTACAGTGGCTTGGTAACTTCGCTGACTTGGATCTTTGCATCTCTTAACATCCTCTCCGTAGGCCACCTTTAGAGTTAGTTGAAACTTACTCGCTCTGAAAGGCTGTAAATCCACAGCAGAAAATCGATGCGACGGTTTCCCGGTCAGCGTCTAAGTGCATTAGTTCTCCAACAACGAGCAGAACATAATCTTTACCAAGACTCATTAAGCCCTAACGTCTTTTTTTCCCCTCAGAAAGACAATATTTGCACTTACTTTTTTTTTTTTTTGTAAATGGTGATTTAAGGAGTTTAAAGTTTAGGGCAGCAAATACTTTATTATAGTCCATTCACAGTTCTTCCAACTTTTCTGAAGCCCTGCTCAAGTTCTACTTTCAGGATATTCCTCCGCCTCATGCAACTAACAAAGCTTAGAAAACTGCGCCAAAGGGACAACTAACCGGGTTCGTGGGCACTCAATGTGGTTTTTTTTTTGCAGGAAGAACTATTTCTTACTAGGCATTACTACACGCCTTTTTTTCTCCCTGCTTTTATTCATATTAATTATAAATTAAATATTATAATTTATAGATATAATGTAAGTAAAGGTTCAGTTTAACTAAAAATAAAGCGCTTTTATAGTAACGCACGTGTAAAACTCTTGTAAGGCGTGGCATATTTAGGGAACAAACAAACACTTAATACATGGGGTGATTTTCGAAAGGTTTGATTCAAAAAGTGTGAAGAACAGCGAATAAACTGTATATTTTTGGTGCTTCTTTAATATGCGTATTTGTGAACACATAAATNAAAAAGTGTGAAGAACAGCGAATAAACTGTATATTTTTGGTGCTTCTTTAATATGCGTATTTGTGAACACATAAATGCATATATATATGGTAGGCCTATTTATTGTGTTATTTTGAGGAAAATAATTTTCATTAGATTTGTTGCAGATTTCAGACACATTTTCGTGTTCCTTTTCAGGGTAAATAAATATTTCCCACGCAGCTGATGTAACTGTACTGATTAGCCTGAAGTACTAAGTAAAGGTTTAATGTTCATGCAGTATAACTGCAGCTAACATATACGCAAAATAACAGAAGAGTTTGTCATAATCTTTTGTTTTCTTTTGTGGCGGTGGTAATTTTAGTTTATATTTCTATCATAAATTATTCAATTTCCAGAAAGATTTTCGAAAACTTGATACTTTTTGTATGGTAATAAATTATAGCATGTTGCTATCGTGTGTACTAAATAAGTAATGAAGAAGAAAGCCTCTTACAAAAATACTTAATGTTAACTAAAATCCTATGAGATTGTTTATCACCATACGTACTTGGGAGTTGTGCAAGAAACCCCCATTCGCGCATTAAAAAATGTAAAATATGTGAACATTTCTTGATTGTTATTGCTTACAAATTTTG
Source organism: Clitarchus hookeri (assembly GCA_002778355.1). Lineage (NCBI taxonomy): Eukaryota > Metazoa > Arthropoda > Insecta > Phasmatodea > Phasmatidae > Clitarchus > Clitarchus hookeri. The sequence goes on along the minus strand of NQII01004306.1, from coordinate 56,638 downwards.
TGAAAAATTTAGCTTCCAATACAACTTCGATGTAGTACACGACGGCTGATACACATGGGAATTGTAGTGCTCAGTGACGTTGACTTAACCGTGCCAGAGGCCGAAATGAAATAATTCCAAGTGATTTCATCTCGGGAATTAATGTTTTTCTGATCAACTTGCTGTACCAGAGTTCTTCCCATTTTAAGATACGTACGTAGTAACATACTGTCCATCTTTGATGCCCTTAGCAATGAGAGATTTCCGTCTACGTGAGAGAACCGCATGACTGAATATAACTACTAATAGTAACATTTAACCGGCACTACAATACCTGGGTTTAATTCCTGTTTGTTACCGTCAGCTGCTGAAATTACTGCCAACTGTTTTCTTTTTACTGATGCTGCTGATGAGTCACTGAAGAAAGTTGTTAAGCGTCTGGGTTGGAGGCTGTATTTACCGCGGAAACCACTGATGTGCAACACAGGCAGTCTCAGCAGTAGCAGACGACCGAAAAATGGCGGCGGTAAACTATAGTTCTAACAAAAAAAAANTGCAACACAGGCAGTCTCAGCAGTAGCAGACGACCGAAAAATGGCGGCGGTAAACTATAGTTCTAACAAAAAAAAATGTAAAGTTGAATTCTGCCAAGGATGCGAGGAGAGTAAGGATGGGTTGATGGGTTAGTATTCAAATANAAAAAAAAATGTAAAGTTGAATTCTGCCAAGGATGCGAGGAGAGTAAGGATGGGTTGATGGGTTAGTATTCAAATATTTTTATTTGAATTAAATGTCCGTAGGTATTATAATTTTTACAGAATAATCCTCTTATCATCGAACAACGTATATGTTGATAATGCCAAAGACAGTGGCTTGTCGGGCGTAGGAGAGACCAGTAGTGTGTGGTGAAGTGTTTCAAGGTAAGCTGGTGCTTGCTCAGTGCTGTACACACTCGGCGCACGCAGCAGGAACCAGTAACCAGGGTGGAGCCGGGAGAAATTTAAAGTATTGCGGCCACTCACGAGAGAGCGTCGAGGCATCCTTTATACACGTGCCGTGACGTCAACTGCACTACTGCGTTTAAGTGGNGGCCACTCACGAGAGAGCGTCGAGGCATCCTTTATACACGTGCCGTGACGTCAACTGCACTACTGCGTTTAAGTGGCCTATGTGTAAACTAGCAAACGGTTAGGTATAGCATAGACAGAGCAAAAAAAACCAGCTTAACTCGCAACAGTTCACGACACGCCGCCGTGGTACACCATTATTTCTACTGCCGCCACTGCTGACAAGTGTTCCGTTACTGAGACCATTGCACTGATTAGCTGTTGACTTTCCTAAAAGGTTTCCTGATGATCGGTTACCTTAGCGCTGTCAGTAGAAAAAGGAATTAAGCTCCGGTAGAAGATTTGAGGCCGTTACGGTATTCCTGGTGGAAATTTTTACCCGTTAATTAAAAAGGTGTCTTAATGTATCAAAATTTGCATTCGCGGGTTGCAAATTAGGCTCTTATTACTTACAGTTACAGCGACATGCATTAAAAAAACTAGATTTTTATTATAGTCCATACACTGTTACTTCCAACTTTTCTAAAGCCTTGCTAAGATTATACTTTCGGGCTGTTCCTTCGCCTCATGCAAACAAAGCTTAATTAAGTAAGTCTACTAAATTACACCGAAGGGTCAATGCACTGCATTCGTGCGCACTACGTTCAATAATATTTTGCATGGGATCTATTTGTTACTAGGCATTGCCAACACACCTGTTTTATCTCCGTTTGTACTCATATTAATTATTTATTAAATTTGATTATTTTATAGATAAAATTTATGTTAACAGAATTATAAAACTCTTGTGATACATCAGGTACTTGGGAAACAACCAAACGTGTCATTCATGAGGTGTTTTTTTCATAAGTTTTATTAAAGAATTGTAAAGATACCATGAATAAACTATATACACGTCACACTGTCAAATTTTTCCGTCAAACTGCTTGCAATAAATTTGGTCAAACAAAGTTGAATAGTTGTGACATCANGGCCACTCACGAGAGAGCGTCGAGGCATCCTTTATACACGTGCCGTGACGTCAACTGCACTACTGCGTTTAAGTGGTCTTTGTGTAAACTAGCAAACAATTAGGTATAGCACAGAAAGAGCAAAAAACCAGCTTAACTTGCAACAGTTCACTACTGCTGCCACTGCTGATAAGTGTTTCGTTACTAAGACCATTGCACTGATTAGCTGTTGACTTTCCTAAAAGGTTTCCTGGTGATCGGTTACCTTAGCGCTGTCAGTAGAAAAATGAATTAAGCTCCGGTAGAATATTTGAGGCCGTTACGGTATTCCTGGTGGAAATTTTTACCCGTTAATTAAAAAGGTGTCTTAATGTATCAAAATTTGCATTCGCGGGTTGCAAATTAGGCTCTTATTACTTACAGTTACAGCGACATGCATTAAAAAAACTAGATTTTTATTATAGTCCATACACTGTTACTTCCAACTTTTCTAAAGCCTTGCTAAGATTATACTTTCGGGCTGTTCCTTCGCCTCATGCAAACAAAGCTTAATTAAGTAAGTCTACTAAATTACACCGAAGGGTCAATGCACTGCATTCGTGCGCACTACGTTCAATAATATTTTGCATGGGATCTATTTGTTACTAGGCATTGCCAACACACCTGTTTTATCTCCGTTTATACTCATATTAATTATTTATTAAATTTGATTATTTTATAGATAAAATTTATGTTAACAGAATTATAAAACTCTTGTGATACATCAGGTACTTGGGAAACAACCAAACGTGTCATTCATGGTGTTTTTTTCATAAGTTTTATTAAAGAATTGTAAAGATACCATGAATAAACTATATACATGTCACACTGTCAAATTTTTCCGTCAAACTGCTTGCAATAAATTTGGTCAAACAAAGTTGAATAGTTGTGACATCANTGTCACACTGTCAAATTTTTCCGTCAAACTGCTTGCAATAAATTTGGTCAAACAAAGTTGAATAGTTGTGACATCATTGAAACGTCATAAACACCGCCATATTTGTCTGAGGAAGTTGGTTGCTTCAGTCTCCATCAAACGTTTGAAGATATGACCGGTTCTAAAATGTATTTAATGTTTGACGTGCTCAGCCAGTCAGAATCGTGCAGGACAAAAATTGACGTTACAAAACTTTAGAATACGAAAAAAATTGCCGGAAACGAAATAGGTTATGTAGATAGTTAGATTATGTATAAGCTGTCTGAGCATGAACGCTAGTTTAAGTGGACATTGCACATAGTATTAAAACTCTGAGACATTAAATTTCATTGTGAGGGAAACCTCTGATAAATAAAATTCGAATTTATTTAATCAAGTGAAAATAAACCACAACAGCAGTATCTCACTTTGAAAGTAATTTTTAAATAAAATTTTAGATTAGACCATTCCAGTTAATAAATTCGACAATGATGCACATTTTCAAACACATTCAAAATTATTTGATCAAATTTGTTTGAAGGAAAAATTTCATGGCAGTATTTCGTCTTCAAATTTTATTGTCAAATCGTATTTGAAGGCAAAACTTTGACAGTATGACAGGGGCTTTAGAGATTGCCTCTCAAAACATAGCTTGTTTGAAGTTATCATCGCGAATGATTACAGTAGCTGGAGTGCAAAAGTGTGAAGTAAATGCAGACCAGTTCGGTTCTAGCAGAACATTCCACACCAAACTCCCGCAGGAACGAAGCCCCGCCGCAAATTCCAAAGCCTCACATAACCTGTGCTCGACCGGTGAGAAAGGAAAGGTGCAGGAGTGAAGTTAGTGGTGGNCGCAAATTCCAAAGCCTCACATAACCTGTGCTCGACCGGTGAGAAAGGAAAGGTGCAGGAGTGAAGTTAGTGGTGGCAGGAATTCATTGAACCGATTCACGACGGAGCCAAAAAGAGCAAAGTTAATAGCGTTGCAAATTGTAGGTCGTGGAACTAAATCTTCTCGGTCGCCGTACTTAAAAGTGGCTTCATTGTGACATTCAACACAAAAAAAGGTTTATTTAATTCTTGTTTACATTTTATTTGTTTATTGCTCTTTCATATCCTCCCAGTCTTCTCATGTTTTTTTTTCCAGAGTTAGCTGATATGAAGCTATTCGACGTTTCGTGATAATTTCATATTTTTTTGCCATTCATATTCAGATTTTTTTGCTCTTGTCCAAACGGCCAAGGGATTGGAGCTTGTCCACGGATTAGATAAACACACGTGGANCGCAAATTCCAAAGCCTCACATAACCTGTGCTCGACCGGTGAGAAAGGAAAGGTGCAGGAGTGAAGTTAGTGGTGGGAGGAATTCATTGAACGGATTCACGACGGAGCCAAAAAGAGCAAAGTTAATAGCGTTGCAAATTGTAGGTCGTGGAACTAAATCTTCTCGGTCGCCGTACTTAAAAGTGGCTTCATTGTGACATTCAACACAAAAAAAAGGTTTATTTAATTCTTGTTTACATTTTATTTGTTTATTGCTCTTTCATATCCTCCCAGTCTTTTCATGTTTTTTTTCCAGAATTAGCTGATATGAAGCTATTCGACGTTTCGTGATAATTTCATATTTTTTTGCCATTCAAATTCAGATTTTTTTGCTCTTGTCCAAACGGCCAAGGGATTGGAGCTTGTCCACGGATTAGATAAACACACGTGGANAATTCAGATTTTTTTGCTCTTGTCCAAACGGCCAAGGGATTGGAGCTTGTCCACGGATTAGATAAACACACGTGGACGTCCCTTTGTAGCGGATGTACCCATTCGCTGAATGGCTGCGTTGCTCGGACGGGTCTTGCATCCGACTGGACACCTGCGTACTGTAGAATATTCCCTATTGGCTGCGCTGCCGGCTGTCAAATGAGTTACCACAGGCACTGACTGACGAACGACGCAGGTTCCGACACGTTGCTAGCCGGTGACGCCATTTTGATACGCGTTTCTGGAGTTACCGTTATAAGCGTCGGGTTTCACTTCCGTGTTCGTAAGTGTTAACCGGCATTTTCCAGGAATGTGGACGGAGCACTACAGTGCAATAAACCGGTCGGGGAAATTGCTCATTACCTCCATAACGCAGTTTACACTCGCCACTGGAATGCATGGCCGAACTCGCTTGGTGCAGGACTTGCTCATCAACAAACAGATTCATTTCACTGACGCATTTGAAAGGCACCCCAAAACATTTGAAAAAATTCCCAAAATCTATTTTTTCTAAAGTATTGGTAGCTCAGGGCGCTCTTTTTTTTATGATGTATGAAAGTCAAGGAAATAATAATCTACTTATTGAAAAGCGACTACGGTTTCCAAGATGGGAAGATAGCGACTGAGATAACCGCTATTGTTTATTCATTAAGCAGGAGAATGTAATTTTGAATTCTTTAAACTGAAAATAGGTCACAAGCGGTCGTTGTCATCATTCTCAAGGCTGCTATCCTTCAGCCGCTTCAAAGGTTTTTCTTCTTCTGACATTTCGGCAGTCGTTAAGGCTGCTGCCAACAGGTGATGCAGATAACATTGAGCTTGGGCTAGGTGGCAGTGGTGTTGTGGCCTGTTGACGGACGAATCTCAGGTCAAAGAGATTCCCGCCTTGTTTACTTACTTACCTTATAGGAACACCATCCAGGTATATACTTTCCACATTTAATCAAGCACTTGCAAAAGCCCTGCTTATTGGATCTGATTTTCCTCTCATTTGTAGCCTTTTACCATATGTAAATGTAATACTGTCATGTGGCCGATCATATTATTCATTCCTTTTCCAAGTGAAACCGTATAATTGTTAGTGAAGTGAATGTTTTCGTAATATCCTTATTCGTGTTCATNTTCATTCCTTTTCCAAGTGAAACCGTATAATTGTTAGTGAAGTGAATGTTTTCGTAATATCCTTATTCGTGTTCATATGTGTATACAAATCCTGGCTTCACTGGCCATAAATTTAAATATCACACTCTCAGTATAACGCAAAGTCTTGGAACNATGTGTATACAAATCCTGGCTTCACTGGCCATAAATTTAAATATCACACTCTCAGTATAACGCAAAGTCTTGGAACTATCTTTATAAATCCTCTACCAACTTAAGTGGAAGTCTGAATGTACACAGTCGAATCCCACGCGCCATTGATGTCAGAGATAAACACCGACTACGACTGTGCGTGAAGGCCAACTGACAGGCTACAGCGGAACAGCTCACCGTCCAAATGAACCAGGGGGCATCTAGACACGTGTCTACCGCAACAGTTCAGCGAACACTTCGGACTCAGGAGTAGACGGAGGGTGACTGCATCCATGCTAACAAAGGTGCATCGACGAAAACGACTGGAATTTGCTTGACAGTACGGAGACTAGACCGCTGCTAATGGTCAGCGGATAGCCTTCTCTGACGAGTCACGGTTTAATGTGCATAGAACGGATGGACATCAGCGTGTCCGGTGAGAAACGTCGGAGAATCGACACCCTGCATTCATTGCTNGTCTGGGAAATTTATCTTGGTATTCTCTACGTCCCATCATCCGTGTGGAAGACACTCTTGATCGTTTTGGTTATGAATCAATTCCCCGGCGATCATGTCCACCTGTGCATTATGATTTTCTTTCCTCTGGAAGATGGGATCTTCCAGAACGATAATGTGGCTTGCCATATGTCTAGAAGTGTCCGCACATGGCTGGAAGAGTACGCTCAAGACTTCAAAGTTCTTCCCTGGCCCTCAAACAGCACCGATCTCAATCCAATTGAACATCTGTGGGACCACCTTTATCGTCGTGTTCGCCATCCGTCTCCACCGCCACGCACCTTTCAACAGTTGCGGGACGCACTGCAGACAGCACGGTTCCAGATACCCGTGGAGGCCTATCAGCACCTGAATGAGTCACTGCCAGCTCGTCTAGCTGATGTCCGTGCTGCGAAAGGAGGTTACTCTGGATACTAGCAGGTGGCCATAATAATGTGATTCGGCTCTATGTGTGAAGGTTTATAGTGACACGCACCCCTTGGCTTACTGAGGAGGAGAGTACTTGGCGCTTGAGGTGTCAGGACAGTGCCATGTCCTAGTATACGAGCCGCGTAATTGCGTGGTATTAAATGGGTGTGGATGCGACATACCTTGAGTCCTACATTGCCTCTCTCACCTAGGCGACTCAAGCGTGTGAGAGTGGTGCTTCGGCACCCGGTACTCCTGAGATTATCCCGTATCTCCCATACGGGGAATTGAGTATTAGGCCTGATGGATGGACCGACAGTCGGCACCTAGGCTCTTCCACTAGCTGGGATCGGCTCTCAAGACCTCGCTGTTAAGAGCCGCCCAAATATCTTCACTTACTTGAACATATTTGAAGAGGACCTTAATAGAGTTGGCGATTTCTTGATATGGGGCAACATTGTGTTGGGCTCACATACACCTCTCCATGTGTGTGTCAAATCGTGGTGCTGTAACAGACCTTGGGCCTATTATACAACTCTTACAGGTCCACACGTCTAGCTAGAACTTGTTAACTTGTCTATCAAGAAGTCTCGTAACACAAGCTGAGAGACGACACTTGTGAAAATCCATACTAATTCTCAATTGTAGATGGATTGTAAAATTGTATATGGATTCTACAGGACTAGTTAACAACTGTAACAAGTGTACCTTCGTAGTTTCGTAAATTATGTTTTTTTTTTTGTTTTGGTGAGTGATTGATTCTCTTGTGTCATTTGTGGCATGTTATTTGCCGAAAGCGAAATTCTCAGACTGGATAGTCTTTCATGGCCCTGTTCAGATCACTTTATCATTAATTTCACCGTACAGGAGCCTTCTTAGGCCTGATATAATGGTAAAAAGGGGGAGGAGGGGTCAGTGTCTGCTGATAATTGCGTACCATCCCACTTTTTTGATTATTGAGTTTGTCAGTTTTTTTTAATTATGACATAATAAATTTGAAATTGTATCATAATATTGCCCTGACTCTCTCTAAAATTGAAACTGTTAAAAACTTTTCAAATACAATTCTACTGATTATTTTACTTTCTGGTATTCTGATTCCTAAAGAGTTAAACAGACCTGTCATCAAAATCGCAGTGCATTGCATAATGTCTTCAGTAGCTAACAATATACATATTAACTAAAGGTTCAGTAAGAATGATTCCACATACTGAAATCACTGATTCAGATTGTGAGAGCAGCGAATAAGGAATTAGGTATAAATGTTATCAAACAACTGCCAGCGATATGAATCATGTTATTAATTTTATTGTGCTTGTTAATGCCACCGCTTTTGTGCAGCAATGCTAATCGGTTGCGTCTAATAAACTAACCAAAACTTTCGTATAAAAACACGTACGCCATTTGAGTCTGGAAGTTCATGATGCTAGAACAATTTTGAAGAATTCAGCTTTAGAGGTTGTTATAGCGATATGGATGTCGTACGATGTAAAACTGCATAAAAAGCAAAATTAACACATTCACGATACACTAATCCACAAGACTGGATTTTCTCTCAATATATATTTCCGCAACATTATGCTGCAGTATTTCAGTACGTGAATTTATCGTAGGCGCTGATATTAAGCGGATTTACGTATCTATAGGCTGTTAACGGAAAATTGAGAACTTTTTAAATCAACCTATGAAAAATGTCACTGCTCATGCTTGCATATAGTATTTTAACGAGCACACTGACTGGCATGTGCCCAGTTAAGTTGGTAACGACGAAATAGTATTATTTCCATGCTCTAAAGTTGAATTAAATGTGTTGGATAAGCATTCATGAATACTGAAATTATTTATTTATTTTTTCTGTTTTTTTTNTCTAAAGTTGAATTAAATGTGTTGGATAAGCATTCATGAATACTGAAATTATTTATTTATTTTTTCTGTTTTTTTTTAATGCATATTAGTACAAGAATGAGCATATTTGTTAAATTTTATACTTTTATAACAATTTTACAGTTTCACTTTACGGACGCATGAATAACGTGATCAGGCCCATGGCAATGTTAATGTTACCTGTGGTGAAAGAACACACAGTGTGCATACAAGTAGATACTAAGCAGAGCCTTTACAAATGCTCAGTTTGCCGTGAACGACCTTTAATAATGCTACTGTTAATCACCATCCGTTCTTGCACGCCAGAAATCGCTGCCCCGTGTAGATAACTCATAAAATAAAATAAAAAAGACGAAGGAAATTTTAATTTCAGAGTTATGAAATCATGCTGCCTTTAATCCGGCCTCCTTTAAATTAAAACGAAATTAAACTCGGAACGTTCGTCGGGCAGCGCCCAAAGGAAACTGTGGCTAACTGAAATTAAATCCTCGAGCTATCTCAAGCGTGGCGCGATAAGGCGTAGTAGTGCCCGATGAACGCCGAAATTTCCTCGGTCGTAGTTCAAACCGTAATCTGAAACTGTAGATAAGTATTTTCCTTAAGGGTGCACGGTATATTTCAGCACGATATTGTTTATTTTAACCATGAATGGAAAACAAAATCGTATTTTTGCCGCTAAAGTCACAAAATTGAAGTTTTTTTTTATGTAAAGGTTGTTTATGGTAAATTTAGCACTTTTGAAAGCCCAGCTTAAGATCTAGTTGTATGCACATTGTGTATTCTTCCGCTTTAAATAAAATTATTACTGTTGTGGGCCTCATCACTTTATTCGTGCGTCGGTCAAGTGAAACTGTGAAATTATTAGAAAAGTAAATATTTCACGAATTTGCCCATTACTACGCTTACGTACATTAAAAAAAAAAAACAAAAGAAAATAATTTCAGTATTTTCGAATGTTTACGTGATACTTTTAATTCGACGTTAAAACATGAAGCCACGTTCCCGTCGTCGCTACCAACTTTACAGGGCGCATGCCAGTCCCGAGTGCCCGTTAAAATACACGCAACTAGGGACAGTGGCATTTTCCAAAGGTTGAGCTCGAAAGTACTCAGTTTACTGTGAACATACTACTGTTACAGGAACACAAGTACTTGCTTAAATTAAACAGTGGCAACGAGAAAGTATTTGACATTATCAAATAACTTATTACTAGAAATAATAAATGGAATTACACTCATGCTTATAAGGATGCTCAGTTCTCCATTAATCTTCCCTCAAATTTTTTCTTATAAAATTTTTGATCCTATCCGAAAGGAGCTAATGCGTCTTGTATGTGTGTACAGAACTTCATGTTTATGCAGGNTCTAAAGTTGAATTAAATGTGTTGGATAAGCATTCATGAATACTGAAATTATTTATTTATTTTTTCTGTTTTTTTTAATGCATATTAGTACAAGAATGAGCATATTTGTTAAATTTTATACTTTTATAACAATTTTACAGTTTCACTTTACGGACGCATGGATAACGTGATCAGGTCCATGGCAATGCTAATGTTACCTGTGGTGAAAGAACACACAGTGTGCATACAAGTAGATACTAAGCAGAGCCTTTACAAATGCTCAGTTTGCCGTGAACGACCTTTAATAATGCTACTGTTAATCACCATCCGTTCTTGCACGCCAGAAATCGCTGCCCCGTGTAGATAACTCATAAAATAAAATAAAAAAGACGGAAGGAAATTTTAATTTCAGAGTTATGAAATCATGCTGCCTTTAATCCGGCCTCCTTTAAATTAAAACGAAATTAAACTCGGAACGTTCGTCGGGCAGCGCCCAAAGGAAACTGTGGCTAACTGAAATTAAATCCTCGAGCTATCTCAAGCGTGGCGCGATAAGGCGTAGTAGTGCCCGATGAACGCCGAAATTTCCTCGGTCGTAGTTCAAACCGTAATCTGAAACTGTAGACAAGTATTTTCCTTAAGGGTGCACGGTATATTTCAGCACGATATTGTTTATTTTAACCATGAATGGAAAACAAAATCGTATTTTTGCCGCTAAAGTCACAAAATTTAAGTTTTTTTTTTTTTTTAATGTAAAGGTTGTTTATGGTAAATTGAGCACTTTTGAAAGCCCAGCTTAGGATCTAGTTGTATGCACATTGTGTATTCTTCCGCTTTAAATAAAATTATTACTGTTGTGGGCCTCATCACTTTATTCGTGCGTCGGTCAAGTGAAACTGTGAAATTATTAGAAAAGTAAATACTTCACGAATTTGCCCATTACTACGCTTACGTGCATTAAAAAAAAAAACAAAAGAAAATAATTTCAGTATTTTCGAATGTTTACGTGATACTTTTAATTCGACGTTAAAACATGAAGCCACGTTCCCGTCGTCGCTACCAACTTTACAGGGCGCATGCCAGTCCCGAGTGCCCGTTAAAATACACGCAACTAGGGACAGTGGCATTTTCCAAAGGTTGAGCTCGAAAGTACTCCGTTTACTGTGAACATACTACTGTTACAGGAACACAAGTACTTACTTAAATTAAACAGTGGCAACGAGAAAGTATTTGACATTATCAAATAACTTATTACTAGAAATAATAAATGGAATTACACTCATGCTTATAAGGATGCTCAGTTCTCCATTAATTTTCCCTCAAATTTTTTCATATAAAATTTTTGATCCTATCCGAAAGGAGCTAATGCGTCTTGTATGTGTGTACAGAACTTCATGTTTATGCAGGCNTATAAAATTTTTGATCCTATCCGAAAGGAGCTAATGCGTCTTGTATGTGTGTACAGAACTTCATGTTTATGCAGGCAATTTTGAGGTAGCTTCATTAAAATTTATACGAAAACATTATAAACTGCTTATTTGTTTTAATAATCTGAGCAAACGTGTGTTTTCTACCGGGTTAATAGTTTGGGATTAAGGGCAGTGCCTACCGGCTGGCAGCTGCAAAATTTAAATAAGAAATCCCATGTTAAGGAAATTTCGCCTCAGTGCGTTAATTTTAAAGATAGGCTCTTCAAAAATGTACTCTTAACGAGTTTTTTTTNGTTAAGGAAATTTCGCCTCAGTGCGTTAATTTTAAAGATAGGCTCTTCAAAAATGTACTCTTAACGAGTTTTTTTTTAGTAGAAAATCCCTGCAAGTGTTTATTTTCAATATGGATAGACAGTATGTACTTTTTTTTGTCAAATATAAATTTTAAAAATTCCTTGCAAACAGACTTATACATTTATAGAAATATATCCACTGCGTNGTTAAGGAAATTTCGCCTCAGTGCGTTAATTTTAAAGATAGGCTCTTCAAAAATGTACTCTTAACGAGTTTTTTTTAGTAGAAAAATCCTGCAAGTGTTTATTTTCAATATGGATAGTCAGTATGTACTTTTTTTGTCAAATATAAATTTTAAAAATTCCTTGCAAACAGACTTATACATTTATAGAAATATATCCACTGCGTNCTTTTTTTGTCAAATATAAATTTTAAAAATTCCTTGCAAACAGACTTATACATTTATAGAAATATATCCACTGCGTGTTAATTCAGTGCTCAGACGCCAAGTAAACCCAATCAAAATATCTCGAACACACCACTTTCAACGAAGCCGGTTTTACAATCGTTTTAATGGCTATGTTTACTTGCTGCCAGGATGAGCTAAAATTCAAACACGCAAAATATAAACCGCTGATTATATTAAATCAAGAGTTTATGTTTGATATTTTAATTTACCTCTGTTGACACGTAACATACTTTATAAGTTAATTGTGGGCAACTAAACGTTGATTAGCTGTTAACGGAATAGTACGTTTGAAATGAACTTTCGGAAAAAAAAATCCCTGTTGGCAATGTCATACAGTACGACGTTAAATACCGACTGCTATGTATACGGCGATGTTGTGTGTTACTGTCTTAAATTATAGTAGAGTGGAGAGATTTGGGCGGCTCAGTGAGGTGAGTATANTACGGCGATGTTGTGTGTTACTGTCTTAAATTATAGTAGAGTGGAGAGATTTGGGCGGCTCAGTGAGGTGAGTATAGAGCAGCGTCGGAATGTAAGAGTGAGGGAAACGAGAGATCATCCGGCACGATTCCGAGGTGAAAAAATTAACTAAANCAGCAGCGTCGGAATGTAAGAGTGAGGGAAACGAGAGATCATCCGGCACGATTCCGAGGTGAAAAAATTAACTAAACCTAAGTACTTAAAAAAAGCTACGAAAGAAATCTGTTTCCTTCGTAGTTGTAAAGTATTTTTTTCTTGCACTGACAGCGCTACTTCAATTGACGAATGGATAAAAGTTAATAATTACACGGCTATGTAGAGTTTAATACACGGTTGAAGAATGTGCATTTGACTGAAATTATAAGTAAAAGCTTAAGGCAATGAAAAGTCTCAATTTACCACAAACTAGCAATACACCTTCTTCATAACTAACAACTTTCCAGAAAGGTGTAGTTTGGTCTGCAATCAAAAATATTGAACAAGTTATCTGAACAATACAAATTATATCTGAATAACTACACATTTTTCAAACAAGCAATTCAATTTCCTCTCTACACTCCCACATTTTATTCCGTTGATGAATATTTTTGGTACTTTGACCTGTGAGTGTATAAACATATATACATTTGTGTGTTTCCTTCTTTACAGTTGGGTGTATAACTGACTTTGTTAAGATCTTAAAGTTGTAATTTGTTTTTCTTCTCCAGTTCAGGCCGGTGTCGTTTGTAAACACTGTTTTGACCTGCCCTACTAAACGTATGTATATTTGACAGACAACAAATTATACATTTTCGTTTTCCACACATATTAGTAATGCTTCGTTTTGCTCTCGTATGTATCAAAAATTGTAGTATCTCACGTATGATTGTGTAGTATTCTATTGTATTATACTGTTAAATGGAGCAGTGTATATGTAAAACAGTGACATGACACATATCCCAATTGTCTCTGACTTACTCGGGGGGGATCCACGAAGTGCACCAAGTTAAATAAATAACTGGAGTCGACGTTCAGTTTATTTTTTATTGCACTGGCCAGTACATTTTATCAGTGACAGATTTCCTGTCGTGGTGCTCACGTTCGTTTCGGCCGGAGAGAGCGCTGGCGGTGGGCGACGAAAGGTGCACGTGTCCTGGCCGTTGTATCGTGTATCACGGCGGACAGCTGCTAGAGGAGTGGCTGAAGAGGAAACATCCTGTGGTGCCCGATGGAAGCGGGAGGGAAGGACGGGCTATCTCGATCTCGATGCCCAGCGCTCCGTGACTAAGCTACGGGGAATTGCCGCCTCGCTCTCGTATTGTTCCGACCACTCGTTCGCGTCTAGCACGCACGAGAGTGTGGCTCCACCGCTGTGGGACCGTGTTTTTCTCCTTTGTCTACCATTGGCGTAGATGTGCGGGCAGAGGAATTTTGAGGACAAGCCAAATTTTCCAACCTAATACAATTTCTGGTAGATATAAAAAATGCAATGTTTATAATATTAATAAAATTAAAGATACAGTTTTTGTTTAAATAAATACACGTGTTAAAGCTATCATCCATCTAGGGCACCAAAAAGAGAGTACAGTTTCAGTAACTGTTTCACAAAAAAAAAGCCCATTTTTTGGGGTGAGAGCTTAATTCATTGACGTGCTCAAGTGTTGCAATCGTTAAATTTTTTTGTGTGTATTGCACTTGCATCAAGCGTGCTTATTGCAAACGAACAACGTACCGAGCAACGTATCGAGTGTTTGGTGATGTTAGCAGAACCCATTCACAAATGAAAGGTGTAGAAATGTCAATAAATCGGGTTTCTTGCGAGGAATTCACTCTAAACACAGATAACTAATTCCTGGTTGTTTACAGTACCGACCATAAATATCCTTCATGTGCAACATGTCCTTGTTCATGGATACAGGGGCTGAATGGGTTAAGAAACAATTTACATGCACGAATATTATCGTCACTTTTCTATTCCAGTCTACATGTGTATAAGTGAAATAGTGTAAAGGGGCGTTTTCATATCATTATTATGTGTGAAAACTCCGAACCAAGATATACGGGAACGTTCAGCTCAGCTTTATAATGATTATTACNCATATCATTATTATGTGTGAAAACTCCGAACCAAGATATACGGGAACGTTCAGCTCAGCTTTATAATGATTATTACGCCATGAAGTAACAGGGATGTACTAAAAATCTCGCAAAGGCGAGTTGTCAACGAAAAAACTTGCAAGCCATTTGATGGTCTTGCGCATAGAGACGATGAGGCATATGGTGCGTGTGCCTGGGTCACTCTCACTGCCCCCGCTGTTCTATAATAATAGTGATGCCACTGTTAATGTGGCGTATACCTTGTCTGCTACTTAACCGACGTAAATACGAAAATAATACACGCCGAAAAAAAAAAAACCGTGCTAGTAGGTGGCTATCGTAAGTGTAGAGAGAGTTCGGATAAACCTGCCACGTATTTCAAAAATACGATCACAGAGTAAATAAGTACACAGAGGCGAAATGGCGCGGCAGTTACTTTGGCGTGGGCGTACCCATTCCCTGATTGGTTGAACCAGACTCCGGGAACGGGCCTTGTGTCTGACTGGGTATTGCGTGCTGCGTAAGATTTTCTATTAACTGGGCTGCTTACCGGCAAGAAAACTACCAAGCTCTGATTGGCGAACGGCGTTCCGACATGTTGCTGGCTATTGACGCCATTTTAGTGGCGTGTGCGGATGCATTTCGCGGTATAATGGCTGTTTCACCTCTGTATATTTAATTACTCTGCGGTGTTATAGTAAAAACATACCGCAGAACTCGAAAAATATGTTTTTGGGATAGGGAAGGAATACGCTCCTCCCTTACCCTTTTTCTCCACCAAGCGCTCATGTACACTGAAGAGCCAAAAAAACTGGTATAGGCGTGCGTATGCGCAGAGTAACGCGATGCGGTCGTCAGCTAGATCGGTTACTGCTGCTACAATGGCAGGTTATCAAGATCTACGTGAGTTTGAACGTGGTGTTATAGTCAGCGCACGAGAGATGGGACATAGCATCTCCGAGGTGGCGATAACACTTGGATGTTCGCGTACGACCATTTCACAAGTGTACCGTGAATATCGGGAATCCGGTAAAACATCACATCTTCGACATCGCTGTGGCCGGAAAAAGATCGTGAAAGAACGGGACAAACGACGACTGACGAGAGAATCATTAAACGTGACAGGCGTGCAACCCTTTCTCAAATTGGCGCAGATTGGATTTGTGGACTGCCCTGCACGATTAATGGTGTGAATTGCCTCCTGCATGCCTTCATACATTAGTCGAGTCCATGACACGTCGTCTTGCGGTAGTTTTGCCTGCTCGGGGAGGCCCTACACGATATTAGGTAGGTGTACCAGTTTTTTGGCTCTTCAGTGTATGTTTTCAATCGAAACTGTTCACTCTAATATACCTCCTTTGTAATTATTTTTGTCTTACATAAGTTCTATGAATAAAGTTTTTCTGCTTTCCTTGTTACCCTTTCTCGCGGCTTCTCCATCCGTGAGTAGGTACGATATTATGTATCCCAGCTACACAGTGCCTGTGATTTCGAAGCAACTTAGAACTATCGATGTTTCATTAATCGTCACACATTGAGGTCTTGAGAGCCGATGAGGGTGGAGCGAGGTGAGTATGGAGTAGCGCCGAAATGCGAGAGCGGGGGAAACGGGAGTTCCGTGAGAAAACCCACCGACCAGCGGCNCGACTTAGAACTATCGATGTTTCATTAATCGTCACACATTGAGGTCTTGAGAGCCTATGAGGGTGGAGCGAGGTGAGTATGGAGCAGCGCCGAAATGCGAGAGCGGGGGAAACGGGAGTTCCGTGAGAAAACCCACTGACCAGCGGCATCGTCCTGCAATATTACGACATGCGAAAAGGCGGCATNTTTCTCGCGGCTTCTCCATCCGTGAGTAGGTACGATATTATGTATCCCAGCTACACAGTGCCTGTGATTTCGAAGCAACTTAGAACTATCGATGTTTCATTAATCGTCACACATTGAGGTCTTGAGAGCCGATGAGGGTGGAGCGAGGTGAGTATGGAGTAGCGCCGAAATGCGAGAGCGGGGGAAACGGGAGTTCCGTGAGAAAACCCACCGACCAGCGGCATCGTCCTGCAATATTACGACATGCGAAAAGGCGGCATTGACCCCACCGAGGATGTTTAGGTATTTATTGAGGTTGAGGCAGTGCTTGTAGAATTACTTTCCGCTATGTGATTTATGTTTATTTTAAGTAGCCATCGTTTCGTTCCATGCAATAGTTATCCTAAGAATCTGGTTTTTTGCGTGCTTTTGGATTGGTAGAGGAGCATATTATTATTTTCCATAACAGTTCTTATACGTTCCAAATATGTTGCAGTGATGAAGTCATGTGTATTTATTTTTCTGTCAAAACGTAGTATTTTTTTGGGCATGCGAAGGGTTGGGGGGGGGAAGGGGGAGGGTGAAGCAGCGTGTTATCGAGACACAAAGTAACATAATTCATGGCAGTCCTTTTCCTCTTTTATGAAATGGCGGCTCTGCAATGTGTTTAAGCTATCATACCGATAATCGATTTTTATATTGTTTTTTTCTCGATTTCCATTTATATACGCATTTGTAAACAGAAAGCAGGTCTTGTAAAAGGATCTTTACCACCTGGCGGTGTTTCNCGATTTCCATTTATATACGCATTTGTAAACAGAAAGCAGGTCTTGTAAAAGGATCTTTACCACCTGGCGGTGTTTCTGACTACAAATTATGAGGTCTCCTTTGACAAAGAAAATTGTGCTATGCTGTTGCTGCAGATCTTATTAGTTTGCCTCACGACACTTATTTTGGTCGAATTACTAACTTTCTATAGCCGGCATCATTTACAGGTGGTAAAGACGCTCTGATGACGCTTGCTTCACTCATGTTTACGGATATGGTGCAACAAAATGTCTCCCCCCTCCCCGAAATAAAAATTAATCACGACAAATATGATAGTGAAATCACATAAAATCTGGGAAAATGCGCGAGGTCTGCTCTGAGCAGTTATTTTCTGTCACTGCTTAACTACTTAACTACGAAAACTTTTTTTTAATACCAAAACTAATTATAGGCTGATTTAGGTTGAATAATTTTTAAAGGCCTATTTAGGATTCAACTTTGTTTCAATTTTTGTATTCCTCNGTATAGGCTGATTTAGGTTGAATAATTTTTAAAGGCCTATTTAGGATTCAACTTTGTTTCAATTTTTGTATTCCTCCACCGTATACACAATTAAAATGTCATGTTCCTGGTCACTTTAATCATACGCCAAGCAAGTGAAACCGGTGGAATTGCTATAAATGTAAAGGTAAACTCTCGACTATCCGTCACATCCATCAGTCGCCCGTCCGTCCGGCAATCACGCGATCTTCAACCAATCGCAGAGCAAATTTTTTTCTATCCGCCCATCCGTGAAATATTTCTCAAACTTTAACTGTCGACGGACCGACGCGACGGATGGGCCACCGCCTTCTAACGGCATTCCCTAGACGCGAATATGCACTTTGAAATAAAATGCAAGGCGGTGGATCTCAGCATGTTATCCTTAGTGGGAAAGTCAGGAATTAAAAATGTAAACAATAATTCAGTATCAATTCTTATCACTTAAAAAAAATTTTATCTCCCCAAAGTGTTTTTCTCTTAAAAATGTATTTTCAACCAAATAACACTTCCAACTAAAAAAAGATCACAATGCTAAGTTGTCACACTGAAATTTTGCCGTACAGAAGGATTGATGGACGACGGATTGTTGTGAATCGCTTTCAATTGACGTACGAAAAAAACAGACCGATTACTGACTGATTACTGTGTGACTGATTACTGATTGATTACTGTGTGACTGATTACTGACTGACTGATTACTGACTGACTGACTGATTACTAACTGACTGATTACTGACNTTGATTACTGTGTGACTGATTACTGACTGACTGATTACTGACTGACTGACTGATTACTAACTGACTGATTACTGACAGACTGACGGATTACGGACTGACTGACGGATTACTGACTGACAGGTTACTGTCTGACGGTTGTGATTCCAGCCGAAATGTGTTATTAATATTCAAATCCGTGCNTGATGGACGACGGATTGTTGTGAATCGCTTTCAATTGACGTACGAAAAAAACAGACCGATTACTGACTGATTACTGATTGATTACTGTGTGACTGATTACTGATTGATTACTGTGTGACTGATTACTGACTGACTGACTGATTGCTAACTGACTNGATTACTGTGTGACTGATTACTGACTGACTGACTGATTGCTAACTGACTGATTACTGACTGACAGGTTACTGTCTGACGGTTGTGATTCCAGCCGAAATGTGTTATTAATATTCAAATCCGTGCTGTGGATGTATAAAACTGGCAGCACTGACTTTAGTGGCCATAAATTCAAACATTATACTCTCAATGAAACGTTAGATCTTAGAACTAGGTTTATCAATTCGCTGCCAACTTTACTGGGTGTACTGTAGCATGTATGTAGTTATACTAGGGATTTGTTTTTCAAATGTTGATTACATATTCACCTATTTTTTTTTGTGACCAGCCTTATATATATCATCAATGCAACAAACATGTCATTTTTTTTTTAGAATTTCGACCAGAANTTTTTTTTGTGACCAGCCTTATATATATCATCAATGCAACAAACATGTCATTTTTTTTTTAGAATTTCGACCAGAAATTTGGGCCAGAATCAGTAACATCTACCATCTATATTGTTAAAGTTCCAAAAATTCAAATAGAAAATTTTATTTTTCGAGCACTTATTATTTACAGAGGAAATAAGTGTTCAGAACTGAAAACCATATACTACACGTTAAAATAAATAGTTTGTGTAACCTCAATACGCGTGTTAAAACGGTATCACAATCGACTTTAGAAGACCAAGATACTATAGTCGCGTTGATAGCACACTGGCATTAAGCAGTGCGATCCAAGATCAATCGCCGGTAGCGTCACACCGGATTTTCACATGTCGGAAATGTGGCGAACTATGCCGTTGGCAGGTGGGTTTTGTGAGGGAACTCATGTTTTCCTCGCCATTCACTCTTTTGCTGCTCAATCCCCGTTTCACTTATCCCTGTGGGCACAGAAGACGTTATCTTTCACTATACATACAATCACACATCTTCAGAAATATTTTCCTCGTCTCCAAAATAACTAATTAGAATATTTTCGCAGTCATGTTTGAAAAAGGTAATTTACGTCAACGAACTGTATAGTGCTGTACAAAAAACTCGTGGCCCCTACTTTAAATACAGCACCATAAATACCGAGTATCACTACATGCCATCGTACAGCACATGATATTTACTTAACGGTCACACGTGGATTGCGTGTGAAGTTTGTAATGGCGATGTTGCGTGTGATGCATGTGTGAAAGTAGACATTTGCCTACGTATATCTCATTCTCTCTCTCTCTNTGTAATGGCGATGTTGCGTGTGATGCATGTGTGAAAGTAGACATTTGCCTACGTATATCTCATTCTCTCTCTCTCTTTCTAATTCTCTCTCTTTCTCTCTCAGACACGCATTCACGAACACGTACTCACGCGCACACANTTCTCTCTCTCTCTTTCTAATTCTCTCTCTTTCTCTCTCAGACACGCATTCACGAACACGTACTCACGCGCACACATAAAGCATACCCTTTAAGGGGACAGTCTAACTAACATTATATTCCGGTCATTGCCGTATTACCGACTCCGGTAATTAGCTGGAAGTTTAATATTTGTTACATTTCTGCAGCGGTTAAGGTGTATATCGGAATACGTATTCGTGCCGTTCCCCGATCTTCATTTTACGGGAAATATATGCAAGAGAAATCATATTTCAGACTAGACCTTGAATACAGCTTTAATCACGCCTCGCATACTGCAAAATTGTTTTTCGAAGCCTTTTAACGTAAAGAAGTAAGACATTCTCAATACTGCCGTATCTTCGTGATCTAGTGTCTTCTTTACGACTCAATTGCTTCTGTATACTAAACGCATAAAATATNCAATACTGCCGTATCTTCGTGATCTAGTGTCTTCTTTACGACTCAATTGCTTCTGTATACTAAACGCATAAAATATCTTTTAGTACTCTCAACCATGAAATGTATTTGTCATCCCGGGGAAAAAAATATTATTAGGTTCTCCGTTTTTAAAAATAAGAATTTCAGATACACGCCTACTCAGTTTAAGCTTCATGCTTAACCTTGTCATGGAACACTTGCATAAAATCTGAACTTCTAACATATAATTATGCCAGTTGACTTTATACAAAATGTAAAATATGAGTAAATTTTCTTCTTTCAACTACCAAATAACACCAAATGTAATCCAGGTGAAACCGTATGCAACAACTTATAAAATACAACGTCGCTATACTGAAAAATCATTAGTATTTACTCTGAGATAAAATCAAATGGCACGTGGAAAAGGAACACGACCTTCTCTCTCCAGCTCAAGATAGTTTTTATTTTGTGTAATTTTACAGTTAATTTCAAAGTCTGAGCTACAACCAACCCGTAGGTGACGACTTCTGTAATTTTCCAAGAGAAAATTGCTTAAATGTTAGTCCTACCCCGAGCAAAAATAATTTTTGTACACTTATCCGAGAAGTAATTAAATAAATGGATCTTGACCTTGCCACCTATCGGANCAATACTGCCGTATCTTCGTGATCTAGTGTCTTCTTTACGACTCAATTGCTTCTGTATACTAAACGCATAAAATATATTTTAGTACTCTCAACCAGGAAATGTATTTGTCATCCCGGGGAAAAAAATATTATTAGGTTCTCCGTTTTTTTAAAATAAGAATTTCAGATACACGCCTACTCAGTTTAAGCTTCATGCTTAACCTTGTCATGGGACACTTGCATAAAATCTGAACTTCTAACATATAATTATGCCAGTTGACTTTATACAAAATGTAAAATATGAGTAACTTTTCTTCTTTCAGCTACCAAATAACACCAAATGTAATCCAGGTGAAACCGCATGCAACAACTTATAAAATACAACGTCGCTATACTGAAAAATCATTAGTATTTACTCTGAGATAAAATCAAATGACACGTGGAAAAGGAACACAACCTTCTCTCTCCAGCTCAAGATAGTTTTTATTTTGTGTAATTTTACAGTTAATTTCAAAGTCTGAGCTACAACCAACCCGTAGGTGACGACTTCTGTAATTTTCCAAGAGAAAATTGCTTAAATGTTAGTCCTACCGCGAGCAAAAATAATTTTTGTACACTTATCCGAGAAGTAATTAAATAAATGGATCTTGACCTTGCCACCTATCGGATTACTAACGATGGTTGCTCTTCGGCGATAATTGCTATTATTTGTGCTGGAACTCTACTAAATTATTCTTTATATATATATATATAACATCGCTCAAGCTGTTGACATAATAAATGACTTCATTGCCCTTAATAAATGTTATGTTTTTGGAACAATTGCTATTTTTTGGAAAACATTGATAATAAATGCAAACTCACAGAACTGAAACTATTTAAATTTAAAAAATGGTTTCCACGAGTTATTTCAAGTTAATGTTAGTAATTTTTGTGAAATATAATTTTTTTTAAATAAAATACGTTTTTGTATAATTTTTTTTGTGGCTATCCATGAAGTTTTACCAAACAGACCTCCAAAGGAATTAAGACATAGTATTTTCAGATTTTCTTGTTCAGGTGTTTGTAAATGGTTTTTGTTTACTTTTTTTTGTGTGCTGTCAAATGGCTAAAAATGAACTTTTTTTAAAANACAATTGCTATTTTTTGGAAAACATTGATAATAAATGCAAACTCACAGAACTGAAACTATTTAAATTTAAAAAATGATTTCCACGAGTTATTTGAAGTTAATGTTAGTAATTTTTGTGAAATATAAATTTTTTTTAAATAAAATACGTTTTTGTATAATTTTTTTTGTGGCTATCCATGAAGTTTTACCAAACAGACCTCCAAAGGAATTAAGACATAGTATTTTCAGATTTTCTTGTACAGGTGTTTGTAAATGGTTTTTGTTTACTTTTTTTTGTGTGCTGTCAAATGGCTAAAAATGAACTTTTTTTAAAANACAGGTGTTTGTAAATGGTTTTTGTTTACTTTTTTTTGTGTGCTGTCAAATGGCTAAAAATGAACTTTTTTTAAAATGAAGAACACTCTTGACCACAATAGTTAAATTATATTACTTTACACTGAGAAAAAAAAATTTGTTTCAGCCAACAAAGTACTTGTTTGTATAAAGCCAAAAATTGATATTTAGTTGCCCCAACGAAATATTTTGTTTAGTAAACCAAACTGGAAAAGCAACTTAATAGTTTTGTTCACCTAATAAAATAAACGCATGAATAAACAAAACCTCTGTGTTGGACCAAATTAGAAATATTTAATTACACATGTTATTCAGTATTTAATATGTATGTATTTAAAAACATCCAAATTTTTAAATAGTCACTATAGCTGAGGTTACTAGTACGTAGCGCTAGGGAGAAATGAAGCAGGTTCAAATCCCGCTCGGGCTTCCGATTTCTTTTATATCAACCGAAACTGTTTAATGTATGTGGAGTAAAACAAATCTTTAGTTGCACAAACGAAATCTTTGTTTGGGGCAATCATATAAGAACAAAAAAATAATTTGGTTTCAATAACAAAACATTTTATTGCCCCTCAAGTATTTTATTGGTTGAAACAAACATTTATTGTCAGTGTAAAGCCAATTATGTTCTGTGCGGAAATGTACTTGGAAATGTTTGCACCGCCGACCAGAGAAGGGCGAATGAGTGAAGAGATTTGGGCAGATTTTAAAATCGAGGTCTTGNGGAAATGTTTGCACCGCCGACCAGAGAAGGGCGAATGAGTGAAGAGATTTGGGCAGATTTTAAAATCGAGGTCTTGAGGGCCGATGAGGAGGGGAAGCGAGGCGAGTATGACGCAGCGCCTGAATGCAAGGGTGGGGGTAACTAAAGATCCCGCGCAAACCTACAACCCAGCGGCATCGCCCGACACGATTCACACGTGCAAAAATCGAACCCGNGGAAATGTTTGCACCGCCGACCAGAGAAGGGCGAATGAGTGAAGAGATTTGGGCAGATTTTAAAATCGAGGTCTTGGGGGCCGATGAGGAGGGGAAGCGAGGCGAGTATGGCGCAGCGCCTGAATGCAAGGGTGGGGGAAACTAAAGATCCCGCGCAAACCTACAACCCAGCGGCATCGCCCGACACGATTCACACGTGCAAAAATCGAACCCGNAAACTAAAGATCCCGCGCAAACCTACAACCCAGCGGCATCGCCCGACACGATTCACACGTGCAAAAATCGAACCCGGTTCACCTAGGTGGGAGGCGAGTAGTCAAACCACTACACCACCGCGACCTGACCTGAGAAGATGTCGAGGGTCCAGGACGTCGGGGTGTCTGCGTGGGTGAACAAAGCCTGCCTTGTGTCAGGGGAGCTGGGTGGCCACAGTTAGCCGCCCACATTCCTCGCCGGAGAGGCGTGCGTGGGTTGACCGTTATTTACTCGCCCTTCGTTCCGACGCCTCGCCGTATCTCGGCGCTCTAACGAGGGCGACGTGCCTGCAGACAGCGGTTCTGCCTAACCTCCCCCCCCCCCATCACCACGTGGGTTTCCAACCACCCACCGCCCAGCGCGTAACTTCCCTCCGTCGCGCATCTGTCACACGACCTTGTCGTGATGGTCGACGGGGGTGACAAGGCACTCGCTCATGGAGCCGTAGAGTAAATAGAGAACAGTGTTGCATGGAAAAAAAATTGCTCTTCGGACNTGACAAGGCACTCGCTCATGGAGCCGTAGAGTAAATAGAGAACAGTGTTGCATGGAAAAAAAATTGCTCTTCGGACTTTCACGTCCATGATCGACTGTTGCCCTTGCGGCCTCTCACCGCTGGGGTCACGCTTTCGTTTGGATTGTGGGAGTGAGTGAAGAGATTTGGGCAGCTCTTAAGGCTCCCGTCTACCCAGCGCTTTTTTTTACAGCGTTTGAGATCGAGAAGCGCGAGATCAATAAGGGCGACACTGCCTCGCGCATCAAGTGCCACGTCGCTGCTAAGCGCAAGACTCTGAACTGACTCGCAGTGGTTCTCGTCGCACTGCGTGCATCTGTGGGACTTTAAGCGATGACCCTATTTGATTGGTGGAAAGTCTGCAGGAAGGTTCAATGCAGGGCCCTTGCGTAGTTCTGTATAGATCTGAGTCGCATATTTCGAGATGCAGCGCTTTGAAAAAGCCGTTCCTAGCAATTTTTTGAGTGCTCTGAAATCGTGTTTCTAGCGTGCGTTGTTTCTTGAAAGCACTCAACAGCCTTCGTCTGATGTGTGTGTTCTTTTCGTAGATAAGCACATTGGACGCACGTTGAATCGTTTCTTTGAAAAACGTGAATTTCAAACACACTGCAACGCAGTTCAAGCGACAGGTAGGTGAGAGCCTTAACATCGATCAGTGTGAAGCGAGGTATGGAACAGCGCCGGAATGAAGGGACGGAGGAAACGGGATATCCCCTATAAAACCCGCCGACCAGCGACATCGTCCGGCATGATTCCCACGTGCGAAAATACGGCAATGACTCCGCCAGGAATCGAACCCGGTTCGCCTAGAACCGAGACGAGTAGTCTAACCACTATACCACCGCGGCCTCTTTTTAATTCCATTCTCCGCCGGGCAAATGTTATTACGTTATGGGTGCGATAGACACTAGAATTGTGCGATATCCACTTCTCAATATCGTTTCGCTACACACTAACCATATCGACAAGTTTTAAGAACCGATTGCATAACCTTACAAGTACCGCACATATCGATTAGGTGCGTATCGACACGATTGCCTCGGTGGTCCTAGGGTGATGGGATAGCCGTGTATATGGGGAGACTCTCTTAGTGTGTGTTAACGTGAGCGCCTGATGTTAATGGAGCAAAATGGCTGTGGCATACTTCCAGATAAAGTTTTTTGTACTAAGTTTGAAAAGGTTACTTGCCAGTGCTGCAAAGTTCTATCATTAACTGTTTGCTTGATAAATGGCCACATCAGAAACTACATCCATTTTGTAAAATCCGTTAAATGTAAACATTAATGTTATAATGGAACTAATGACTAGCATACTGTTCATGAGCAGATCTACGGACACTGCGATTATTTCAGAAAAAAAAAAAAAGTATATTTCTATAACGCTGGTTTTTACTCTAGTGGGTATAGAAAGAAATACATTTCACAGTTCACTAAATTAAAGTGGAGTGTCTTATTTTCTATCAGTCGTAGTGTCATGTGTATGCATAAGTAGCATAATCGAGTTTCAGGGTAGCAGCTCTCAGATTTCATTACTTGCAAAAGAATATCAGCTGTTGAAAAATAATCCAAATATCGACGGAGCACTCCTGTTTGAAGTAACTGTTATATCATCTTGTAGGAACAAAATGCTCTGCTGAAATAACGATGTGCAGTTGCAGTTGCAATCACAGAGAGGATCATAACAAACAATTTTGTTATTATCACTATCTATGTTTCCAATATTTTGTTGATTGCAACAACCCATCTGACTGCCTGTTCCTGTGTTTAACAGTGTAGCTGAGTATTACTTCCAGAACACGATTCCCACGAGAATATTTTTCCCCGTTGAGTGGCCAGGCTATTAAGAAGTTATCAGTTGGACAGAACCAAAGGGAATACTTTATTATATGCTTTGATGCAGTCACCATGAATGTTTTACATGCCTCTATATTTTTTTTCATCTCCCTCCTGTCACGTGTTCACGATAACCACAGAATCAGTGAGTCAGCCGTGCACCTGGTTACATTCACGGTTCCATCAGGTTGCAAGTCACGCTGGGCGAATCGCTTGTTGCGTGCAACACTTATTGAGAAGTGACGGACGTGTCTCAGCCGCGTGCGTACCAAGTAGCACGTGTATGTTAAACTGTAAGTGACACGCAGCCACAATCACATACACGAACATATATGTGGTATTTGAGACGTGTAATGCTATTCAACCTAATTTGTGTGTTTGGAGAAAAGATGCGAACCAGATTAGGCGCAATGTTTTGAACATACACCAGTGCTTCAGTATGTCGTCACAGTAAACCAAGTCTAAGATACGAAAAAATCACGGAAAAACGAGCCCAGGTATCTGGAGTCGATATATATATATATATATATACGTATATATATACATGTGTGTGTATATATATACATGTGTGTGTATATATATACATGTGTATATATATACATGTGTATATATATACATGTATATATATACATGTATATATGTTTAACTTCTAATAAATCCCACAAGGAGTTTTGCCAGATTATTAACAAAATTGAAAATAACTAAACAAGGAATTATCAAACAAAAAACTGAATAAACGAAGGACAACCAAAAATTAAGACAGCACAGACGATCACCGAAACGAAGGTAAAAATTTCGCTCAAGACTAGGATTACACAACGATGAAAATACTGCCGCTTGGCTAGACGATGCAACATGCTGCATAAATCTTTTAAACAACGAAATTTTTGTCCTCGTCTCAGCGTTCGTCTTTGCTGTCTTACTCGTATTGTCCTTGAAGTCTAGAAGTAAATTTCTTCTCCTTATTAAGCCCCAATATTCTGTAATTATTCAGTTTGGTTTTCATGCAGACTCTGGTAACGGCTTTTTTTTTTAAGTTGATTCCAAATTGCTTAATTAATCGCGAAAAAAACTGTACAGAATACGTGAGGCAATTCTAGCANTTATTAAGCCCCAATATTCTGTAATTATTCAGTTTGGTTTTCATGCAGACTCTGGTAACGGCTTTTTTTTAAGTTGATTCCAAATTGCTTAATTAATCGCGAAAAAAACTGTACAGAATACGTGAGGCAATTCTAGCATATCAACTTTATTGCGGTCACATATCTGCAGATTTTTTTATCGTTTGACACTCAGGAATAAGGGAACGATGATAGGTCTCCCTCGATGTCATGTGAGCACGTTGTAAAGCAGTTGTAACTTTTATAATATTTAAAAACTGTAGAATATTACAATGCAAATACTGTTTTCAAGGCAGAAATGATAGTCAATAGGTTTTTGCCCATTCATAAATTTGGTTATTTAAACACAAATGCCGTCGTTGAAAAGTGTCAAAAGTCATCAGAAATCGCTGTGAGTATTTCTCTTTTTACTATGTGCGTTTGTAACTTTTTTGAACAGATTGCTTTGTAAGCGGTGACCCTGTAGTCTGAGTAAACAGAATACACGTGAAGCTTTTCTTTTTTTTTTTGCTGTTTTCCGTTGCCCTCGCAGTGCTTCTGTATGGTCGGATCTAACCTCGAGGAGTTTGATATTGTTTACTAGGGATTCCTCATGAGGGCGACTGTGAAATGCGTGTCAAGTGCGCCAATGTCGCTACTCTCAAGGTTCTAAACTGACGTAAGCGTTTTCGCCATGATGCGTGTGCCGTGATGGCGAACTTACCGTTTTAATGTTGAAATATTACAGCGGAAATCAATATAGACTAACGCAGTTTGGCTCGTGTCCGGGTAGTATGTTTTAAGATACAGCAATCCTCGTTTGGGGTCTAATTTCCTTTCGTAGGTAAACGTTTTGGGGACACGTTTAGTTGTTTCGTAATATATATATATATATAACGCTACATCGAACATGCTGCAACGTAGTTTATGCGCCAGGTAGGCGACTGCCGTCAAGTATAATCTGTTCACTGTTGTTTAAGCACTTTTGAAATCAACCTTTGAGAAATGTCACTGGCCGTACCTGCATATATTTCAACGGGCACTCTGGTTGTAATGCGCNTTTTGAAATCAACCTTTGAGAAATGTCACTGGCCGTACCTGCATATATTTCAACGGGCACTCTGGTTGTAATGCGCTCAGTAAAGTTGGTAACGACAGACGGAAAATAGTTCAATGTCTTAACGTTGAGTTAAAAGTCTTAGGCAAACATTTATGGGTACCAAAAAGATTTATTTTGCTTTCTGATTTTTTAATGATTATAAGTGTAGGTATTAATAAATTCGTAAAATATGCACNGATTTATTTTGCTTTCTGATTTTTTAATGATTATAAGTGTAGGTATTAATAAATTCGTAAAATATGCACTTTTATATTGATTCCACAGTTTCACTTGACCAAGGCACGAATAAAGTGATCAGGCCAACGGTAATGTTAATTATACATGTGGTGGAAGAATACACCCCGTGCACACAAATAGATCTTAAGCAGGGCTTTAAAAAGTTTTCAGTTTACCATAAATAGTATATAGAATGCGTCCATTCCACAGTTACTTGTCTGGTCTTGGGGAAGAACGGCGTTTTTTTCCTTTAAATAATACTCACGCAACTTTTAGCATTCTGAGTAGTTATAACTTTATACTTTTATTAACTTTTTTTTTTTGCTCGATCTCCACGAAGGGAAATAATAGGGATAGCGCTAAACCAACATCGTCCGCTTTCAGCCCGCAACCATTTCCCAGTCACGAACGCCTCATGTCGACTTGTTTATTAACACTCTACAGCGCGGCTGTCAAACTCGGGCGTTAAATCAATCTAATTTATGGCCGAAGACGCCCGCATACCGCAGGCATGCTTGAAATGGGACGTAGTAACGCACGGGATGTTATTGGTTGAAGTTCTTTCCGGTTGATATAACGTTCCTGAGAATATGAAACATAACTAGCCGGCCACAGCGCATAATTTTTTCAACGCTACAAAATAAATCATTGCAAACTCGACCCCGCAGCAATTTTTGTGGTATCAAAATTATTTTGTTTGTTACTGTGAAAATTATTGTAGATAAACTAAGCTCTTCAAAATGATTTTCTTATAACGTAACCAAATATTTGACTGGAAATATTTTCTAGTGACCATTTTAGTTAAGAGAGGACTACCTACCGTCTTTTGGCCGAGGGACTACAGATATTTGCTGGCGTCCGAACCGAAATGTTGTTCACCGTTAACTGAGTTTTTTTTTAATGAACCATTGTAAAATACCGCTGCCCCTACCTACCGTCCGGTACGATTCCCACGCGAGAAAATCCGCGGATGACCCCGTCAGGAATCGAACCCCGTTAGCCTTTATGGGAGTCGAGTAATCTGACAACACCACCACCACCACCTCGACCTCTTCAATGAAGGAAGTACCTCGCGTATGGAAGACAGCATTCGTTGCTGAAACTAAATTCTTAAACAGCGTCTGTCAGTGAAACGAAGCAAAACGTGGATTTTATTTGGCCCGATGTATGGCAGACGGTTTAATGACGCTTATCACAGTTCCAAACCAAAAATTTGTTCTTTGCAGCGCCTAAAACGTTTTTGTTAATCCGAGACTGAAATGGTTAAGGAAAAAAATGTGTTGGAAGGGCAGAGTGCTTCTAGCTGGGAACGCAGTCTACCAGGGTAGGCAACATCTCTCGGGAGAAAAGAGGGCTGGAGACCTTTGAAGCGGAGTTAGCGCGAGCGCCGAGGTGACCCGAGACAAGTTTGACGCGGAGGCGGCTCTCAACTTCCCGCGTCCAAACTTGCACGTACCCACGCCGGCGGCGGCCGCGGGACTTGCGAATCGCCGCGCCAGCCACTCAACTTGATGAATACGGATGAGCTTCCGCGGCGTTCTAGCCGCCCGGCTTGCAAGGGTGCATGTCGCAGTTTACACCCCTGGCTCTTGGAACTCCCGCGCTCGAGGGGGCGTGGGACGTGGTGCGTGGCAGCCGAAGCGCGTTCTCGGCGACCGTCGCCGCGACAGGAAGACTTCGAGGTTAAGGTCCCCGCCTACCCGGCGCTTGAAATGCGCTGCAGCGTGTTTTGAAATACTCGCCTTACTAGGAAACTGTTTGAACGTGCGTCCAACGTGCGGCTCTACGGAAAGAACACACACACTTCGGACGAGGGCTTTCAAGACGGCGCGCATATTAGAAACACCATTTCAGAGCTCTTCAAAAAAATGGCTAATAAATGCTTTTGCAAAGTGCCGCACTTCAAAATATACGCGTCAGATACATACAAAACTACTCGAGGGCCCTGCACTGAACCTTCCTACGGACTCTCCCGCAATAAAATATGGCCATCGCTGAAAGTGCCACAAGTACACGCAGTGTGACGAGAACACTGCACGACAGTTGAGAGCCTTGCGCTTAGCGTCGACGGAGCACTTAGGCACGTGGCAGTGTGTACAACACGCAGAACTCGTTAGAAATGAGTACCTTCACACGTTACCAAAATCGTCAGAGAATAACAATTTTTGTTGAATACGAAAGAAAACTGCATAATATTTGCTACACTGTAAAATACTTCGTCATGATTCACTTATTTTATAAAGTCTATTAACAAGAGCATATTTGAACAAAAAATTTAAGCNTGTAAAATACTTCGTCATGATTCACTTATTTTATAAAGTCTATTAACAAGAGCATATTTGAACAAAAAATTTAAGCGTATTTCCATTATGGATGCTTCGGAAAACATATCTTGCGAGGAAACCTTCGTCAAGTAGGGCAATCATAATAATNGCGTATTTCCATTATGGATGCTTCGGAAAACATATCTTGCGAGGAAACCTTCGTCAAGTAGGGCAATCATAATAATTGCTAAGGTTGTATGTAAAATATAAAGGTAAAATGTTAGAAAATTGATACGATAATTGATTTTGTATACAATCATTTCAGTTATGAAAATGATAACTTTCATCACTAAAATTTATTCGCAAAACATCAATTATTAAAAAGTATTTGTAAACCCCATTGCTTATTATTCATTAGATACAACTAGAAGATTTACTTGACGAACCTTTTTTTTTATAAAATGTGTTTTACTAAGCATTAAAAATTGAAATACTCTATAATGTGATTGTTTTCTTATATATGCGATATAAATCGTGCTTTTACGATAGTTTCGTTAGTGCGTGTACTTCATTTTAATGAGCTCTACATGTTGTACAATCGTATTCTGGTGCTATGGTTTATTGGAAGCCTTATAACCTTAATATATTTTAGCTACAGGTATTCGTAAAAAACACTCATTTTCTGAGAAGCCCTTACTACTATAAATTCTTTTAGAGTAATGTCTTGTTCAGCAATGAAATAAATAGATATACGGTGTTAGAGATAGCTCAGCAAAAATTCATCACTCTAGCAAAATATTTTCTTACAAAATTGGCAATATAAAATGAGTGGCTTTGTTCTTTTTTTATATATATCTGATTCTATAAACCTGTAGCTGTCAATGAACATGTTATAGTGAGTGGGTGAAGAGATTTGGGCGGCTCTTAACAGCGAGGTCTTGAGAGCCGATGAGGATGTTTGAGGTGAGTATGGAGCAGCGTCGGAATGAAAGAGCGAGGTAAACGGGATATCCCCGAGAGAACTCGCTAACCAGCGGCATCGTCCGGCACGATTTGAACATGTTATATGTTAGTTAGTATATATAGTTAGTACGCGATCTGAAGGGTTCAAAATTTATTATGAATTTCAAAACCATAACTGTACGTACAGTATGAATGAAGTCACGCCGATGACTGTGAACTGCGGTCAGTGANTTATGAATTTCAAAACCATAACTGTACGTACAGTATGAATGAAGTCACGCCGATGACTGTGAACTGCGGTCAGTGATTTGGTTTTTAACAGCAAAGAACGTTTTAGCAGCGGAAGTTCATCGACAGATAAGTAGAGTGTATGGCCCCAATGAAATGAGTGACAGCCAAGTGCGTAAGTGGGTGAGAGCTTTCAAGGACGGACGGGAAAATGTCCATGATGTATCGTGATCAGGCCGACCATCAGTGATCACAGCATATTTGGTCAAAGCCGTGGACGAAAAGATTCGTGAATACCGGCGATTCACAATTTCAACTTTAGCATTGGAATTTCCGAATGTGGTTTGAACAACTTTGCACAAAATTGTCTCTGAAAATTTGCAATTTCACAAATTGTGCGCACGTTGGGTTCCCAGGCTNTGTAAAATACTTCGTCATGATTCACTTATTTTATAAAGTCTATTAACAAGAGCATATTTGAACAAAAAATTTAAGCTTATTTCCATTATGGATGCTTCGGAAAACATATCTTGCGAGGAAACCTTCGTCAAGTAGGGCAATCATAATAATAGNTTATTTCCATTATGGATGCTTCGGAAAACATATCTTGCGAGGAAACCTTCGTCAAGTAGGGCAATCATAATAATAGCTAAGGTTGTATGTAAAATATAAAGGTAAAATGTTAGAAAATTGATACGATAATTGATTTTGTATATAATCATTTCAGTTATGAAAATGATAACTTTTATCACTAAAATTTATTCGCAAAACATCAATTATTAAAAAGTATTTGTAAACCCTATTGCTTATTATTCATTAGATACAACTAGAAGATTTACTTGACGAACCTTTTTTTTTATAAAATGTGTTTTACTAAGCATTAAAAATGGAAATACTCTATAATGTGATTGTTTTCTTATATATGCGATATAAATCGTGCTTTTACGATAGTTTCGTTAGTGCGTGTACTTCATTTTAATGAGCTCTACATGTTGTACAATCGTATTCTGGTGCTATGGTTTATTGGAAGCCTTATAACCTTAATATATTTTAGCTACAGGTATTCGTAAAAAACACTCATTTTCTGAGAAGCCCTTACTACTATAAATTCTTTTAGAGTAATGTCTTGTTCAGCAATGAAATAAATAGATATACGGTGTTAGAGATAGCTCAGCAAAAATTCATCACTCTAGCAAAATATTTTCTTACAAAATTGGCAATATAAAATGAGTGGCTTTGTTCTTTTTTTATATATATCTGATTCTATAAACCTGTAGCTGTCAATGAACATGTTATAGTGAGTGGGTGAAGAGATTTGGGCGGCTCTTAACAGCGAGGTCTTGAGAGCCGATAAGGATGTTTGAGGTGAGTATGGAGCAGCGTCGGAATGAAAGAGCGAGGTAAACGGGATATCCCCGAGAGAACTCGCTAACCAGCGGCATCGTCTGGCACGATTTGAACATGTTATATGTTAGTTAGTATATATAGTTAGTACGCGATCTGAAGGGTTCAAAATTTATTATGAATTTCAAAACCATAACTGTACGTACAGTATGAATGAAGTCACGCCGATGACTGTGAACTGCGGTCAGTGATTTGGTTTTTAACAGCAAAGAACGTTTTAGCAGCGGAAGTTCATCGACAGATAAGTAGAGTGTATGGCCCCAATGAAATGAGTGACAGCCAAGTGCGTAAGTGGGTGAGAGCTTTCAAGGACGGACGGGAAAATGTCCATGATGTATCGTGATCAGGCCGACCATCAGTGATCACAGCATATTTGGTCAAAGCCGTGGACGAAAAGATTCGTGAATACCGGCGATTCACAATTTCAACTTTAGCATTGGAATTTCCGAATGTGGTTTGAACAACTTTGCACAAAATTGTATCTGAAAATTTGCAATTTCACAAATTGTGCGCACTTTGGGTTCCTAGGCTGCTTACTGAGGAACACCAAATGAAAAGAATGGCTTGTGTTCTTGATTTTTTGGACCGATATCATAAGGAATGTGATAAATTTTTAGAGAAGATTGTCACAGGGGACGAGACGTGAAAGAGGCAGTTACAGACTGGTTATCCTCACAGGCGGCAGACGTCTATGACTTAGGCATACAAAAGCTTGTAGAACGTTATGACAAATGTTTAAACAAATATGGAAACTATGAAGAAAAATAGAGAAACATATAAGGAATTAAATAAAAAAAGTTTTTTGAAAACATCTATGATGGTTTATGTTTTATAAGAAATCGGACCTTACTTTCCGAATAACCCTCGTATTTGATGTACAACAATGCTATTCAGTAGCTTATTCTTTTATGTATACAGTAATAAATGTAGGTATAATGTTATTTTTCTAGTTTTTTTTTCCTTGGCAATAACTGATATTTTATTTACTTACTTCAACGCCGACCTAATGCTATAAAATGTATTCTCTGGAAATTTAATTAAATGNTAACTGATATTTTATTTACTTACTTCAACGCCGACCTAATGCTATAAAATGTATTCTCTGGAAATTTAATTAAATGCTAAACTAACTGAAAGATTTGTAGGCGCAGGCTATCATTTTTCATTGCTTGATCTAAAAACAGATGCACTCACTTTGTATAACCCTTACTTAAGTTAATTTTACAAAGTTACAGGGCCTATTTTGGGAACAGTATTCTGTTATGCATTACTGGTTTTAATCTTAGATTACCGTCGGTAGTATTAAACATCTTGCATCTTCTTTAGTTAAGGTTGTATATTGAAATAATGTGTAAACACACACACACACTGGAAAATCGCGTAATTTTTTTTGAGCCAACGTCTTTCTTAAAACACTGTGGTGTGTTTTTTTGTTTTTAAACTATCAATTTTTTTAAACTCGGGTTGGCACTCTGCAGATAAATCATAAAGGTTCAGTATTGGAGTGTCAGAAACCTCATTGGTCCGGAGAAATGGGAAACTAGCTTCATACGCACAGGACAGCCAATAATATAAGAAAATTTTCTGGCATGGGCGCGGTATGTTGGAGCTTGGGAAACGGTCAACTTTTCCTGCGATAAAACACCATCTCTACGGATAAGCCATAATTTATGGATGTTATTTGTATGTGTGAGAGGCAGAATCGTTTAGTGCGTCAGCATCTGCCGATTAGCTTTCCAGTTAAAAGAGGAGCCTTTAAGTAGCAAAATCAAGTTGTCTAATGTGTTGTTACCTCATAACCGAAATACCAACTCCTCATAGGCACCGACAGTGGGGGTGATGTACACATTAAGCACTTCCAATATTTTAGCCCGTTAAACCCTTAATATCACGCCGCTTGTTCTATCATTGCACTGTGAGCAGTGTTCTTTGACGTAGTAGTAGGCAGGTGCTGCCACCCACCTTAATGTTGTCCTTAAGAGTTAGTATGTAGTGCGGATATATTTTCTGTATATCCTTAGTTTGCGCATTTACGCGTACCTCAGCAAATAAACGTGCTGGGAATACGATTTTCTTCCCAGAAAAAAATATAAAAAATTATCTAATCTCGTACAGTAATGGTTCAAAATATCATTTTCAGAGCCATCTTGCAGCAGTTTGCTTAATAGGCAGGAGGAAAATAAAACTGTACAGTCGTAATTTATTCTACGGGTTTTCACCGCGTGTGATAACACCCCGCTGTTGCAGATCTCATCTGCACAGGAAAGCGTGACAGCGGAAGCACTGCACGCAGGTCCAGCGCCTTGCGCGTAGGGGCAACAGAGCGCTGGTCGCGCGTGGTATTGTCGTCCTTATCGCTGTACCCCAAACGCAAAANGCGCGTAGGGGCAACAGAGCGCTGGTCGCGCGTGGTATTGTCGTCCTTATCGCTGTACCCCAAACGCAAAAAAAAAAAAAAATCTCTGAGCCATGAACTCTTTTGTCACACTCATCGCTTTTTTAATACGGCGCTTGAAAAATTCCACTTATCTTATTCTCCTCCCTCTCGGTTTTTCGAGCACCCTCCCATATTTTTTTTTACTAACCGTCGCCCCTGCAGCTCCCTGCCTGCAAAAACAGCCCGAGAGCCTACGCTACGTTTGCATACCAACGTAAAGAGACTATTTTAAGGCAACTAAGTCGTAAAACTGTTGGGAAAGTGTTGCTGCCTTGTTCGTTCTCGTCGGTTACCATTCCGGCGTTCTTGTGCTGCGTTCTCGCGTGCAGGGTAACGCCGCCGAGGTCGATTGGCGTGCGGTGACGCACGGCCGTACATACAGTACGTTAATGCTTTCCACACGAAGTAACGCAGTTTGGCATGCAACACAAACTGCGCTGTTTAAACTTTACAAACATGCGTTAGGGCACCGTTGCTGCTTTTCAGTGAAGGGACTTTCACCATACCTGAGAACTATTTTCCATAATGCTGTAGCATTAACAATTTAGGCTTTAGATAACTACTTAAAATTCCTTTTTAGACGCAGGCACTATCGAGTGTACAATAACAATAACAAATCGTATTATATCCTAACACTAGTGGCGTCAGGTTGTGCGGATCTCGGAAAATTATGAATATCGGAAAGTATAATTAAAATACAGCTTTTTATATTTTAGAAGGAATTTTGAAATGTTTTGTGGCAAAAGTTGTAACTTACTGTATCGTGGAATATTTCTTGTGCGAATTTTCACGTTTCTTTAAATGAAAAATAATTTGAATTGAAAATTGCTGAGTTATCTGTCTATACAGGAATTCTTGCAGTACTTTTCCCGAGTCAGCGTAATCTTAATACCCACGTGAAAGGTTCTATAAAATGGAAGGAAGCAAGTTACGTGTTCGAGCTTTCCGTTATCAAATACAACAATAACAACAACATGATAAATGGTTTAATTTTGGTCTACTCACTAAAATCGATGCGCCAATTTTATTCCGTCGTGATAAACTTGAGTAAAGTTTCATCAATTGCTTGAAGACAATATCTGATGCTGGAAAATCATCGTAGACATTAATTTAAGATCTTCGAGGGGGATACATTTCATATGCCATGCACTATACGTAGTAACTCGGATAAGAATAACCGATATTTAAATATCATAATTTGTAAACCTTTAAATATATTTACATGGCTAACAATCGTAACGAAACATTTATCAGTCATATTTTATAACATATATTTCAAAACATTTTGGAAATTTCCCGTAGCGGTGGGCCGTAAGCAGTTAATGGATGAGTTATAAATTCTTGGCCATCCGTACATGTTACATGATGATTTAACAATAAATTTCTCCACGTTCCTTATCATCATCATCTTGCTTTTAGCGAGACAGAGTGCAAACAATATCAATTACTCCTTGTGTAGACGAACGGTGTTGAGTTTCTCTAGTACTGAACTAAATATCGCGTCCGTCATGAATTCGAGTTGTGTAACTTATTTTCATAAAAATAATAGAAAACTGTGAATAATAACGGAGAATCTTCGAAGGCGTTACAATTTGAGATTTCCTGACAGGGTACAAACATAGTAAGCATCGTAGCACAAAACAGATTCGTTCGTGACAGGGCTTCTTTCTTATATGCGGGATTTCACGAAAATTGACAATCAAGCATCCCATCAAATATAATACCTAACCTAATTTGTGTAATTAGATGAAACTGTAATATTGACGAGGTTAACTTTGCTTAACGGCGATCTGAATACTATTATTGTAGTGCCCAACTTTCCATATATCGGTGGAAAACGTTGTTTGTTACGTAGCTGAAATAATCCCGCTTGGCTAAGCCTCGAGCATTTTACAGGCATATCGAAACTCTCAAGTCTCCTGCTTCTACAGAAATGCTGTCTCGTTCACAGTTACTTATGCTAGAGCTGAGCAACAACCCGATTCCTGGTGTTATTCGCCGTGAACGGTTTGTTTGACACGAGCAAATTGCTTTCCGCAGTGCCAAATGAGAACTACAACAAAATAATTCCAACGAACGTGATTATGCTTGTTCGAACAAAATATTTCGATTTCGATTCAAGTTTGAAAAATGAAGCAGTGGAAGATTTGATAGCAGTTTACCGGCATGTAGGGGGGGGGGCGGAGGCACGGATAATAGACCTGATAAACGTGTCGAATGCGCAGAGACAGGAAGAATTGAAGACTCTTCAAAGTATGCCAATGTCCAAACTGGCTGTGAAAATCGATGTCGCGAGGCATAGCAAGAAGGAGCTGGATGCGTGCATCGACCGACTGGAAAGGATTGAAAATTCACTTTCCTCAACTCGAGAGTAAATATGTATATATCCCTGCGTTATTGTGTGTTTATTCCATTCTATGAATGATGGCGAACCGAACTGAACTGACGACTGAGCTGCAGTGGGCCATCGAGGCTGTTCGCGCAAAATATCTACTCGCGAAAAGTTACAGACTGACTCTCGAAATTCGAAGAGAAGAGGCTTACAGGCCGATAACCAGCAGTCTCTGCGAACTTGGTCGACAACGCCAGAAGGAAGCTTTGCCTCGGCCGGATGTCAAACACGAAATCAAGGTGAGAGGATCTACCCCGACGCGTAAACGGAAAAGAAGTCCAGAACTGCCAGAATCGGAAGGAGGCATCACTAGCGACGAAGACGATTTGCCCCTGATCTATTTCCTACGTGCGCGAGAACGAAAACGAATACGAGAGCGTGGACCAGAGGTGGGCACCCTGGTTGGACACTAAATCACTTCCTACGCCGATCGGAACAGCGACATGATGTACACCTTGTGACATCACGATGAAAAGTGGTTTCTCGAAAACAAGGAAGTTATTTTTTTTTGTCCAGGAGGTGTGAAGCAGATCGGCAAGCGCAAGGTGAAAATGAATAATGGCCTGTGCGAACTTTTGTTTCGTAGGCGTCCTGGACACCACGCCGAATCGAATTTGTGCAAGTACAATCACCTGCTACAGTCCAGTCGTGCTCATTACGCGAACGATAACCACTTAACATAGCGATTTAAGGGCACAATCCACGCAAAATTCGGCATTATCGCGGGACTGTTTCCACGATTGGTCGAAGCTATGGATCGGGTCTGCTGCTGCAGAAGATAGACGAAAAACGCAAGATAGACTATATGTTTGGGACTATCTGAACGAATTTGTCGATAGACTAAGACTACTGGTCGCTTCGCAGTCTGCGGGCAACCGGTCGCACACCAACGAGATTATATTCATCATCGAAGAACTTGTCAAAGCTGGCTATGTCGTGAGATTACGAAATATGCTGTTTCTGGGGAATTCTCCTTGTTAGGCAGAAGGAATTATCCTAGGAGAAGGTAAGTAATGAAAGGGCTGGACGATACTATCCAATCCGACCTGATCGAAATGCAAGACTTTGCTTCTGCGAATAAAGGCCACTGCTACATTTTGAACATAATATACACGTTTTCCAAGTATGTCTAGGCCAGACCGCAGAAGTCGAATAATGCACTCGACAACACCGAGGCCATGTGGGATGTGTTGGGAGAAGGACGCATACAGAAAAATTTCCACACTGATGATAGTAAGGAATACTTTGCTGCTACTTTCCGTGCACTGATGAAAAGGTACGGCATAAATTACTATTCCATGTACTCTGGACTCAAGGCTAGAATCGTTGAACGTTTTCACCGGACTCTGAAAGCCAAATTGTGGAGGCATTTCACGGCGAATGGAAACTATAAGTTGCTCGAAGTACTGCCGAAATTCGTCCACGAGAATAATTCTACCATTCATTCTACCAATCTCATGAAGTCCGAAAATATCCAAGACGATTCCCTGCTTCGGAACGTGTACTTCACCACAGGAAGAGGGACCCACGCAAGCCTAAAGCCAAAATCGGCGACCTGGTGCGCATCTCCAAATAGCGTGGCATTTTCCACAAGTCCTATCGTCACATCTGGTCTGCGGAATTTTGCAAGTTGGTTCGCATACGACATTAGTACCCACGCATGTATTACCTCGAGGACCTTCATGCCGAACCCATCGTCGGAGGCTTTTACATACAGATCCAGCATACGAAGATTCCCGATGTTTATTTGCTCGAGAAGGTGCTGAAACGACGTAATGGACGCGTGTGCCTGAGGTGGCTCTGACACTCGAAGCATGACGACTCCTGGGTCGATGAGAATGATATTCTTAAATAGGAACTACGAATCGTCCCCCGATGCACTGGGTGCCAAAGTGGCAGGCCGAAATGGTTTTATTTAAATATTTTCTAAGCAATATTACTCGATTGAATTTTTTAAATTAATGAAAAAATTAGACAAATGGTATTATGATCTGCAGCGACACTCTAAACCTATATAGTTATTAAAAATTCAAGGTGGCAAGCCGATACTTTATAATTTAATACATTTTTATAAAATAATTTTTTATTAAAAAACTTGTATTTAAATAATTTCTATAAAATAATTTTTATTAAAATGATTTATAGTGGTGAGGGGGTATATGAACAAGGCCGCTGGCCGTGCCTCTGACGTTAACCAAGATGGCAGACTGCACCGACGAACATGGCAGATGGATCCGATATCCGATGCATGATCCAAAAGAAACTTTTTATATCTACTGATGTCATTTGTGCGAGAAGCCGCCTTCGCATTTAAACTGTATAGTAAAAACTCTTGTTACTCTAAATATAAACTTATGTGATTTTCTTACCGATAACTAAGCCATGTCAAAGGTACATTGAAGAGCAAAAAAAAAAAAAAAAACTGGTATAGGCGTGCGTATGCAAATAACAGAGGTATGGAACCAATCAGAGTAACGCGATGCGGTCGGCAGCTAGATCTGTTACTGCTGCTACAATGGCAGGTTATCAAGATTTAAGTGAGTTTGAACGTGGTGTTATAGTCGGCGCACGAGAGATAGGACATAGCATCTCCGAGGTAGCGATAACATTTGGATGTTCGCGTACGGACCATTTCATGAGTGTACCGTGAATATCGGGAATCCGGTAAAACATCACATCTTCGACATCGCTGTGACCGGAGAAAGATCGTCAACGAACGGGACAAACGACGACTGACGAGAATCATTAAACGTGACAGACGTGCAATCATTTCTCAAATTGGCGCANGAACGGGACAAACGACGACTGACGAGAATCATTAAACGTGACAGACGTGCAATCATTTCTCAAATTGGCGCAGATTGGATTTGTGGACTGCCCTGCAGTATTCGGGGTGTGAATTGCCTCCTGCATACCTTCAGACATTAGTCGAGTCCATGCCACGTCGTCTTGCGGTAGTTTTGCGTGCTCGGAGAGGCCCTACACGATATTAGGCAGGTGTACCAGTTTTTTATGGCTCTTCAGTGTATTTTATCCAACCAAAAAAAAACTAAAAAAAATATAGCGTCTTGTGAAATGTGATGGAAAAAATTGAGATTCTCCATTAGCAAGTGTCACTATTCTATCGTGGCAAGCAGGACTCGCGAATAACGGCTGCATCCTAGGTCCGGGTTAACACCCTGTTTACAACGAGATTTAGAGTTTTTGGGAACGTTGTTGTCTCTGAAGGGCGACATGAAATGAATACATGTATGAAGCAGTGGCGGAATGCAATGACGAAGGAACGGGAGTAACCTGAGAAAACTCATCAACCAATGACAGCGTGCACCACGTTCTGCGGTGCGAAAAACGGGGATCGAACCTGGATAGACTTGGTGGGAAGCTGGAGTAATGGATTATTTATTGAATTGTAAAACTGTTGCACACCATAAAAATAATTTTGTTATTAATAATGGGTTTAATAGACATAGTAATAAATTTTTGAACAAGTGTCTGTTTTATTTAATATGACCTATATTATGTTGTTCATATTTTTTCAGCAGTTTACCAAGCAAGGTAGCGCACTGGTTAAACTTTGGACTCGCATTTCGGAGGACCGGGGTTCGAATCCTGGTCCTGCCATCCTGATGGCGGTTTTCCACGGTTTCCCAAAATCACCCCAGGCGAATGCCGGAATGGTCTGGAATAGTTCCTTCATACAGGCATTGCCGATTCCTACCAGTTGCTGAATGCCTGAACGATTTGCTCCGTCTCTAATGACCTAACTCTCGACGAGACGTTATGCCCTACATACCTACCTATTCAGTAGTTTGATATTTATTGATACTGAA
This sequence comes from Clitarchus hookeri, assembly GCA_002778355.1. Lineage (NCBI taxonomy): Eukaryota > Metazoa > Arthropoda > Insecta > Phasmatodea > Phasmatidae > Clitarchus > Clitarchus hookeri. The sequence goes on along the minus strand of NQII01004306.1, from coordinate 14,175 downwards.
GTGCCAAAAATAGAAACGTTTTCAAATAGTTAAAAATTTAAGCCATCGCTTACATTGTTGGGAAAAGTGTAACAAGTAACTGCCCATGCGACGAGATAAGACAGTAGTACTAGGAGTATCTCTCCAGTAACTAATGATACAAGTATTTTGTAGACCCAAACAACTTTCTCTCTGTCTCTCTCTCTCTCTCTCTCTCTGTATCTCTCTCTCTGTCTTCCTGTGTAGTACAATCCCTGTTTAGCGTCCGCTTCCCAGACCTAATCCTTTCAGGCCCACCCCGACACATTGCTCTACCGTCTGAGAATCTTAGCCGTTAGATCCCAAACACGTTCCAAATAATTTATTAGAAATTGCTCCACAGGTAGCTATAGTACAGTGATTGCACAAAAAAAAAGTAACTGAGTCAATTATTGGTACTTTAAAACAACTATAAAATTTTGAATATAAAATCTTGTATGTAGAATTAATTTTATTGCGTAGTTTGTAGAGACCTTGCCACGATGTTAGTAATATGAACGTTTATTTTACCTAAGTTTAATTATTATAAAAGTAGAATCCATGCTGTTCAGATCAGAAGAGTCCTCAAAATCGTACTAGAAAAATGTTTTGCAACACTAGTAGTCGCTATTCGCTTTCTGTAATATTTCGACACACTCGTAGATGTTATTGGAATGCATTACGGCCAAAACAAAACAAAGTAATACAAATTACTAGTAACATAACTGCAGGCATTCAAAGTGAAATATTTGAGTCGGTAAGCTTCATTTCATCAAAACTTTGTTGGTTGATTGTAAAAGTTACTTGAAAATATTGTGGTTTAACCTACCTTTACACCCCTGCCTTTGAATCTTGCGAGATTTAAGTGACTAAGTCTCTTGAATTTTATAATTTCTGGCCTAATAGAAATGTGCATTTTCAATTAAAACTGTAATATTGTAGGTTACTGCTTGACAGGTGAATTTTATGAATTGTTCCGTGTGCTACTTAATGCTATGAAAAAATGTGTTAATATTACTAAAATGCTTGAACATGTTCTTACTTTTCTGCAATTTAAAAGGTGTTTTTCAATTTAACGTTAAATTTCTTCCCCTGCATAATATAAAGTGGAAATAGTACTCGCCCATTCATGCAAGTAATCATGAAGAAATGTTCCTTGTACTGTCTAAAGCTTCTAGTTTTCTAGTGAAAACTGTTTGCTGTGTTGGAGGTAACTTATCCACAAGCTTCACAGCAGCGAATTCAAAGCTCGTAAAGTGTTCCTCGTGTTTCAGGTGGGTGCACTGAAGTAACGAACCCCCCTGCCCTTTGCAAGAGTATCAGAGCAGACCCGACTCACGGCCAGGTAAGACTCATCACAACTAGCGAAACAACTCCTCTAGCCGTTGATCACGCGGGCTGTTGAAGCAAACGTTCGAAAAAAAAAACAACTTGCTTCTTTAACTGTTTGTTTATCCAGCGACTTTGCTATTTATAGCCCTGTGCGCGCACGTAACTCCAGTTATAACTCTTGGGGCGCTCGTTTAAGCAGAGTGCCTCCGAGATCACCGCTGTCGTTCGCGATGCGCAGCGACTCGACATAAATGCGCATTTTCAGCGGTTCATTAACTGACATTGCCATTTCAAAGTTCTATCAGAAGGAAGTACAGGGCCAAGAGAAAATGTCGCTGTGGTGGTGGCACTTTTTTAAACGTATCTTGCGTAGACTTAATTGCATAAACAATCTATACATATTTCTAAAACCGTGCTTACGTTTATGTTATAGCGGGACATAGCTTATTATTTTAATAAGTTTCCACATTTCACGATTATTTTTGTATTATTACTAATTCTCGAGACAAACGAAAATAAACAGTTTCAGCTGAGCATTGTTATGTATTCAGAATCTATTATTATGTCATAAAGAAGGTAAATATTTACTTTTTTTCTTCAATGATCATGCGTATGTTTACACTGGACACTTTTAATTAGAAATCTACTGTTCTTGGCATTCACCGACAAAAATAGTGCATTCGTTTTGGTTTCACGTTAGCCAATTTAATTTATTTGGCCACATACAGTACAGTGTTGGCCGCGAGGTTCATATTTCAATTACAATGTTGGTAAACGTGACAGTTTTAAGTAAGAAGGTCGTGAGGCTCTAAATCATTCTGCTGCTGAAATTGGCCTCCTCTGATATACTTTACGGTATGACGTGTAGGCTGGGAGGAATAAAACTCGAACTGGCAGAATTTGTGCATCTACTTCTGTGTGACCTTATTCTATCCGTAAACTACTTCTCGGAATATCGAGTATGATTCCTTCCTAGATTTAATTCAAATCGAATAATGATACCAGTGTTGAAAAACTGGGAAATCTAGTTAATTTTATTTTAGACGTTATATGCACCTCGTTCATTTCACTCCACAAAATATTAAGTGCGAAACCTTAGATGATATTAAGAGCACGTTTTAAAAAATTGAATAAATTAATGTATCCTTTAATGAACGTAAGTACATGTATTTATTTATTTTTAGCGCTATTACAACCTCTATAAAGCGCCTTAGGTAAAAATTGCATAGCAGTCGCACTTCAAACTTTCATTTCAGATGTCGATGTTAATTATAGCTGGTAGAAAATTACTTCGGAAGTTCAATTAAGTGAAGATGATGATGTTTCTGAATTGGAGTTCTCTGATTCGCAAGTGTGTATTCGTACCCCGGCTGGCAGGATTTAGGAAATAAGATGATGTAACGTGTTTCCTCACTCCCGCCCTATTTCACTCCTTCCTCATTAGCCATCATTTGAACTCTTGACTGCTCTCTGCGCCATGAGGCCTCCTTAGTTGCCACGCGACTCTCATTATAAGCAGTGGCGTCTATTCCAATTTTTAAAATAACGATGGAGTATTTTAATGTAAATATTTTTTCACGTAAGAAATGAAAGTGTATATTTGGTTGCCAATTCATAAATTTGGCTATTGAAACACAAANGTAAATATTTTTTCACGTAAGAAATGAAAGTGTATATTTGGTTGCCAATTCATAAATTTGGCTATTGAAACACAAATATAACCGTTGAGAAGCGTCAAAGTCAGCAAAAATCGCCGTAAGTAGTCTTTCGTTTACGATATTTATTTTTCTGTAAAGCGGTTTTTTTTAAGCTATAGCGACAACGCTGCATCATTTCGGAACAAATTACTGTGTTAAAAAATTATGTCGCTGCTTAAAATTCTGAGGAAACAGAACACACGCGAGTATGCCNTATGTCGCTGCTTAAAATTCTGAGGAAACAGAACACACGCGAGTATGCCATTTCTCATCGCCATCGCAATGCCGTATATGACCTTGAGGTGTTTAATATGGTTTACTAGGGAGGTTCCTTAATTGTGGTGGCTGTGTTGTGGATTGTCAGTAGTCCTCAGCTACCAACACACTTTGCCCTTCGTAAACGTAAATTCTAGCAAAATATTTTCAGTGTTACGAAATATACGCATTCTTCTTTCAAATGCAACATAAATCGTACTTTTCAGAGTGTTTTGGTATAGTGTGTATTACTTTTGAATGAATTCTGAATGCTGTACATTTGAGTGTAGTGCTCAATTTTATTGCAAGCGACTATACTATTAGCGCCCCAAGTGCATGCGTGTGAATTTATGTGGAACGGGGTGTATCGGGCCAGAGGAAAGGTAGCTGCGCGCGCAGCCTACCACAGCCTGATGCCGCGCGGGAAACATTCGTCCCCGTATCATCAGTGTAGCCTATTCGCCGTTTCTTCACACTTTTTGAATCTAACTTTTGAAAAATCACCCCAAGAATGACGTATGTGATTCTTTCCTAAATATGCCATGTAGGCCCTATCACAAGCGTTTTATACTTCTGTTAACAATGAAGTATCTTATTTTTGGTTAATATGAGCTTCAACAAGTATTTTATTTATAAATTATAATATTTCATGTGTAAATAATATCCATGAAACAGTGAGAAAATAGGTGTGTTGGTAATGCCTAGTAATAAATAGTTCTTATGCAAAATATTATTACATTACAGGCGCACGAATGCGGTGCGTTGTCCCGCTGGTGTAATTTTCTAGCCTTGGTTAAGCTTTGTTTCCACAAGGTGGAGGAATAACCTAGAAGTATAACATCAGCAGGGCTTCAGAAACGTGTGAAGTAACCGTAAATGAAATATAGCGCGTTTGACGTTGCGCGCCGGATATTATTGTAATAGTTTGTACACAGCCGGTCCGTCACTAATATCTGCTGCCACCGACCGGGCCGTGCCGGCGACTAGCCGCCAGAACTTGTGCCGCTCACAGTATTTCTAATTTTAGTTGTTTGTGCAATGAATATAATGTGTGTCTATACATTAAATTTTATTATGATTCGCTATGATCGAAGAAACGCCGAAGGGAAATATCCGAGAAAAAGAAACTTTTATTAGGACCAAGAAATTTCTTAAATCAAAGACGTGTATATTACCTTCTTGTTAACTTCCTGATTTCGAACTTTAAAAAAAAAACTATTTAATTTCATAAACGAAAGTGAGCTCATTAAATGCTCCCTGAAAATATCATACAATTATTATATATTAGTATTCTACCGAATCAGGCTAAACGAGAAAAAATTCATGCTTACTTTTTAAAATTACCTGTAATGATGTATGTACGATAAAATATATTTCCTTTGAGAACATATGTGAAAATACACTGGAGAGCCAAACAAACTTGTATAGGCGTGCGTATGCAAATAACAGAGGTATGGAACCAATCAGAGTAACGCGATGCGGTCGGCAGCTAGATCGGCTACTGCTGCTACAATGGCAGGTTATAGAGATTTCAGTGAGTTTGAACGTGGTGTTATAGTCGGCGCACGAGAGATGGGACATAGCATCTCCGAGGTAGCGATAACATTTGGATGTTCGCGTACGACCATTTCACGAGTGTACCGTGAATATCGGGAATCCGGTAAAACATCACATCTTCGACATCGCTGCGGCCGGAAAAAGATCGTGAAAGAACGGGACAAACGACGACTGACGAGAATCATTAAACGTGACAGACGTGCAACCCTTTCTCAAATTGGCGCAGATTTCAATGCTGGGGCATCAACAAATGCCAGCGTGCGAACTATTCAACNGCCAGCGTGCGAACTATTCAACGGACCTACATTGATATGGGCTTTCGGAGCCGTTGTACCGTTGTTGACTGCACGACACAAAGCTTTACGCCTCGCCTGGGCCCGCCAACACCGCCATTGGACTGCTGATGACTGGAAACAAGTTGCCTGGTTTGACGAGTCTCGTTTCCAATTGTATCGGGCGTATGGACGTGTACGGGTATAGACACATCCTCATGAATCCATGGACCCTGCATGTCAACAGGGGACTGTTGAATCTGGCGGAGGCTCTGTCATGGTATGGGGTGTGTGCAGTTGGCGTGAAATGGGAACCCTGATACGTCTAGATCAGACTGACAGGTGAAAGATATGTAAGCTTCCTGTCCGATCACCTGCTCCCATTCATGTCCATTGTGCATTCCGACGGACGTGGACAATTCCAGTAGGACAATGCGACAACCCACACGTCGAGAGTTGCTACAGAGTGGCTCCAGGAACACTCTTCTGACTTTAGACACTTCCATTGGCCACCTAAATCATCAGACATGAACATGATTGAGCATAATTGGGATGCCTTGCAACGTGCTGTTTAGAAGAGATCTCCACTGCCTCGCACTCCAATGGATTTGTGGACTACCCTGCAGGATTCACGGTGTGAATTACCTCCTGCATACTTTCAGACATTAGTCGAGTCCATGCCACGTCGTCTTGTGGCACTTCTGCGTGCTCGTGAAGGCACTGCACGATATTAGGCAGGCGTGCCAGTTTTTTTGGTTCTTCAGTCTATATATCCTTGTTTAGTTTTTTGATAATTTTGTTTATTTCCGTAATTATGTCAATAACATTGGTGAAATTCTCCTATGATTCTACCACGTTAGACAAAAATTCGCATGCCTGGAGGAATTACAATTAAAATCAAATATGGCATTTCTTTAAAAAAAATGTTTTTATACTGAATTATTGTTAGGCTTTTCATAAACAAAGCCACGCACGTTTTGGAAAAATCTGTGACAAGTTTACATATCCGGGAAAAGTTAGTTAAAAATTTTACTGAATCTTACCGTTGACGTATTATTATTATTATTCCTTTTATGCGTGCTAGGGAAATATTTCACTAGTAATTTAGACGTCATGTGCATAATACCACGAACGGTTACCGATCAGTTGTCTCACGTACTAACACAGGAATTGCTTAGTGATAAAACTATTCGGGTTATTATAACATAAATGGCAATTATCGATACAGCTAATGAACCTTCTTACTTCCGGGCTATTACTTTCAAGCATTTTGAAGCACTTTCCCAATTTGCCAGATAAAAAGGCTTTATTCTGTATTGAAAATTTTATTTTTACAATTTTGATGAAATTATAGGTCTGAAGAAACTGCGAATTACTGCGGGATGGTAAAGTGAGTGACTGAGTGACTGACTGAGTGAGTGACTGAGTGACTGAGTGACTGAGTGACTGAGTGACTGAGTGAGTGAGTGGGTGGGTGAGTGAATAAACTTGAGCGGCTCATAACAGCGAGGTCTTGAGAGCCAATGAAGGTGAAGTGAGGTGAGTATGGCGCAGCGCGGAACGAAAGGCTGAGGGGAACGGGCGATGCTCGAGAAAACCCGCCGACCAGCGGCACGATTCCCACATGCGAATATCCGGAGGCGACCCCGCCGGGAATTGAACCCGGTTCGCGTAGGTGGGAGGCGATAGTCTAACCAGTACACCGCCGCGGCTCCTGGATGGCAAAGATTATTAGGGGTAGGTGTTGCTTCATGAGTCATCATATCACTTGCAGTCTGTTTTATTGTTCAAGTTTNTATTATTCAAGTTTTATGAATTTTATTTCAGTTAATTTGTGTTGTCTAAATATTGTTTCTTTATTTTAAACGGACACAGAAATGGTATTTGATAATATTTCTCCAAATTAAAAAAAAAAAACAATTATATTTCAAAAATGAAATGAAAAATTGAAAATGAAAAAAAGGTTATATTTTTATATCCATATTGTTTATTCTAACGACTCAAGCCATTAAAAAGAATATAATAGGAAATATAAATTAACACCTTCTGAAGTTTACAGCTTTTGTATTTTATAATTGTTTTAAAATGTTGGCCTACTACATTGCTGAGAACTTTAATACTCATGAGTTTTATTTCCTCCTGTAGACAAATTTTCATGAGTTATTTAGAATAAATTTTTAAAAATAATTGGAGAAATGGTTAATGTATTTGTAACCGATACCTTTTAATAAATAACATTTGGCACACATTAAAAACCTTTTTCTTGAAGGTTTTTTGTTTAATTAGATTTTGTTTCCCAATCAAATTTTACCATTATTATTTGTACTTTTAATTTAAAACTGTTAAAACAACATTCATATTTCACAAATAATTTTGTTATAACTGGTTTACAGTAGGTTTTAGTCATAAACATATATTAGGTTAAATATAAAATTTTTAGTCCCGTATACTAGATGCCTACATACAAACCATCTGCAATGACAGGCAAAAATTTTAATAATCTGAATATCTGGAAACAGATCTCTCAGTGAGAATGATCATTGCCCATCTTGTGTCAAGTCGCATGGTGAGAGCCAAAGTTTTCTTATTTTGCACTTGTGCGACCGTACTTTGTCCCGTAGCGTTTGATATTTAAAGCCAGGGTCATAATTAGGTCTAATTTATTAAAACACGCACGTATATGCATACAACGCAAGTCCTTAAACGCTCGTATATTTTTATATTATGCTTTCATGGTCTTTGGTTTATTTTTCCTTTAAATTAGTTATAATATTAACTACTAAAGTAATGAAAATACGCCCGGGTGTTAAGAGAACTCCACAAAGATTTCTTACGTGCGTATAATTAAGTTGGAGATGTTGCAAATCGAATGAGGAACGCAACTTACGAAACTGGGGAAGATTGTGGATGCCAACGTCTCGATTGTTGCAAGAAAATCTTTGAAAGCAAATGCAAATATTTAATTAAAACTTTTAATGAACTTGCCGATAGAGACACTCAGAATTC